>CM029113.1:24049007-24501507 GCA_016859345.1 Istiophorus platypterus | reverse complement strand
TGTGACTAGGACCGGAATCTATGGCCCCACAGGGTTTCTGTCACAGAGGGAGGGGTCAATGAGTCAATAGGCTACTTTCAGACTCTGTCCAGGTCTATGAACTGGATCAGGTTTCCTGCTGGTTTACAGCAGCTTTACTACTCAATATAAACAGGACTGGAACTAATAATTATGTTCATTATGATTAATCTGCTGAGTGTTTTCTTGATTTATCGACAAATTGTTCAGTTTATTAAACATCAGAAAACAACATCCCACAGTCTTCAAGGGTCTTGTTTTGTCCAGCCAAAAGTTTGAAACACAACGATTCAGTTACTGTGACAGAAACACAGAGAACAGCAGCTGTTCACTATTGAGAACCTGGAGCCATAAAAACTTTTGGAAATTTTCCTTTAAAAGTGATTGATAGAATAATGAATCAATGTCTTAAGAGTAAAGATGAATTTCTTTAATGTTTACTGACTAACAGATGCAGTTGTAGATGAAGCAGTGACTGTGTAAACCTGCAGAGACTCACAGACAGAAGTCTGTAGTTTAGTTACAGCAGCATTGACCTGTTCATGTTTATCATTTACAGCAGAGGTGAGAGTGCAGGTACCTGCTTGTACTCCATCTGCTCAACCTCCTCCAGCTTCTCCTGCAGAAGAGTCAGGTTCAGAGTCACATCCTCCGCCTCCTTCACACCTGAGAGAGGACGTCAGCTGAGTCTCAGGCTGCAGGTAACAAGTATTGTTCTTTGACAGGTCCATATAGAAGTGACGTCTACCTTCCTGGACGTCCCTGCAGGTGTCTCTCAGTGTGGACCAGTAGACGCTCTGTGCCCTCTGAATGATGGATGCCACCAGCTGAACTCTGCTGCTCCTCAACTGAATACACAACAACACAAAATACACAATCCATACAATAGGAAAGGGCCGATGCTCAGTTGCAGTCGGACAAGACTTTCATCTGTGTTCCCGCACAACCAAGAAGCTAATCAATCCTAATGGGTCTAAGGTCCGCCTGTCAGGACTCTCTGGTTATTTTTCAGGTAGGAAACAGTCAGATGACATCAGCAACTTCTCAGCTGTTTCTTCCTCTGCTTAAATCGACGGTGTCAGTGACAGTAAGTTTTACGAGTAATAGATTGTTAATGTTAATTAATGTGAAACTTTAATCTATTGGTTGATGTGCTGACCTTGTGTTCACATTAATCGGCTTGTGATCAGGTTGAAGCTGCAGGTCGTCAGCATTAATTATGTCTCATTAATGGTATTGTTGATTCATTTAGTAGCTGCCACTAAAAACTCGAGGATTTCTGGATCATGGTCAAACAACCGATCACAGATCTGAACTGAATCTTTATTTATAACTTACATATACGTATTGACAAATGATCAAAAACAAACAAACTGAGATCCAATAGGGAATAATCAGGATTCAGATTTGGTGAGTGGGTTTGATTTTGACACGATTGATTTTGACATGCTTTCAACCACCAGCCCTACAAGGTTCTGAATGACTTCATCACCTGCTGCTGGATGAAGAGCAGATTCTTCAGTCGGTTCTTCCAGAAGAGGAACTCCTCTGAGGGAAGTGGCTTCAGCCCGTCCGCAACCGGCTGGGACGAGTCCTGCTGCAAGAACTCAGAGACAAGCTCCGCCCATTCTATGATTGTCCAATCACAGGCGTAGAGCAGCTTCACGTCTGACACCTTCCTGTCAGAAGAAGAGAGCAGCTTTGAGCCTGTCAATCAGATCTTTCATCACAGGTGGACATTACTGCAGAGTCCAGCATTGTCGCTGCACCACCTGCCCGTCTCCCATCGCTGACTCCGTACGTCACACCTGGACTGACAGGACTTGTCTGAAAAATCGTGTGGGTGAGGATGACGCTATCAGGCCTGTTGGTGTGGATATGAGGGAGAATGGAGGGGTGTGTGTGTGTCAATCACACACATTCCTCCATAAATAAATGAATAAATGTGGAAACTGTAGCAACTGATCTCAGGTCATCTGGTACCAAATCTCCATTTGAAAACCTGGATCTTATTGTGGGTACAGTTGGGTTGGGACCAGCACCTGACCTTAGGTCCGGTTGGACTATGGTCAGTGAGCAGGTCAGTAATTTCCTTGTGCAGTCAAACCATTAAGAGTTTTAATTAAAATACTGCAAACAGCTTCAGTGTTTATACACAAAATGACAGAACAGGCTACACACAGGTAAACAAACAGCTGCTGTCACTGACATACATTATACTGGACACAGCACACTGCAGCATGGAATGTGACCCGGTCACGTTTATCTGGGCTTTGACAACATTTCTGAATTTTGAACAAAATGACCGAATGACTAATGACTGAACCAAAGGAAACTGTCTCACTCCTGTATTGGTGGTAGTTCATCTGCTTGTCTTGTGATCACCGTGGAGCACCAACTATAACATGGGTCGATTTCTTGTCAGTGTCACAGACCAGATGCAGAGAAACCAGGCAGAAGGAAAATCAGAGTGAGATGAAATGAGATGAGTCCCAGACAACAGTCTCAGTGTCATTCATTCGTGGCTGCCTATTTTGTGATAGTCACCTCTCTTCTCATCTAGACCTGCTCTCATGTGTTTCCTTGCTATGTGATTGTCTTCTCACCAGTGTATTAGGTTTGAGTGTTCGTCTTTGCACCTTGAGTTGAGCTTTCCAGCAATTTTCCTGGTGTTGCTGGTTTTTATATTTACGATGGCTTACCTGACCTTGCCTTTGCCTTCTCCTGTTAGATTCGATCTTCTTTAAAAGACTGATTTTTGAGCCCGGTGATTGTCTCAGATTTGTGCATTTTGTTCCAGGTGTTACACAGAGGACATTTCTAAAAAAATGGATGGTTAATTTCTTTTCTTGTGCTCCACAGATTAAACCCTTTGTGGTTAAGTTGCAACTGAACCCACTCTGTTCTGGTGTTTCATGGTGAAAGTGTGTCCCGATGACTGAGTCCTGCCAGTGCAAACCACTGGACTTAAGGATAAACAGTAAAGCTCGATGCTGATATTGTAATCCACTGCTGGCTGATTAACTTTACATTCAAAGATACTAAGAATAATGAGGCTAAGAAATGTATTTTAATCATCTGAATTATCCTGGCTTATCAGTTTAATCCTAAACAGTTTGAGAAGTACAATCATAATTCATTACTTTTTAATTATTACTATTATTATTCTTTTATATCTTGTTGCTGTTTTAATAACGAAAAAAAAGCTCTGACAGGTTTCAACTATGACAGGACTCCTGCTCCTCAGACATCTGGGCCTGGATGACAACACATCGACGTGCCTACCCTGCTTTGGCGTCGTCAAGGAGACCGTCGTCATGGAGAGCGTCAGGATGAGGCAGGAAGGTGCGGCCCTCTGTCTGAGCCTTCATCACCAGCGCCTCGTTCTTCAGTCGCTCCATGAACCTCAGAGCCTCGTCGGCCACTCCCGCCACCCACCTGCTGCCGTTCTCCGAGTTGCAAAGCAACGGGCAGGTCACCTGAGGAGAGACGCTACACACCGTCAACCCTCAGGTGTTAGTTTAAGCCTGAAGGTCCCGCTAGGGGCGCTCCGTTGCACCCCCAAAAATCAAAATTAAGCTAAGCAGACCTTGCCTTGAGGGTACTCTTAGCTTTAGCCTGATCTTACGTTCCGTTAATAGTACCGTTAGCCTTAGCTTTAGCTTGACTAAAATGGCCCAATCATTCATACTGTGGTCATTTGGCCTAAATTCCCCTTAGCTTACCTACGTTAGACTTAGCTAATGTTTCTGTCATTCTGTGCATTGACCTGAGTTTACCTAGTCTTATTGTTATCTTTTGGTTTGGTAACCTGATGGTAACTCATTTTAATTTTGAATTAAATTTTGAGTTTTAATGTTACGCTGAGCTAACAGTTGCGCCTTGCCGTACCTGCTCGGTGATACAGATGATGAAGTTCAGGACGTCTTCTCCCTGAACTTCTTGAAAGATTAAAACTTTCCCGGAGTTTTCTCTGGTCACTGCCTCTCTGTCCGTCTTCGAGACACAGATGACTTTGCTCCGGATGTCCTGGGGGAAGTCGAGGCTGACAGAGAGTCTGGAGTCCGGATCCTGACAGATGAACAGGTGACAGTAATCTCGGGCGTTGAGGAAACTGTTGAAGATCACCTGTTTCTTCTCCTCTGACACAAACTCCTGCCATCTGTCCTCATCCAGCCTCAGACTTTTAACGGTGAAACTGCGGACAAGATCCAGCCGCTCGTCTTTACCCTCCATCCTTCTCCTTGTTCCTTCTTCTAGCAGTATCTAGAAAAGAAAACGAGTTTAACCTTTAAAACCCCACAGTGGAATTTTTTTCCCAACGGTCAAACCAGTCTGGTGCTGCCATCAGGGACCCTCTTCAGGTCGTACTTTCCACATTTTGATAATAAAAAAATAACGTTTTCACATCTGCTATTTTAAATAAACTGTACACTGACACATTTTTTGAATGCTGTAGTAATGACACCTCTTTTGTTTCAGTCATGTTGCCAGGTTCACTGTTGCTGCTGTTTTTTTAAATCACTTAATCTTTTATTTATTTGAATCTCCCGAGAGTATGAAGTCTGTTTGAGATATAAAAGTACCTTCCGAACAGAAATGTAAAAATAAGTCTGAGAACGCAGTATATCCTACTCCAGTTGCCCGTGAAGGCAGCATTTCTTTCCTTTTTAAAATTGATTTAACTATACACTATGAAAATGTTAATTTTGTCTCTGTACTGTATTCAATATTTTATCAAAATAAAAAAAAATTATAATTAGAATATATATATATATATATATATATATATATATATATATATATATATATATATATATATATTCTGATTACAATTTTATTGAAATTAGATGGTTTGCTTTTTGTCAGTGTGAGAGCTGATTTCAGATTCTACTGTTTGAATCTTTTCACCAGCTTCTATTCTATTTCTAATGAAAACTCGTCTCTCTGACTGACCATGTCCTGCATTGACAAAGGCGGGAACGCTCCTAAATTGTTCATAAACCGACAGAAGAAGAAGAAGAAGAAGAAGAAGAAGAAGAAGAAGAAGAAGAAGAAGAAGAAGAAGAAGAAGAAGAAGAAGAAGAAGAAGAAGACACGCTGTGATTGGTCGGAGGGCGCCTTACATACACGCTGTGATTGGTCAGTAGGCTGGTTAAAGACACGCTGTGATTGGTCGGTGGACCGTATGATGAGGAAGCCATGGCGGGCCGCCGCGTTTGTTTCTGGCCAGAAAACGCCACATGGACCTGTCTGGAGGAGAGAACGTAGATAAACGGAAGACGGTGAATTATTTCGGGGGCGTAGAGGACCTCAGTCCGGTATCTCGGCGGCCGCTGGTTTTCAATCGAAGCTAAAGGAAAGTGCAGACGCTTTCCCACTCATCACGGGACTGGAAATTTGAGCTAAGCTAACATGCTAATCTACAGACCCCAGTATGTGCTTTAACCAGCTTTAACCTGCGCCCTAACCTTATCCCGACCCCAACCCAACTGTAACGGGAACGACACAACACCGGCCTAACCGGCCCCCTCTCCGGACGGGCTGGCCCGGGTTCAGTCGGTCCGTACCCTCTGCGGCCAGCCGACCCGGAGGATGTGTTTAAAGCTGAACCGCACTCCGTACTCTGAAGGACGGACGATCTGTGTGGGCAGTTAGAACGGCTCGTGTTTAAGTTGAACCTGGACCTTAGTGACCCGCCATCGCTGCTCTGAACCAGACTTCTGTTTAATTTACACATTTTTAGCTGCCGCCTGAAAGTATAATAGTGATTTCTCATGTGACCGCTCGCTGCCCACGGTGACAAAATATTTTCACGGGTTGAAATCCGTTGTGACTCCAGATTAGAAGTTGTTTAACTGTTCTTCGTTCTTAAATATTTGTTAAAGGCTGATTTCACCAAAACTACAATAAACGCACAGTGGAGGTGAATGGAGATTAGTGGTAGTCTGAATAATCCACCAGATTTTAATGTAGCTACCACCTCAGTAGAAAATGCTTCTAATGAAAACTGACATTAATGACATGTTTCAACTAAACTAAAACTGCTAAATTGATGATTTTGCTATCGCTACATAAAAAGCATTAGCAGATATTTACTGACCAGTGAACTTTGTTGGTTAAGCATCAAACTTCAGTCCTTTACTCATGTTGATTATCACAGCAGTTCAGGTTAATCATCTGTTCATCAGTTAATTAAAACATTATATACAGGATGGTGTGAATGTTAATGAAGTGAATAAAACTGGCGGATCAGAAAAAAAAACGTTCAACATTGTTTCATTTTTACACCTCAGCAGGAACCACAAACCTGAAGTGCTGATATGGACCAACCAGGACCAAACCCGCTCCAAGTCTCATGGGACTGCAAGGTAAGATCTCCTGAACACATGACAGGACAGACACCCCCCCCACACACACACACACACACACATTTTGCCTGGACCTGATGAAATAAAAGGCCGATTGAAGCCCCTCCTCCAGCAGCTTGTTCAAAGAGGGGGGGCTGTGACAAAACTGGACTGAAGCATATTCTGATCCAGGCATCTTTTTTCAGGGGGGTTCATATACAGATTTATACAGGATCAGCCTGCTTGTTCTTTACCTGTTAACAGTGCTCTTTGATTGGCTCTTGACAGGTTGACCTCAGTGACCGGCTGAAGACGAAGCTGTGATGTCCAACCTGTAACATGATGGTGAGTTCCATCAGACTTCCAATCATGTGTGCATGGTGATGTCAGAGTTGGTGGGGTTGGCGCCTGCTGGGAGATGATGTAAACAAAAGGCCGAATTGTAGCGCCCCCGCCAGGCAGTCTGTTCTCAGAGCGGGGGCGTCCTGACAAAGACTGACCGAAGCGTTTATCTGATCCTGGAACAGCTGACTCACTGGAGGTTGCATGACACGAACAGCTGCAGGTTTATTTTAACAGCTGGACAAAATTTTAAATCAACAATTAGACACTTAAAGTAGTTAATATGAGCTTACTCAAATTTAACTCAAGGGCCACTTATTGGCTTTTTTCCACAGCTTTGAGACAGAGCTGCTCCGGTTAGCGTAAAGAGAGAGAACCAATCCGCCATTCTGATAAGTGATCAATAGTCTCAAGTACATGTTAAATTCATGAATTCTAAATCAGCCACTATATCGTCATTTTAAAATGTCATGAGAGTTTGAATATTAGTATCTCACTATAAATAAATTTACTATACTACTGTGTGACACCTGGTCTTCTCTGCAGGTGTTTCTGTGATGACTCGGTCTGTCTGGATTAAAGGTGAGTTTTCTCTTTGAATGATATCAGTGGGTATCAGCCTAATTCTGCTCATGTTTCGGTTTGTGTAAAATGTGTGTGCAGAATTCTGTATATAGAGATTGTGTTGGGTCTTATCCAACAGAGTGGTACCCATACCTCACAATGGGCAGGATAACACTCGTGTATTTTATGATTTGTAATTTGGAAGTGATACATTTTTTCTGAATTGCATTTGGAGCTTTTAGAGCTTTCTCTGTTAGTGCCTTCACTGCCATGTTGAAACTTCCTGATGCTATTATGGTTTTACCACAGTAGTTGGAGCTCTTACTCGGTTCAATGGTTTTATTTATGGTGAACTGGTATTTGTTCAGTCATCTTGGCCAGGGCAGAATTTTTCTATGTCCAGCTGTTGCTGTAGTTCTTGTTCAGTTGGAGAAAGTAGAACTAGGTCATTGGTATAAAACAGACTTCGCCTCTTTGATGGGGATGGGGGCAGGGGCAGCACATTGACTCAACTGAACCGCAGGTTCATTTTATATACATATCAGAACATTTTACCTCTGTACCACATTGTGGACATCTGTGATGGAGTCTTTCTGCTAAATGGAGTTAAAAGCTTCTTAGAAATCAGTAAAATGTGAGTGTCACTATAGTCTGTTTGAACATGTTTGTTAATTATAGTGTGAAGGGCATATACATGGTCAGTGGAGCTGTGTTTTCAAAAGACTCCAGTTTCTGAGTTACTGACTATTTCTCAATTTCCCAGTGTGAACCCACTTAAACCTGAGCAGCTGCTCACAGGTGGAGGTGAAATGGCTGCAGAGGAATCTGATATATTAACTGTAGCTTAAATTAAACATTCTAGTGTGGCATCTGTAGCAATACAGTGCTCACAGAACACATGCCTGGTTGTGACTAATAACAGGACCGATGCAACTAACTCTGTGTAGAAATATTTTTGTTTTTACTTGCATACAAACCTGCTCTGGTCTCCTTGACATGTTGATGGTCATATAAACATATTTGTGTATTTGTCTTCAATAAAGACTAATTTCATAACCTCTATGTATTTTTATTTACTCTGCTTTAGTTTTCTGTATTTGTTTAAGCTGGAAATCTGTGGGGTTTTTTTTTTTTGGCTTTGTTGTCCAAGAGGAAGGCTGTGACTTTCAGTATGGCATCTTTCAAAAAAAGTTTTTTACATGAGATATAAAACATTTATGACAAGATGAAGAAAAAAACAAATAGAAGAAACCTAAGACAAACCAGAATAAAACCAGATTAACATTAACACTAGAATAATAAAAGGAAAAACAGTAGAGAAATGAAAAGATAAGTGTTGCTGACACACCATTGAAATAAAGAATATTAGCTGTAAATGTTTAATAAATCTGTGTTTCTGGATCTCAGTTTCATTAAAATTTGTTTTATAAGGATGTGAATTTAAAAAAATCTTTTTCTTTCGGCTTTTCCCTTTAGGGGTCGCCACAGCGAATCAGTGTCCTCCATCTAACCCTGTCTTCTGCGTCCTCTTCTCTCACACCAACTACCTTCATGTCCACTTTCACTACATCCATAAACCTCGTCTTTGGTCTTCCTCTAGGCCTCTGTGAATGTGAATTTAAAAAAATATAAAATATATAAATATATATTTATATATATATATAAAAATATATATAAATAATTAAAAAAATGTGTGTATGTGTGTATATATATATATATGTGTGTGTGTGTGTGTATATGTGTGTGTATATATATATATATGTGTGTATATATGTATGTATATGTATATATGTATATATACGTATATATGTATATATGTATATATATGTATATATGTATATATACGTATATATGTATATATGTATATATGTATGTGTATATGTGTATATGTATATACGTATATATATGTATATGTATATATGTATATGTATATATGTATATGTATATATGTATATGTATATACGTATATATGTATATATGTATATACGTATATATACGTGTATATACGTATATATATACACGTATATATACGTATATATACGTATATATGTATGTATATATACGTATATATGTATGTATATATACGTATATATGTATGTATACGTATATATGTATATATGTGTATATATATGTATATATGTGTGTATATATATGTATATGTATATACACGTGTATATGTATATACACGTGTATATATATATGTGTATATATGTGTATATGTATATATATATGTGTGTGTGTGTATATATATATATATATATATATATACACATACACACACAGAGCTTTATATTACACCACTTGCAATTAAAGAGCAAAAGATTTTAAAAATGAGTCAAGTTATTGGATCATATATTTAACATTTCTGACTCATTTCATTATTTGCACTGGTATTTCATCAACATATATTTTCCAGACCAGGTCCATGTGGTTCTGGTCTAGATACTGTGCTGGTCTTCCACCAAAGGGAATCGTTTCCTTCCACTGCTGCAAGAAAAATGTGGAAATGAACCAGTTTCTGATGCTTTTTAGGTTGTTTATTTTTTTTGTTGTTTTTGTTTTTTTATTTTATTTTTTTTTTCTCCTCTGGCAGTTCATCACTGGCCTTTGGACCGTTGAGGGTTTTTATTTTGACTTGAGCTTAAATGTCAATAAGATGGACGTGTCCTAAAACTCTTGTCCAGTAGAGAGAGAGTGTGTGTGTGTGTGTGTGTGTGTGTGTGTGTGTGTGTGTGTGTGTGTGTGTGTGTGTGTGTGTGTGTGTGTCATGGGGGTGGAGTTGAACTTTTCCCCGGAAGTCCACAGCTGCAGCAGAAGTTGCTCCTTTTCGCTCCTGGACTCAACAGTCGCTGAACTTTGGAAACGGAACCGTCAGATTTTCCTCCGGCGGCCGAACCGGCGGGATGGAGACCGACGCGGTTTCACCGGTAAACCGAGCGACCGACCCGCTGCTCGTTCTCCAGCCCACAGAACCGAGCTGTTAGCGGGGCTGAGCTAACCGAGCTAGCCTCTAGACCTTAGGGGTAAACCTGCGGCCAAACTCCGTTCAGAAGAACCAGCAGTGAAAAGACAGCGGTGCTGCCGTCAAACCGTCACCAGAACGGAGGTGACAGAGGAGTTAACCGCCGTCCTCCGGTTAATTCAGCCCCCGTGTAACCATTAACGGTTCGGGTTGGCTCTGCGGGACCGGCCTAAGTTAAAGGACAGACGAGTGAAGCAGGACCTCGGGATTAGTTTTGAATGCTGAGCTTGTCACCGAACAGAAACTAAAATGACCGGATTCTGAACGAAGTTTAGTACAGGTTCTGTCCCTGCTTGTGTTGGAGCTGGAGGCCCGCGGTTCTGATGCCTCAGTAGTTGTAGTTCATTTGTTTTACTCTAGCGTTCAAACTGTCCTGAAATTTTAAATGATGACGATAGTATCTGAACTAGAATTATTATTTATGAAGTGAATTTGATTTAATGTTGAAACAAAGAAAACATTGATTGACTGTTTATTTTCCACTGGTCAGATGTGTGTTTTCCTCTTTGCTGTCTTATTAACTGAATATCTTTGGACTAATCACCACATTTGAAGACATTGTCTTTAGGGGATCATCAGGATTTGTCCCCCCCACGTTGACGAGGACACAGCATCACAGTTTAATCTATTGACTGATAAGTTTCTAGTTCCTGCAGAACATCTGCTACTGATCCATGAGAAACTGACGTGTTTGTCTAAACAAGCTGAATAATATCACCATAGAAATGTGTAATTTCCACGAAAACAGCTTTTTAAAACCAGAGCCAAGTATCCGCCTGTAAACATCAAACCTTTCTTAGCATCATTGCTGCTGTAGTTGCTGCTGATGCCTGTAGGAGGCAGTCTGCTGACATATTTTGCACATAACTACATAACTAGGAGTTTTACATCAGAACTAGTTTCATATAAAGCAGATTGAGCTGTAAACGTCTCATTATTTCAGTGAATAGTGACAGTGACTGTTATTAAAGTCAGATCTGACGAAGGAAACGTTTTTATTTCAGGATGCTGCTGAAGAACTTGGTAGTATTCGGATCAAGATGGAGCCAGAGGGAGACGTTGAGATCCAGTCCTATCCCGTCCTCAAGAAGCTGTCCGTCAAACTGACCGACTGCAGGGTTTGGCTGGAGGGGCGGGAGTTCCTGTCTCTGGGTAAGAATCTGACCTGAAATAGGTTGTTTATATTATTCAGGCATAGCACCTTTTTAAGTCTTAAAAACAAAAAAAAAATCATCAAAACGCATTGACTGCTTTGGGTCAAGGCAAAATTAAAGTCTAAATTTACCCCCCAGCTCTGAATCCCACTCCTCCCACTCGATAATCTTGAAAAATGCTAAATGGGGGAAAAAAAAGGACAAGGGTGACCATGAGGCAGCCATGTTAGAAGGGTCTTGGAGGTGGAGGTCTTTCCCCCTCTAGAATCCCCTGAAGGAGACACCAGTGTCGTGGAGGACCATGGTGGCCCCGGGCAAGATCAGTTCCAGCCGTTGGGTCCAGACTCAGCAGGCCTCCAGTCTAAATTTTCTCAGTGATGGTACCGGCACTCCCTCTTTGAAAACTTTGGGAGCACAATTCTAATCCTTTGACTCTGGGTCAGTTTCGGCCTGACAGTCGATGATGTGTTGCACCATGTACAACACATCATCAAGATACCGATCAGTTATCATAATAGCTGCTTGTTCACTTTCTGTCAGTCTATGAAACGATCAATCGTTGAAGCTTTATAACTCAGGTCTTGTGTTGGCACCTGCCCAGTATCCGCCCTCCCTCTTAATGTAAAAATCATCGCAGAGTAACATTCAACCACATCTAAAAGAAGCTTTATCTTGACCTCTGAACTCTGCCCTCCAACAGACGATCACCCTCAGCTCTGGAACCAGAGACTGAGGCAGCAGCGCCCAACTAATACTGGCAGGAAGATGGTCTACTGCTCTGAGTGTAAGAAAGGTTTCTATAAGAGGTCTCACCTGGAGGCACACCTGAGGATCCACGGAGGTCTGAGGCCCAATGAGTGCTGGCAGTGTGGGAAGACCTACCCAACCCTGATGAGCCTCGTCATCCACCAGCAGATCCATGACCGTAAGGAGCCCTACCAGTGCTCGTACTGCGACAAGACCTTCGCTTTGAGGAGGGACTGGAAGACCCACCACCGGACGCACTCCGGCACCAAACCCTTCAAGTGCTGGTTCTGCGGGGACGGCTTCAACCAACAGGAGGAGCTCACTGAGCACCTGGAGGCACACAAGGGCGAGAAGTGCTACCACTGCAAAGTCTGCGACAAGATGTTCGTCTCCTACCAGGGCTTCAACTTCCACCGCAAGTCCCACAAGAGCCAGAAGCTGCTGCCCTGCCCCAAATGCATGAAGACCTTCAGTAACCCTCAAAGCCTGAAGCTCCATCAGGTGACCCACTCCAACAGGAAGCCGCACAAATGCCCCACCTGTGGCAAAGGCTTCAAGCTGCAGAGTGGCCTGCACTGCCACCAGAGGACCCACGAAGACCTGAAGGCCTACCGCTGCATTGAGTGCGGAAAGTGTTTCTCCAGCCTGCAGGGTCTGAAACTGCACAACCGCACCCACACCGGACTGAAGCCCTACAAGTGCACAGAGTGTGGGAAGAGGTTCACCCAGTCGCCCCACCTCAAGTCCCACATGGTCACCCACACTGGAGAGCGGCCGTTCCTCTGCACCACCTGCGGCAAGCGGTTCACGCAGTCGTCCCACCTGAGATCCCACATCACGCTGTTCCATGTGGGCGAGAAGCCGTTCACCTGCGACGACTGCGGGAAGAGCTTCACCATCGCCCACTACCTGAAGATGCACCGGCTGAGCCACACCAAGGAGAAGCGGTACCAGTGCTCGTACTGCGAGAAGTCCTTCTCCTACCATAACTCCTGGAGGGCCCACGAGAGAATCCACACTGGTGAGCGGCCGTTCAGCTGCCAGGACTGTGGCCAGACCTTCATCACGTCGGGCTCGCTGCTGAGCCACCAGAGGTCCAAGCACACCGGAGAGAAGAGCCACTACTGCATCACCTGCGGAGAGTTCTTCTTTACCAGCTCACTGCTGCGAGTCCACCAGCTGGATCACACCGGTGAGCGGCCGCATGCGTGCAGCTGTGGAAAGACCTTTAAAACCAAAGGAGTGCTGCGCTACCACCTGAAGAGGTTCACCGACCACCGGCCAGCCAAGTGAATGCCTGTCAGGAAGCGCCAACTGCGAGCGCCCAGAAACATCTGCAGGTGGCCTGCAAAACGCATATGGCACAGACACGAGACACACGTCGATGTGATTCGACAGGACTTAACTTCCTGAGAATGTCATCATTTCTGACGTCCCTTCAGAATAAAACTCCAAAAATCCACTTGGAAACCAGAGGACCCAGAGGCTGCAGAACTGTCCATTCAGAATCTTAATGTTTTTAAGTTTCCTTCAATATCACAGTGATCCATAAGCAGTTGTCTTTACAAATGGGGGGGGGGGGGTGTGAGTGTATGTGTGTGTGTGTGTTGGAGGGGGCAGTGACTATCTGCAGACCCACAGCCGTCAGACAGTCTCAGTGCTGCTCATTTAACAAACACAAGACATTTCTGTCGGTAGTCACAGGTTTTTCTCTTTCCAAAGTGTTGGTGGATCTTTAAACCCGAAGCTGCTTTAATTTGCCGGTTTGTGCATTTTTTTCTGAATCAGCTGACGAGCAACTAAGACACTCATTTTTTAAAAAACTGCTCACACATACATGAAAAACTAGTTTTGAAAGTTAAGTCTTTGGACCATTGGACCAGTTCTAGGATGTACACAGCTGATCACTCTTTATTTCATTCTTTTTATTTTGTAATTTAACATTACCTTTGTTTTTTACAGAAAATGAAATGATATAAATGCTTTAACACTTCTCCACCACTTCCTCCGTCAGCTCATCTCAAATACCTCTTAAGAAGCTGTTTTTTTACATTGAACACCCAGTAAAAAAAAAAAAAAGAACAAACACTGACTCTGAACACTAAAAAACGTCAACTCTCCTCTGCTGTTGAAAGACCTGAACATTTGGACCTAACATTGTAAAGTCAATAAATCACATAAAGAAATCCCTGAAAGAAGTGTGTGTGTGTGTGTGCGTGCGCGTGCACGCGCACATGCATTTACTTGTATCTCAGCTCTGTGAGGACGCCTTTCAGTTTCAAACCACTAGTTAGGGCATTTTGTCACATCCTTGTCACAATTTGAAGGTTCAGGTTAGAGTCAGGGTCGTTTTTGGTGGTGGGGGCTATGCAATGAATAAGGTTCTTCACAAGTATAGAGAGACAAATGTGTGTGGCACCTCACAGATGTTAAAATAAACATGTATGAAGCACTTTGTTACTTTATGGGCTGAAAGTACAGAACTGAACCTGGTTTCATTAGAGTTAGAGTTCAGGTGAGTCAGGGGTCAGAGGTCATGGAGCACATTCAGCTGCTGGCTTAAAGGTGGAAATTCCAGTTCTTTGAGGTTCACACGTTCAGTTCTAACCAGGTGGAGACTTTATCATGAAATAGACTTTAACAACTGGTTCATGTGGAGAAGTTTCAAAATATAAAATCCCAAATCATTGACGTTTCTGGACATGAACTCACCTGCACCGAGTCCATCACAGGGTCTGGACTCGGGTTGCGGGACCTGGACTAAACCCGTCGGCTCTACTTCATCAAAGAACGAAATAGAAAAGAAAAACAGACAAACTTGATTCTGGACTTTAACACTAACGCCTCTTATTGACTGTGAATGACTTGATCTTCTCACTAAGCACAAACAATAAAGATATGTTCCAAAAAGCATTACAGCCAATTGTCTCTTCACTTTCCTTTAAAACAGAGTCAGTCTGACCACAGCCAATCAGTCAGCAGAGCAGCAGGAGGACCAATAAAGACCTGGTCAGGACACTAAAAACTAAATGAAGGACCTGGTTTTTGACAGACCTGCTGGTCTAGACTCTAGACCCCCCCCCCCCACACACACACACAAACAAGACTGTGATCTCATTTTACTATCATAATCTTCTCTTTCCCAATAAAAGCCTAAAACTAAAGCACATAGGTCAGTCTTTCTCAGTGTCAATGTTAAATCCAGGATCAGACTGTTACCACGACCTGTTCGATGAATTACAGTCCTGGACTTATTGGGTCCATCTCAGCATCTGTTATCCTTTTCATGACTGACAGCATTTTGCACTTCAGAGCCTGTAAACAGTGTTTGAGCTAGTTTTGGAAGGTCTGAGTTAAATTTCAGCTCAGTTTTACTCAGAAGAAGGTTTTAGTTTTGTGTGTTTTCATGGACAGACTGCATTTCCTCTTCTTCCATGTTTTTGTCCAGTATAAATGAATTTAGAAAATCCCCGATGAGGCTGATTTATGCTGAATAAAAGTTCCTAATATAATGCCACATATTTGTTTCATTTTACAGAGAAAAGAATAAATTGACAGACTCTAGCATAAAGTGACATGATAAGAGTTCATTAGGCTCATTTTCTGTTTTTATTTAAAATATCAAACACCATAATAACCATGAACTAAAGCTATCAGGTAAATGCAGAGCAGTAAAAGACCAATATTTTGATTGGAATGCTCTTTTTCAAGTAAACATAGCCCAGAGATCTGTTGAGGATCATAACCAAAATAAGCAAAACGATCATTGAGCATTAAGTTGTTTTAAATCACTGCATTACTCCTCTAAATGTTGTAAAACCTCAAACTGTATGGTGAAATTCACGCCTGTTTTCGCTGCTTTTATTTTGAAGGCGTAGAGTTACACCTCGTGACTTTCGTCCATTATGTAAACAGTGAAGATGGCGGGGTCCGGTGTGTACCGCGCCGTCCTCAGTCAGACCCTGAACCGGTTCCGATCCGCAGGAGGAGGCTTTATCCGAATCTCGGCTGGAAACAGGTCAGTTTGTGTCAGACTCCAGGTGAGTTACGGACACGTGCAGGTGAAGACACAGCAGGTGTAAACGAAAAGAAACTGACGTGCTGAGCCATGTGAGGAGCTCATAATACTATATAATATAATATATAGAAAAATATAACCAAATACAATAATGAAGACTTGAACCTGATTTTTTATGCAGCAAAATATGAACATATAATTGAAATATTCTATTAGATAACACTCGGTCATTAATGAAGAGTTTGTTTAGTTCAGTGAGACCAGAGTCTGTGGCCGGGAAACGCTGGGCCTGTGCGGTAAAAGTGAGCAGACACGACACCCCAGGGAGAAACCTTCATTACCGACAGGGAGGAGGAGGAGCAGCAGCAGTAACGTGGGCAGCCGTCGGTAAGTGAAGTCACACCAAACTCCACTGAAAAATCTGCTGATTCTACAGCTTCCCGTCCATTATACCAAACTCCAGTCAAAAATATGCACATTTTACATTTCATCATCCCTCAAACCAAACACCAGCTGGAAATAAACCAATGTTACACCTCTTTAATCTTTACATGGTACTCCAGTCAGATATCAGTAGATTTTACACTTCCAACCACTACACAGCCACAGTGATGGAGTGGCAGTGCAGTGTTCGTGAGTTACCGTGTGTGTGTGTGTGTGTGTGTGTGTGTGTGTGTGTGTGTGTGTGTGTGTGTGTGTGTGTGTGTGTGTGTGTGTGTGAGAGAGCAGCTTTCTCTTTGTTCAGCAGTTCTGATGAAGACAAACAAGATGAAGCACAGAGGAAAGAGGATGAGATGATCCTACTGCTGAAGAAGGCAAAGGTACCAGAACCCTAACTGCAGCACAACAAGTAGTTAGTTAGTTGTGTTAGTTATTGTGTCCATCAAATAGTACAACCCTACAACATCCAGCTGCAGTGAATCATTTGTCAGACATGAAGGAGAAAGAGCAGCTTTATTTGCACAGCACAGGTGGTTCGGTGGTTTACAACAAGTGAGCAAATGCTTTAGAATGAAATTTGGAAAGGAAAACTACAATGAAATGAAATGAGATTAAAACAAGAGAAAGAAGTAGAATCAGAATTAAATTGTAGAGCAAAGTTATGGGATAAGACATTAGAATGAAAATGATGAACTTTGAATCCTAAAACCTAAACACACTGCTGGAAAATAACCAAGTACATTTACTACAGTAATGTACTTCAACACAAATTTCAAGTACCTGTAATTTACTTGAGCATTTCCATTTTCTGTTACTTAATACTTCCACTTCAGTAGACTCAGAATAAATATTGTAATTTTTACTGCAACACATTGTGTTTAACGCTTCAGTTATTTTACACATTCAGATTAATAACATTAAATCTGATCAACCAGTTAATTATTGAGTTTTATTACAGGTTCAGATCAGATTTTATTGATCCACAGAGTAAAGTCAGCTTTACCGTCAGCAACTGTAACAGTAAAGTGGTGAACACATGAATACCTAATATTCTTCACATTCATATACATAATGATTCCTTATACTTTTGTACTTTTAGAAAATTTAGAAACTAATACTTTTGTATTTTTTCTCAAGTAAAATTTTGATTTGGGAATTTTACATGTAACAGAGTTTTTTTTACTATGGTATATAGTACTTTTACTTCAGTAACAGTGTACTTCTGTTTCTAAACACAGATTTTTCAGTATTAGTAGTTATAGTAGTACTACTAGAAGTAGTATCAGTAGCAGTAACAGTAGTTGTACCAATACTATTACCAGTAGTACCAGTTGTACCAGTAGTACCAGTGGCACCTGTGGTACCTGTACTACCTGTACTACCCGTACTGCCAGTGATACCCGTGGTACCTATGGTACCCGTACTACCGGTACTACCCGTACTCCAGCGGTGACCCATCTCTCCCCCTCAGCTGAGTCTGTCTCGGGGTCAGCTGCAGGCAGCCTCCGGTTTCCTCCACCAGGCCGTCACTCTGGCTCATCAGACCCGAAACAACCAGGCCATCGTCTACACCTACAGTCTGGTAAACACCTGTTATCTCTGACCTGCTGGCTTTGTCCACTCCCACAGTCCAGTCTCTCCCTGGGCCATGTGTCTCAGGTGACAGCCATAGAGTCCGTTAAGACCTCAGAGGGTCCGGAGGTTTGTCAGAGCTCAGGGGGACACACCTGGTTTCTAGAAACTGGCTTGTAGCTGCACATCTGGACCCAACCGGTCCGTGGGGTTCTATAGGCTCCAAAGGGCGTCAGGTGACTTGAGCTGAGTGTTGACTCACCTGTCTGATGCCTGCTGCCACGTCAACATGCACAAAAGAATCTGAGAGTGTGGGAGTGGACAGACGGTCAGGCTGTTAACCCGCAGTGTGACCTTTGACCCCGACCTCTGACCTGTCCCTGTGTCTCCTCAGATGGCGAACCTGGCCTATGTCCAGGGTCACCTGGACCAAGTGAGTACCGTCCAATCACATTGCACCTGTTAGAGAGAGGAGTCAAAGATAACACAATAACATGTGTTAATTCATTGCCAGTTAATATGGCAACAGCAATAAGATTTTACCCAAGTGAAGCCTGACACCTGTTGGTGAAGACGGGTACTGAGCCGAGAGCCGGAGCCGGAGCCGGTTCGGTTGAGCTGAGACTCTGGGCCGTTCAGTGACGAATGCCTTCTGACTCACCTGGGTCACATGATCAAAACTCAGGTGTAAAAACAGCACATTTTGGTTTCAGGGCTTCTTGTTTGTTGCTAGAGCTTTTTCCTCTTAAGTTTGAGTAAAGTCGGTTGTCAGTCAGTTCGTGGTACAAAGTGTCTGCTAATGTAAACTGTGTGTGAACAGACCTGAGCAGTGAACCTGACACCGCTCAGAGAAGACAGATGTTTCACAGCTGAACCCTGAGCTGTTCACGTGCACCTATCAGTACAGACCAGACACCAGAAGACTGTTCTGAAATCTGTTGTTATTTCTGACTCAACTGGTGACGGTTCTCTGCAGTCAGAGCCTGCAACATGAGTCCGATCTGATTTAATGATAATCTCCCTCCTCTTCTTCCTCTTAGGCAGAGAAACTGTTCAAAGCAGCGATGAGCTTCATGCTATCAGGAGGAACACCACAGGTCAGTGTGACACCTATGTGTTCATATGTGTGTTTTCACATGTGTCTTCATATATGTGTGTTCAGGGCACAACTTGTCACCTTTCAGCTAAAGTTTTCCTTTTGAATCCAGAACAGGTCATTAAAGTGGGTCAGGATCTGCAAGGACAGAGTTGGGGGGGGGGTGTTACTGCCCATGGGTAACGATCTCTCATGGTGGCATTACAACTTTAGATAGCTCCTATGACGACATGTTGAGCTTAATGTTGATGTCAGCGGCTCCATTTTCTCTATGCTTAGATGAAATGAGCCTAACAGGCTGAAACTGTCACATCCTTGACAGTTTACTGTTGATGACATTGCCTTGATGACATCACCTGATGATGTCTATTGATATCATTTGATGATGTCGTCTGATGATGTCACCTGATGCCACACTCTCAAAAAACTGAAATGACCTGGTGACAGTTTTGTTTTAGTTGGTGTGGTTGTGAAATCAGTTCATATCTAGGCCTCACAGTTGTTGTTAATGTGTGTGCGTGTGTGTGTGTTGCTGTCTCCACTGACTTCCTGTCTGTTACCAGGATGACAACGCCGTCATCGAGATGTCTCTGAAACTCGCCACCATCTACGCCGAACAGAACAAGTAAGAACTAAGTGTGACTTGATGTGCTTAAGCTTCCTGTCAGAGACCTGACTGTCCGTGTCTGTTGTTTGAGGTTGGACCTGGCAGAACATGGGTTCAGGTTCTGTACTGAGTCTCTTGAGGCCAAACTGGAGAAACAGAAGGATCTGGCAGCAGAGCAGCATACTGGTGAGACTCTGAGACTCAATGATCCAGACCAGCAGAGACATGGACAGTTAGTGGAGCTGCTCTGTTTGTATTCAGTCTGATTGTTTGAGCTTTAAAAAAACATGAATCTTTTTCCTTCCACACAAAATGTATGGATTTTGTGTGTGTGTATGTGTGTCAGTCATATACCGACAACAGTTGGTTCCCTTCCAAATAATCATACAGATTCTGTAAATTAATTGAATAAATGAATGTAAAACAATTGAAGTTGGATTTCCTTTTCTATTTCGGCTGTTTTTTGCTCAGCCCTCTTCTGACGGAGATGGTGTTAATCAATGAACTCTTAGAGGGAGGGGGAAAGAGATAACCTGTATTTAAACAGAGGCACAAGATAAACAGTGAATGAATCAGGTTGTAGCTGACTTCATTGAGTACCAGCTGATGTTCCTCTGTCATCCAATCATAACAGTTCTTAGTGCGCAGATGGAAAAGGTTTAGAAACCATCCAGTAACCCTGCTGTTGTTGTCCTCAGAGGAGCAGGAGGCCCTGAGGAAGGAGACCCGCCTCCTCCTGGGCCTGTGTCTGGACTCACGGGCTCGATACCGGGCGTCAACTCAGCACCTGAACCAGGCCGAGCAGGACTACCAGAAGGCCCTGAACATCTGCCGCCAGGAGCAGGGAGAGACACACCCACAGGTAGAGACACCCCCATAGGGAGAGAGAGACAAACACAAGGAGAGACACGCCCACACAGACACCCAGTGAACAAATCCAACGTCTATATCCATGTCATGGTCTCATCTCCTTTCAGACTCTGGTGCTGATGAGTGACCTGGCCACCATCCTCGATCTGCTGGGTCGCCATGATGACGCCCTTTTGCTGGTACAGCAGGCTGTGGATCTGAGCCGGTCCGCGGGACACCCGGATCAACACGTCCTGCTAGGAAACATGGCTGGTATCCTGCTGCACAAAGGTCAGACCAGGTCAGTCTAGCCCTGCCGGTACAGGTGTCTCCGTTCCACTCTCATGTCCTATCTGTGGTCCATCAGGCCAACTGGAGGACTCGGTCCGGTTCTACAAGGAGGCTCTAAGTCTGGCTCGGCAGGCCAGAGACCAGGAGGCCCTGGACAAGATCCAGGAGGGACTGAAGGAGGTGAAGAAGAGGAGGGACAAGGAGAGGAAGGAGGAGGAGCAGGAGCATGCAGAGGAGTGACTGGTGGTCTCAGTGTGTCCATGGACAGACTGAACATTCCTCCGGACGTCGGGACCCCAGGACCTTCAGTCTGTCTCTCTGTCCAGCCTTGGGTCCACAGCCACCGACAATTCCAGGATTTCATTGACCACTGTGACTTCGCGAAGCCCCCCCCCCCCCCAGGACAATCTGTCCTGAAGTGTCTAGATCTTCTGGTTGTTGCTTAATGTTGTGATCATTCAGTTTTTGCTCCCCAGAGGTTGAACCCCCTGTAGCGACTGGTTTCAGGTGTTTGATAATTTAATGTTTTTAATGTGTTTGTGTAAAATATGGATTTTTCTCCTTCAGGTCAACAAACCGAACCTGCTCCAACCACCTGAATAAACCAGTGTGAGACGATGACAGACATTTTGTCTTTTCAGCCTCGTGTTTCCTGCTCTCAACTCGTAAAACTGTTCTAAACGATCTTTGATTCCTCTGACATCTTAGGCTCTTCAGTGTCATAACTGGACAAAATGTTCAAAGTTTTCCTCTTCAAAAAAAATCCTCAAAAATGTCCCCCCCTTTTCAAAAAATGTCCTCAGTTTAAAGAACATCTTCTCTGTCCAAACAGTCCTCACATCCTGAAAATGTCCTGACTTTGTTTACTGTTAAGAAAAGACACTTTTGATATATTTTAGTGTATTGACGGATTTTATTTAATAATAATGTGTAAAGGTTCACTATAAATGAGGCATAAATAATCTCCAAGCACACCTCTGACACTGCGTCTACGCTCACCACAGCGTAAGAGGACAAAAGTATCCAAACGTTCATAGTTCATTCATTTCATTGTGTCTGTATCACAGCTGAATTCGTAAACTTGGTGACATGGTGATTAAACTGAACTCAGAGTCCTTTAGAGTGTCTCAGTCACATTGATGCCGCGGCATCAGGAACAGTCAACGGTTCAGCGTCCTGCTCAAGGTCACCTTGACATGTTCCCTGAGGAGCCAAGGATCAACACGGAATACTTCCTGTTACCAGACGGCTGCTCCGGAGCCAAGCCCCACCCCTTCTAACGGCCGTCTGTCAAACACGGTCAAACTTTTACAGATGGTTCAGAATGAGGCAGCACTTCTGGTTTTTTGATCTGCCTGAAAGGTCACATGACCTCCACTGGCTACCAGTGAACACCTGCGTGACCTCTGGGTATGAGCACATCTACCTGAACTCATTCATACAGGCTTATGGTCCTCAACCACTGAGCAACTCCAGGGAACTTCCTGTGGTGTTTTTAATCCCTAGTTTGTGGAACCAGCTACCAAATGTTGTCAGAGCAGGGGGGTCCCTCTCTGTCTTCAAGAACCTCTTGAAGACTCATCTCCTCTAAGAAAACCTTCTCTGCTGACACCCCGAACATGCCAAATGGCCTAACTAGCTCCTGCTGCACACATTCGAGGAACTCCTTCACCAGGTAGATCAGGTAACGTGACCCTTCACAGGTCTGGTCTAGTCCATGGTCTCTACTGTCCTCAAGCTTTAGTGTCGTCCATCATTTCTAAGCTGATTTTCATAAAAATTTAAATATGTCATACATCTGCATGGACATTAATATAATAACTGACAACCAATGTCTTGAGCTGAACTTGTTGTTTACATGTTTATCTTTAGACATTTGCAGTTTGTGTGTGCGTGCGTGCGTGCGTGCGTGCGTGCGTGCGTGCGTGTGTGTGGAGATACAAGGTTTTCACCTCACCTACAGGTTCCCACAGAGTGTGATGCAGGTGAACTTCCTGTTGTGTTTACTGAACATGTCAGAATAAAAGCAGAGTGATGACAGTAAACAAACGGGACACCACAAACAGGAATCAGCCTGCTGCTGCACCAACAGCAGATTAACAACACACACACACACAACCACATCTATTTCAACACATTTGGATTCCATTCAGGCCAATTTTAAAGAATATAAATGATAAAACTACAGCAGACTAGGACATACCAAGACTAAGAGGAAGTTTTTAATAATTTCTCTTTGTGATTGTTAATTTTAGAGAAAAAGACAAGGAGATAGAAGTGAAAAACAAAAGTGTCTCCACCTCAACAACTCTGTTCTGTGACAAGTCCCTTCAATGTTTCTCTGACTTTTCCATTAAAGAAATAATGATGTGACATATGATTAATGGTTTTTAATAACAGTATATTATTAATTGTAATTGTCAGCATGGTATGCTGACATTGACTGACTGGTCACCGTCACCACCAGGGAATCCAGGAAAGCCCGACCTCACACTCGTGGGGTAACACTAGTGAACCTCTTCTATGGAAAGTAGCTTAAGTTTGCTCAAAAAGTTACTAGCTTTGTGACTGCGAACTTTTCTTCGCAGTCCCAAGTTTTCAGTTCGTAAACTACCGTTGGATGGCTTAATAGAAACCACTGGCACCGGTTCATTTTGAAAGAGACCAATCGTGTAACTTCATTACTTGGTCACTCAGTCATTGGTGTTTATAGGGCTGGACCCACTGTTGCAGTTGACCCAGTAAGTGCAGTGTAGTAAAATGTACAATATTTCAGTATCAAGTAGGAGAAAATGGGAATACTTCAGTAAAGTACAAATACCTCAAATTTCTACTTGAGTACAATACTTGAGTAAATGTTCTTGGATCCAATAAAAATGTAAATATTAAAAATGTGATTAAAACTGGACTCTGACCCATTTCCCATCCACAGGACCAAGACCAGAGACTGGGAAATATGTTGGAGGCGCCATGAACCCTTTATTAGGTCAGTTTATTCTTGAATTGTTCATCTTCAGACAAGACTGAATCATCAACCAGGAAACTCAGACCACCGGGTGCCCAAAAGTTCTGGTTTTCTCCACATCATTTAGTTCTATATAATTTCATTAATCACAATAGAAATGTAATATCTTTACTTCTTGTGAAGTTATTTATGGCCTTCATGTTTCTCTATCTATCTATTTTTTATTTCTTGTTGTTCTCTTTCTGTAAAGTTGGGTTTTTATCAAAGTTCATTTGTGTTTGTCAGCAATGAACAGACAGAAAACCTCAGTGAGGTCAAGTTATTCCACACTGAAGAACCAACAGTTAGCTTCATTGTCACTATATTTGGCAGTTATTTTCTTCAATAATCAATTGATTTTTCATTGAATAAAACACCAGAAAACTGAAAAAAAAAAAACACATCATGATTACAGAAAACATTTTCAATGAATTAAAAGTACAACAGACCTAAAGCCATACACGCACACAAATACAGACTTGTTCCACTATCCTTGTGGGGACACTCCGTCCCACAAATACATTCTAACCTGAACCCTAAAACCGTGTCTGAACCCTCCAAATGCAGTCCCTACTTGTGGGGAGCTTGACCTCCATTTGTGTCCCCACAGTGACACAAGTTCCCATGGATGGTTTATGTGCATTCATGTTACAGTCCCCACCAGGATATAAGAACAATTACACTCACACACACATACACACACCCTCTCATCTTTATATTTCCATACATACACACATAAATCCTCAACACATAAACAAACACACATGTAGTTACATGTGTGATGATTACATGTAAACACACCAATACACACACACACACACACTGAGGTTAAGCTGTAAGTATGTAGATAATTGTTGTTGTGCTAACAGGTTAATTCATATCTCTCTCTCTCTCTCACACACACACAGACACAGCTGTGGTGTTATAAAAGCAGCTGCAGACAGTGTGTTTCTGTTTCTGCTGGACAACATCACTGACAAGGTATGAACACACACACATACAGCTCTACAGTAAAACCCAGAGGTCAGAGGTCAGATCCACAGAGCTGCTGCTCTTTAAATACAGATCACCTGTTTTTCAGCGTTGATCATAGAGTAATGAACTCAGGCCTCATCATATCAACAGGGCTGGTAGGAGCCTGCAGTCAAGCCACCTCAGCTCTGGTCTTCTGGTCTGCCTCGACCAGCTGTGGTGGGATGGGGGGGTCAGAGAATAAAAGAGACACTGATGTGAGAATATAATCAGTACAAATTTTGGTTAACAGATTCTTCATTGAGTGTTTATTAATGTTCATTAACTTACTCTGAGCCTTTACTATCACTTAGTCCTCGACCAGGAAAAATTCTGTGCTTGGACAAAGTATGAAATGTAAAAGAACTTTGTTAAGGTTCAGCTCCTCTTAAACAGGCTGAAACTTTAAGATACTAGTGACCAGGTGAGTTTATAGAGTTAATGTGCAAGTAACCGAAGCTGCCGGATCAATACAGTGTAGTATAAGTATAAAGTTGGGGGAGTACTCAAGTAAAAGTACCTCAAATACACACTTACATACAGTATATGAGTAAATGTACTTTTTTTACTTTGCACCACTGCTGCACTGATACACACAGTATATGTATATGTATATGTATAGTATGTATATATCTGTCTATATGTGTTGTATGTGCAGATGCACAGTATCAGCTGTAGCAGAATGTGAACAGCTCAGACTCAGGTGAGTCCCACCTGTCTGAATGTGTTGTGAGGACACAGTCAGGTGAGTGATGACACTGAGGATGAGGATCAGTGACATCATCAGACCAAACCACCAGCCTGCCTGCAGCTGTGTGTGTTTCTGGTTGTGTGTGTGTGTGTGTGTGTGTGCGCAGCCAGGGGGTGGGACTAACCTTGACTGACAGTTTGGTTTCCATGGTGACCTTCAGCTGATCAGGTTTCTGTAAGACCTTTTCTCTTCTGTCTCTTACTGCTTCCTCTCTACCTCCTCTGTGTTTCCCCTCATTCTCCTCTCTCCTCTCCTTTTCTCCTCCTTCTTCTCATTCCCTCCCTCTCCCCTTTTCCCCCCCATTCTCCCTCTCTCTCCCCCTGTTCTCTCCCCCTGTTCTCTCCCTCTGTTCTCTCCCTCTGTTGGTTTCAGTCTTTGCATTATAATTTCTCTCTTTCAGTGCTGCGAGGACGCTGAGGTAGGCTCCAACTCTCTTCCTGTTTCACACACACACACACACGCACACACACACACTGACACTGAAGCAGAACTCGGATCAGTAGAAACTCCGGCAGTACCATGTGTACCAAGTGAGGACCATGTCCACGCTGAGCTGTAAAGTCTAAAAATGCATCTTTTAATCAACCAAACCAGCAGACGGAAGATGTGTTTTAAATCCAATGACTCTGTAAAAACTGCATTTTGTTCATGGACTGTTTTTTCTTTTGCATCAGAGAAAAACTGTCTGGATAAACCTGCACCTCATGTCTAAGTTGAAACATTAGTAAACAATTAGTAAACACAGACACAACATCAGCTTCTTAGGTTGATATGCTGAACTTGTTAGCAAACAGCTGTTTGTTTACACATCCAACAGCTACAGAGCGACATGATCCTTCATCTGGATCTGGTCTCTGAGTCCACCTGATGGATCTAAGTCCAGTGCTCCCTCTCTATTGGCTCTGGTTTTGGTCTCCACCAGCTCCTGAGTGGAACCTCTGGCTCGTCAGCTGCTAAATGCTCCACTATGTTCACCAGCTGGTCTCTGACTGGGTCTATCAGTGGACAGTGGCTGTACACAGATGTTTCTCTGAGAACATCTGGCTGCTGTATGAGACTGAACCAGAGCAGTGAACAGATGAGCAACGAGCTGAAACTGAGTGTAAAGCTGCATGAAGCCAAGTGGAGCTGATGAATGTTAGAGTTGTTGGTCTGTAACAGTCAGAAAACTCCCGCCTTGGGACTGAGTGTTGCCTTCAGAACCGTGACCTGACTTGGTTTATTTTGAACAACCGGAGCATCACATCGTGTTGTTTACGTTGTGTTTCCGTGTGGACAGATGTGGTTTTCAGAGGTTAAAGTTCACTCGATGTCCCACAGCTGTTTACAGTCTGTTATTATTCCAGCTATCTGCTCAGGCTATTTTACTGACACGGGAGTCCCTGCTTCCAGCCAAGAAACAGTCTAAGACATCACCACCTTTAAACACGCACGTTCACACACACACAAACACACACAAACACACCTGGTAACTAACTAATTACTACCATTGCCTCGGTCACTGTGGCTTTCAGTGCTGGATCAGTTCTCCATCGCTGGGAGCTGAGGAGACATTTCAGGTCAACAGACCTGTCTGTCTGTCTGCCTGTCTGTCTGTCTGTCTGTCTGTCTGAATCTATAAATATTCTCCTGTCTGTCTCTCAGTGTTATAGACACCTGATGTGCTGACTCACCTCTGTTTCTCTGAAGTGCTGACTCATTCTCCTCTGGATCTCCTCAGTCTGATCACACTCTGTGTATCATAGAGGACCTGTTATGCTTTTACATATTATCTCTCATATATACCAGTGTTCCATGTTCCAGTGTCAGATGTTCTTAATAAACATGGCCACAGTTTAGAATAATGAGTTAACACATGTAAAAATAATACCTGTGAGACGGAAGCTCAGGCATCAGACCGATGGTTCGTTCTACGTCACAGATGTCATTATACATTCGTCAGCTCCTTGTGTCCACCTCAGTCATATTATTGACATTTAATGTTCTCCAGCAAACAGAGAACTGACGGCACAGGTTCATCACATGGTTGTTTGGCAACAGCAGAACCAGAACAAAATGACATTTTACCAGAAACGTTGGCTTTGTGTTTCCTGGCAGCAGACGTTTTCCACTTGCTCTGCATTTCAGTGAATTTCCCACATGTACACATATTAAACAGGGGCATATATGGAAACGTTTTATATAGGAATAGTACCTGAAAGACTGAATCCATTGTTATGTCCCACAATACACATTGTGTACACATTGTGTATTGTGTTGGGCATAATATTTACTGAACTATTCTTAATTACTATGCTGGTTCCTCCAGTCCACTCTCAATATTCTGGAGCATATTTGGGCTCAAACGTGTTTGGATGGATCTGAGAAGCTGCTGATCAATAATGTTCTGTTACGTAGTTCTAGAGTTTGCTTAAAGAACCTCCAGACCGGTGAGAGGATGAGGAGGTGCTCACAAGTGCTGGGTGCGCTGCCCCCCTGCAGAAGAAAGTGGGTTTTTAAGGAGGCCTTGAGGAGGCCTGAGCTAATATTGCCATTTCCAGTAAGAGGGTTAAATGAGAAGCTGCAGTGCAGGCAGTCCGAAATAAATGAGGAATTTTTTTGAACTGTGAATTATGAAAAGTTTCTTTAATGGAGTCCCAGAATAAATCAATAGAGCTGGAAATAAGCATAATAGGTCCTCTTTAAAGCTCACAGTCTGACCTCTGACCCTTAACCTCAGACCTTCATTGTCTCAGACTGATGTATCTTTATGGATGGACACCTGTCTGTTGTGGTTCTGTCTGTATCAGAAGGAGAAACACCTGAACCCCAGTCCGCCAGAGACCTTCCATTTGGCCTTTACTTTGAAAAGGCCTTAACAAACAAATGTAGTATATTTTAAGGGCTTCATGACTTTCCCCTTAATTCCTGCATGATTGTGAAATGTGTGAAAGATCCAGGAATGATAAGTTTCAGGTGTTATTGAGGTGAAGGGATTCTGGTTCACTTCAGGACTCTGGAATATTCTCAGCTGCTGATTAATGAGGTTTTAATTATTTAGATAAATAAGCCCTTAATGATTTACAAAATAACATTACTGATACTATATTTTTTTGCCATAAAATGATCTTAATTTTCATCACGTCACTGTCTGCAGCTGGTGTTCTGGCTCTGGGAAACCATCTCGTCCTCTTCAAATGATAACTTAACAGTAGCGACTGTTGCTACAGTTTGCTAACTCACATCCTAGCTAGCGTTAGCAAAATTACTCGGTGTCCCGTTGTTTGTTAATGTATCATGTGGTTTGTCTGTACAACACACAAAACAGTTTTATAGCCACTAGGACCTAAAAACAGAAGTTTACTAGAGCAGTGTGATTATTTGGATTGATGCATAATTTGAAATGCTATGCTAGGTAACGTTACCTTCCTTGTTAGCTGAGCAACGAACAGGGTCTGAAATTAACACCCCCCGGGCGCTGAATGTGGGTAGATTTTCTGTTTGACGAGTTTGACACAGACAGAACAGAAGCAGAGCATCCATTAAACCAACTGTGGTAGAGACTCAGTGTTTTATGACTATTTTGGGACAAACATTTACCTGCCACTGTGGCAGAGAGTCGTCTGAGATTCACTCACCAAACAAAAAATCTACCTGTACCTGGTGCCTGGTGGGTGTTAATTTCAGACCCTGTCTACAAACCCATGGTCCTTCTCTTCTGTCTCTATAGTTCTGTAAAAACAACCCAAACAACTCATTGTGTTGTGTTCTGGATGTTGTGTTTTTGTGCATGTTATTTTTTTAATCATGTCTCATAAGTTTGTTCCATAAGAAAGTTTCCACATCCACGCTGTATAGGACGCTCTGGATTCCACCATGGTGTGGTTGCCATGGTGATGTGCATCCAAGAATTTAGGGAGGTTGAGCTTCTGAAGGAGCACTGAAGGGAGGGGTGTATTTGTTTTGCTGCTGGATTCAAATTTCGACAGTCATTATCGGGAATCATGTACTCCTCCTTTAAAAGATAAATCAGTGGGTTTTGAATTGATTCTCTCAGGTGATGCAGCCTGAAAACCCTCCAGTTATTGTCACGTGCAGTGAAAAATGATGTCTTTGAAAATATGAAATTGGATTTCATTTTATTAATTCAATTTAATTTTTTTTTATAATTTCAACTCAACTTTTTTCTCTTTTTTGCTGCCTGTGAAACACTTTGTAATTTCTCTTGTTTGGGCACAATTTGGGTCTTTCTGAAATTGTGTGTGTACAATTCTGTAAACCTTGTTAAAAACATGCTGTTTTCTGACCTTTGACCTCCAGATTCTGCTGCCTGAACTCACCTGCTGAACATCAGCCACTCTGACCTCTGACCCCTGAGGGAGCCATGAACCATCATCCAAACTCCATGGGTCCTGGTGAGGCCCTTGGCCTGTCTGCGGTGAGTCTCAACACGAATCAATCAATAATCATCATCACCTTCGTATCAGTCTGAAGATGTGATGCTACTGCCGCTGTGAATGAGGTGAGCGTCAGATTGAGGCTCTCTTCACAGTCAGACTGGATGATGTTGTTACCATGGTAGCAGTCATGACCATCACTACAGCTCCATGAGGCAGGAACTCTGAGCTCAGAAATGCTGCAGCTGAAACCTGGTGGAGCAGATTGATGCTCCATCAAACTCTACTTATTTTGCTTCATTCCAGGTTTGACATCTGCATGTCTTCCAGAAATGAAAGAGCTGATGTGTGAATGTGAACTTATGTGAGCCAGTCTGATTTAATTTTTGTAAGTGAGTGAAAGTGACGAATTTTTCCTTTTTAATAATCTGCCTTTGCTATGACCCTAGTTAAAACGGGAGCAAACAACATCTGCTCAATTTAAACTAATTCTTTAGAATAACATCTGGATCAAAGTGTCAGATCAGAGGAACAGATCAACCCAGACTTCACCTGTGATCGGTGTCTTCATTCAGGATGTTTTCTGGATAATGTACTGAATAAAACTGAAAATACATATAATCGAGTGTTGTAATGAAGTACAGCTCTGAGGTCATTTTAATTTTGTGTTACCTTATACTCCTACTTCACTTCAGAGGGAAACATTGTATTTCACTCCACTTTACTCCAATAACTTTGACTGACAGCTGCAGTTAATTTGCAGATGAGGATTTTAAAAACATGCAATGAGCTTGTCAAATACAAGACATTGTTACACAGTATATGAAGCCATCAGAATACATATAAAATGAGCAGAAATGGCTGTACTGCAACTAGCTACAATATTAAAATGCTGCTTACATGTTAATGCATCAATAATAATAATCACACTGTACATCTAGTGATGCACTTCGACACATCTTCAGCAAAGTAACTTTTTAATAAGTGTGGCATTCAGGCCGGTGGACACGATGGATAGGCAGGAGTCCAAGACTACAGGTAACAGGTAAATACAACCCGGGAGAACCAAGGAACACAAGTGGCGGACATGACTGGGACCAATCAGTTCCTGTGTCAGAGACATTAGTCCAGGTCTTGGACCAGATCAACTCCAGACGGTATTATGTTTTTTCTTGGGATGCTGTGGAGTTCTGTCAGCCCCCCCCCCCCCAACCCCTTGAAGAGTGGCAGTTCATGTCTGTGCTGTGTGAGCTCCTCTGCTCTGTGGTTCTTGGTGTACTGGCCTTTAGTAATGACCTCTGCCACTGTACCAAACCTCTCAGCAGCAGGCTGAGGAACAAGGCTGCCTTTGTTTGGAGTCTCCTGCCCTCGTGGTTGCTTCCAGGATACTGTCCACATCGTCGCCAAATTGGCGCCACTCGCCCCCTATACTGGCTGGAGGCCACTTAACCCACAGATAGTGCTGTGCAATGTGTGGTGCTTGGCCTTCTGGAGCTGTGGGGCAACTCCTGGCCTGGCTCCTCCTGTGTCTCACTGAGGTTGCAGATCTTGCCAAAGGTTGGTGCAGTTGGGTCACTGGCCCTCCCAGCTCCAATGGCCTCTCTCCGGCCGTCGTCTCTCTTTTCATTGTGGTCATCAGGTAAATTCCTGAAAGCCAGGTTGATGTGATGGTTACACACATCTAGTGAATGACTTGGACACTTCATCAGCGATAGTACTCAGGATCCAGTATCATCACATGTAAAAATGTATCCTTAAACCTGTTTTGACTTTATAGTGAGTATGATGATGTAATATTCATAACAATTTTACACAAATTTTAAATGCAGGAGTTTTACTTGTAACAGAGTATTTTTTAAACTGTGGTATTTCTAATTTTACTCAAGTAAAATCTCCAAATAATTCTATCACCACTGAACATTAACATCTCTTTCCTCTGAGCCTGGACCTGCAGATCACTCACAGTGTTGCATTTACAGATGTAAGGAATCATTCCCACAAGTTATGAACAAAATCCAACAGGCAAACAATTGTGAGTTCGTCAGGTATCTTCACCCTGGCGGTTGAAACAGGGGTTGATGATACTGCTGTTTTCTGGTCAGCAGATTCAGGTGCTCAGCAGTGATCTTGTATTACGGTGCAGAACAGGGAGGTAAAAGAAGATGTAAACATAACAAGTTTTGTAGACATTTCACTGTTTCTCTTCCACAGTCTCTGTCTCCTCCTCCCCTGCGTTGCCATGGTGATGAAGACGAGGAGGACCTGAACAAAGCATTTGATGTTCAGTGTTTTCAGCAGATCCTTCGTCCTGCAGCTTGCAGTCCACTGGAGAAACACAGAGTCTATGATGAGCAGGACTTTGAAGGTGAGACACCAAAACTTACTTTGTTCCAGAATATTTTAAAGCGATTCAAGGAGTCTTTGTTTGAGTCCCATCATCTTTAGGAGGTTGTTTGATCAAGCAGGAGTTCCAGGGTGTTTGAGGAGGTTTTAAAGGTATTATAGATACTACAGGAACCATCAAGGTGCTCAGGGGTACCATTGGTTCTGGGTTCTCTAAAATACAAAAGATACTTGATCAGGTACAAGTGGACTCTGAAAAAAGTCAAGCATCTTTAGGAGGTGGTAAATGATCTTGCATTGATTCCAGAGTGTTTGAGAAGGTTCTAGGCATTCTCATTAAGGGTTGAAGGAGTTCTTCTGCATGTTTTCAGAGGTTCCATCCTCTGCTCCTCGTTCCAGAGGTTTCTGAGAAGTCTCCACAGTCTTTTTAAAAGTTCTAGGGGTCCATGTTAAAGGGATAGTGAAGAGATTCTCAGGGTTTGGAAGTTTTAAAGGAGGTCAGAGTGTCGTTGGAGTGGATCAAGGTTGAACAGAACCTGGGGTGTTTGAAGATGTATCTGGGGTTCTGGGGAATTCCTGGTTAGAGGACTGTTTGCTACTCTTAACTAAGCTCCTGGAATTATTCTCAGTAGTTGAGGTATTATTGTAACATTCGTAAACATCATCAATAATAATTATTTCTCTGGTGCAGCACATCGTCACTCTTCTCTCCATGTCCATCATCCGCTGTCAAAACCTCCCCCTGACAGCAGGAGGAAGAGGAACAACGAGGGGAGGAAGGAGGGGAGGAGAGGCTCCGCCCCCAGTGCTGCGACCACCATAGAGGAAGATCAGGAGGAGGAGGAGGATAAGGGCGAGGAAGAGTCCTACAGTCAGACTGATGGAGAGGAGGGCCAAGTGACCACGCCCTCTAGGTGAGGAGCACACCTGGACCTTTAAATATGTGATGTGTCTCTTCAACAAATATTCATTGTTCTGCATTTTAGTCCAGTTAACTTGTAACCCCTCCCTCTCACAGTGACCCACCCACCAGTTCGACCAATCACAGCAGCCTCTCACCTGGTTGCACCATGATGAGTGTTGCCACTGACGATGCTGACGAGGCTGAAACTCTGACGTCCGTCGACCTGGACGGGATAAAGAGTCAGTAAACCTGCATCAAACCGCTCACTTTAAATTAACTTTAACACTTTAACCATGACTGAGCATCTAAGTCAGAACATAACATCTATGTGTAAGTTAACTTTACATGTGCTTTAAATACAACTTTTTCATACAAATTACCTCTATAAATTATGTGTACATGTTCTTAACACATTGATAAACTGACAGATGTGTAATTGCAACATAACAAATAATGGGATCACTGCTACATATAAACATACAAACATACTATAAATACAGAAAAATATGTATTTTCTCTATTCCAGTGCACTTCCAAAAACATAAATACAAAATAGTTTAAAATAATTATGTGTAATTTTACATATAAGACTTAACAATGAACTACATTCAACTTCATGTTTTACATTTAAATCTTTACCTTTAACATCTAACTTTATTATTTAAACTTCACATAAAACTGAATTTGTCTCAACACATTAAATTTATGATAATTATGTTTTTACACTTTATACATAACTTAAAATTTACCTTTGAAAATTGAATGATACCTTTGCATTCATCTTTCTATAGCTTTCAGTTTATGTAATTTTACAGATAATTCACCCTTTAAACATAACTGTACCTTTAACATAATGCTGTAATTGTAACATTACATACGATTCTAACTTTTCATCTAAAATTACATTCATCTTTACATTTTACTTTTGTGCGTAATGTGTAGCTTTCTGCTTTTATTTTGTAAATATCTTCATATTCGACGCAATATTTAGTAATTTTCCTCTTCAACAGTTTTATACTGGACATACTGACATGAGTTTGTCAGTGCATTTTAAAACTAAGCTCAGGCATCCTGAGGATGGGCCCATGTTGCACGTCCTCCCGCCTCTGTATCATTGCTGCAGCTGATAAAAACACACAGGTTGTGCGACATAAAACTAATGGGTACTTACACCCAGTAAGACTCACCTGTACGACCTGATGCATCCAGTCCAACAGCTCTGGCTTCAGGTTGGTTTCCATCAGGTTTATAAATGCTGAATTTCTGTTAATGCTGTTAGGAAGGTGCTGATGTTTATTACTGAGGTCATAGCACAGCAGAAATAATTTTCCCCTGTTTACAGAGAAGCGTCTACATGATTTTTCATAACTCTACTGCAGATAACAATGTAACTGCAAGGAAAATAAAAATTCCCCCAAATATGAAGTAAGAACATATCACATCCCCCATTTGAAAAGGGATAAGCTGGTTGTGACCCAGGAGATGTGACCAGCACACAGGAAAGAAGTATAGTTACTTACCAGATGAAAAATATCTTTTTTTTAAAAAAAACAACAATGTTGTGAGAGTAAGCACAACTTTCAAACAAAATAATAGCTCTGATTATGTCTATGGAACCAAGAATGCAGCACACTACTGATTATTGTGTATTGATTACCTGTCCATTACATTGCTAGTCTCTCTTTGCCAGAAGACTATTGACATAAACTGCTGTAACTTGAAAGCCTGACCTCACTAACGGAAAAGTGACTTCAGATAAAGCCATGTACTGACTGACTGCTCCTCTAGCACCATCATCAGGCTGACATTTTAATTTGTCCAGTGCTTTGATTCATGACCAGATAAACCACAGATAACAACCCCTCCCCCTCCAACGTGTTTTTGGGATGAACCAGAGGAATTTTTTGCATCATGAAAGCATTTTCTGTCACTTGGTGATCTTGATCATGTGACCTGATGCTGCCGCTGACCTGAACACAATGCTGTCGTCCCACACGAACTCAGCCCACGGCCTCTATCTATTGTTACTGTGATACTGTGTGTGTGTCCGGTCCTGGTCCCGGTCCTGGAGGACCCGCTCGGTTTTTCAGATGAACATGAAGTCAGTCTCTGCCGTGGTTGTGATCAAGTATTTCAAGAGTTTTTTGTTTGACCGATTGAAGACAGATCTCAGTGAGTACTCACCTGTTTCTATTCTCATTCTACTCTCAGGAAAACCTATGATCCTTATTTAATTTGCAATATAATATGAAATCTAATCAATAATTAAATTCTTAGTATTTTTAGAATGTTTCTTCCTAGTATTTTTAAACTCTCTGTTGTTTTGTTAAGTACTTGTATATTCCAACATCAGTGTCAGGGACAGCCTGCATTTCGATCCTCTATATGTTCTGTACATATGGAAGAAATGATAATAAACTTGACTTTGACTTTATCCTCATATAAACCACATATATACTAAATATGCATGTTTATAGTATAAATAATGTGTGTGTACATATACTGACATAATATTAATTAATTATTAATTATATTTTTGAGAATTTCTAACCAGGTAACTGAACCTTTTTGGTAGAAAAAACCAAAACAAATTATTATTCAAAACAAGACATTTTTTTACAGAACATAAAACATTTTGGGAGAAGATCTTAACAGTTTGTTGTTGTTTGTTTTTCTGTTTTCTTCTTCCTCTCTTCACAAACAATATCTGGTGTCAGTGTTTGTTCTTCTTCTGTTCTGTGTGTTTCTCTCATCATCATGTTCAGACCCAAACCACTGAAGGTCTCAGGTGCTTTGATGAACCTGGTTCCTCTGAGCCACTGAGCTTCACTGGTTCCAGGAACCATCACAACACACCAGGGACACACACAAGCTCCTTCATCACCATCACACACACACACACACACACACACACACACAAACACACACACAGACTGTGGTTTAGTCAGACTCAGTCACACACACACATGGTGGTATATTCGGACTCAGTCACACACACACACACAGACACACACAAACACACACACGCAGTGGTTCATTTAGACTCAGCCACACACACACACATACTGGGGTTTAGTCAGACTCAGTCACCCACACACACGCACACACACTGTGGTTTTAGGAAAAAACTGAGACTCGTTGAGTGTTGAGATAAAAATGAGCAGACTGAGGGTTTGAGTTTGAACATGAGATCTAATGACCAGAAGAAACGTATAGAAAAACAGTGAAGGAAAAGAAGGCAGGATGAAGACGGCACCAGGAGAAAACTGTCAACAGATCTACAATCATATTAGAGATTATTTCTATCAGTACTTTATGTTACTTACATTCAGTACTATAGGATGAAAACAGAATATATTCCAAAAACATAGAAAAAAACAAATTAATTTCAGATCAACCCATCAGGTATAATATTCAGACTCATATTCAATCATTCACAAATCATGTCATCAGTAAAGAAACCGGGAAGAAGGGTGGAGGCCAGACCATCCAGCTTTGATCCTGCTGTCGCTGAATGTTACAGTGGGTAGGGTTGTTTTTAAAGGTGGGGGAGACACATGAAGTCAGAGGATGTTCTCGTTTCTTTAAAACAAAATTAAGAAATAATAATAATAAATAGATCCTACTAATTATACACAGGATTATAATATTCAGTACAGCTGGGTTAACCATTGTCACACTGACTTTATTCACCTGCAGTCACTTTCACACTGACCACGTTTAGGGGGGGCTGGTCAGGTGACCCACTCTGCTGGAATGTGGTTGGCTGTTTGTGTTGATGCTTTGTAGGAAAATAAGATATGATGTGAAAATGTCCTGTTTCACAGAAAGTCTAATTTTCTTTTCACCCTTTAGAGTAACCTGAAACTCTGCTCACTTGATGAGTGCTACAGTCTGTAAACACTCCTGTGTGTGTGTGTGTGTGTGTGTGTGTGTGTGTGTGTGTGTGTGTGTGTGATTAAGCTGATTGGCTAATTCAGAGGTCACATCTCATCTTACTGTTTCTTCACTTAAGTTAAATTGTGCCTGAAACAAAGTTAGAATCCAGAAAGTTCCCATGAGACCAGAATGAGAGGGAAAGGAAGAAAGGATGGAGAGATTGAAGGAAGAAAGAAAAGAAGAGAGGAAGGACAGATTGCAGGAGGAGGAAAAGGACATTATGGAGAAAAAAGGAGGGACAGAATGAAAGAAGAGATAATGAAGAGAATGAAGAGAGGAAGGAGGGAATGAAAGAAAAGAAGAAGAAGGAGAGAACGAGGGAAGAAGAAGCATCAGGTTTTAACCTCTGACCCCTTTTCTCTGACCCCGCCCCCCACATATATGCCCCCCCCCAGGTCACCGATTGGACGATGTTCCAGCAGTACGCCGTCACCTGGTGAGGCGGAGCTCCAGAGGGCCAATTGTCCACATCCGCAAAGAGCATATCAGCAGCCGGACCCAGTCACACCTCCAACACCTCCAACACCTCCAACCGGACCGGACGCCTCACGAGGTCGGGGGGGGGGCAGAGAGAGTTTATTATATTAGGCTATTATCATAACTCTCAGTAAACAAAGCAGCACCTCAACTAATTTCAACTCACGTCCACATGAAGCCACCTACTTTTTATTACTACTGAAATCGATCTGAGTCCAAATTGACAGACTCTAAACACCTGTGCAACATGAAAACAAGTAAATCTCTTCAGTTAACAACAAAATTGGCTGGTAACATCTGGATTTATCACCTGGTTCCTGACAGCAGCTCTGCTGTGTTCAGATAAATCCACACTTAAACTGATGGATCCCAGAGAAAGTCAGAGACTTAAGGTCGTCTTCTTCCCTTCAGTGTCCCACTGAGCAGCTACAGCTTCCTTCAGTAAAGGCTCAGTTTTACATGAACAACTGAAACACACTGAGACACTTTAACGTTAACACACTGAAACACTGAGACGCTTTGACGTTTACACACTGAAACACACTGAGTCGCTTTATAAACTCTAGACAGTTTTGTGAAAGTTCAGCTTTTAGGGAGAGAAACTCAGTTTTGGATGAAGGGCTGAAACAGTTATCAAAGACGAGTTTGACTTTAACTAAGCAGTGCACACACTTCAACTACCCCTGGTTCCTCAAATGATGTTTCCATTGCTTTCACTACTTGCTTTGATCTCTTATTCTGCTCCCTCCTTGATAGAACTAGGTTAATGTCCCCAGCTTCCAGTGTTTGTGCTAAGCTAGGCTAACCATGTCCTGGAGCAGCCCCTGTGCTGGTCACATAGGAATAACGCTGATATCCATATGAAACACCTGGAGAAGACAGAGAACAATAGAAATTTACAGAAATGTTGGGAGTCCAAATGAGGCTGACAGGAGGGATGAAAGACGAGCTGGGACACTGAGCAGGTTAATCCGGGGGGTATTGTGAAGGGGTGACAAACTGGATTCTGTCTTAATCAGAGAAAGGGAGAGAGCCACACAGGTAGAGTCACACAGGTGAGGTCAGACAGAGCCAGGTAGAGGGAGGTAAAATCAGAGTCCAGTCTCTGTTGGTTCATTTTCCTCTCGTCTTCAGGATGGTCGGTTTGGACCTGAAGAGTCAACCGAGCAAGGTACAGGCTGAATCATCCTGAGTTGGTTCTTAGTTTGGTTCAGTTTGGTTTACATTAGTTAAACTTTGGTTAACTTGTTTTCCATATTTAGCCTGGTTTACTCCATTTTGACTGGGATAAACCGGTTTATCCTGGTTCATGACAAAATTTCACCTGAAATCCATTTTTCACTTGATGTGGAGAAGTTTGTCTTACTTTTGGTTAATCTATTTAGCTCAGTTTATTCGGATTCAGCCTGGTTTAGACTTATCTGGGCCACTTTAGTCAGGTGTGGTCCTGTTTAATCAGCAACTTTAGCCTGATTTTGACCTGGTTTATGTTTGGTTTATGTTTGAACTTATAGGTTATTTCTTGATCTTGGAAACAACAGTTTAACGAAAAAAAATTATGTCATAAAATCCACTTACTTGGTCTTTTGATGCTTTTGGCCCCATCTCTTCATCCATCTGTATATCCACTGATGAAGGCCACAAGATGTGGCTGAAAGCTCAGGAAAAACAAGTAAGTGGACCTTTTTTTAAAAAAAAAAATTCAAACTAGTTTATTCATGTTCAGACAGCTTGGTGCAGTTTAGTCTGGTTCAGAATGCAAAAGTAGACACAAATTGCCTGTTAATGACCTGAATTTAATCTGAAATGTTGTTTAACTTGAATTGGTTGAGTTCAAACTGATACTATTTGATTTGACTTGTTTGACTTTTATCTGATTTATTGTGTTTTAACCCATTTTCCTCCATCTTATCATTGTTTAGATATGGAAACTAGAAATTGATTTGCACAACAAGATCCGCTTGTAGCTGTTCTGGAGTTTTCAATCCTGTCACATGATCTTTATCAGCAGATGGAATTTGCTCAGTAGTGATGAAACTGTGGATTCAGCTTTCAAGCCAAAATGGATGAGAAATCCTTGGAGGGCTCAAAAAAAGATGTAAATTTAATCACCCACAGTGGACAGATTGCTTTCTCAACTAGAACCAAACCTGATTTTTACCTGGTTTATAACCTGGATTTAGCCTGAAAATCTATTTAGCTTAACTGGTAACATTTAGCCTGATTTGATCTGATTTTTGTTTTTAGTCTGTACTGTGTATAGTGAATATAGTGTGATATGTTCTCAGAGGGTTTAGAGTTGGTTTTAAGCAGGTTTGGTTGAAGTTAAATCTTCAGGGAATGAATGTAGATCCATGTAATTTCCTCACAGGAAACAAACGTATGTGTGTTGTGATATCGTGGATGTCAATGACAGCAAACTATAACATTTTATGACTAAAACTGCTTCATGGGCGCACCTGTGGCCCACCTGGTTAAGCGCATATTGTTAAGGCTGAGTCCTTACCACCGCAGCCTTGGTTCAAGTCCAGCCCATGTCCTTTCCTGCATGTCATCTGCTCTCTCGCCTACCTTTCCTGTCTCCACTGTCAAAATAAAGGCAGAAAAAAGCTTTAAAAATTCTTCATAGGTGGGTTGAATTGTTATTTTTGTCAGGCATGTCTCTCTGGAGAACGTCCTCATATGTCCTCATAAGTGACGGAGGCAAGTCTTTCTGTGCTCAGGTGTTTGTGGAGCTGAACGAGCTGGTGATCGACAGGAACCAGGAGCTGCAGTGGAGGGAGACTGCTCGATGGATCAAGTTTGAGGAAGAGGTAGAGGAGGAGACAGAGCGCTGGGGGAGACCTCACATCCCCTCCCTCTCCTTCCGCTCCCTGCTGGAGCTCCGAAAAACCATCTCCCACGGTGAGGAGGAGGATCTCTGCTGCGCTCCACTGGATAAACACCAGCACTGCTTAATATCATATTTTAATATTAGTATTGGCAGCCGATTTCTCATCACATAGCTGAAAAAAGTAATGTGCCAGGACTCTTTAACATTAGTTCTAGATAATACAGGATTAAACCCGGCTTAAGTGACACCAAAGGGTGCTGTGGTTCCATTTAAAGTGGATGGAAAACATGGAAAAACATGACCGGACAAATTTTGAGCCGAGGAGAGAGACTTGAGGTCAAACAAGGACGTAGACTTTCTGCTGAGCTCAGACACCAGAGGCTGAACACAACACAACACAAATGACCAGAAACAATAACATACACACACAGTCCATTTCTCGCTAGCTTACAGTTGGTACATAGCTGTTTGGAGAAAATAAACACAGATGGTCCACCAGTCAAACTCGTGTGAATGATGCTCACCAAAAACCTGCTTCATCCCTGATCTGAACACATCTCTAAACTGCAGGTGACTGACCACCTGCCAGTGACTGATGACGATGTGATGATGTCAGTGTGTGACATCATGTTGTCATGCTTTCAGGGGCGGTGCTCCTGGATCTGAAGCAGAGTACACTGCCAGGGATCGCACAGCAAGTGGTGGAGCAGATGGTGATCTCAGATCAGATTAAAGCTGAAGATCGAGCCAATGTCTTAAGAGCTTTGTTGCTCCGACACAGGTTCACATCCAAACTACACCTGTCTGTCCAAACATTTATCCATTCACACACTCTGTCCATATGTTAATCCAATCACTCATCCACCCACGGCTACTCAGATAAAGAACAGGACTATTATTGTAATGTCTTTTGTGTTTCTTCAGTCATCCCAGTGATGAGAAGGATCACAGCTTGTTCAGCAGGAACATCTCTGCAGCCAGCATGGCTGCCCTGATGGACAGACACAATGGCCAATCGGAGCCCTCCAACAACCTGACCAATCACAGAGAGGTTGATGCAGAGAAGAACAAGGTAAAACCACACCAGTCAACTGCCTGTTTTTTTGTTGTCCCCTGCTGAAAACTCTAAGTTTGACTTGATTCAAAGTGTCAGTGGAGGGAAAATAAACCAATAAACCACAGAAAACACTTGTTTCCTTCTGTAGACATGGGGCTGCAATTCTCTACATTATATCCACACTTTTTACCAAAATGACTATACAATAAGAGATGACAATAAGCACATCAAAGCCACAGGAACAATAGCTAGTCATCAAAATCTGTGAGTGCCTCCCTCCCAAACAAACAACTAAAAGCATGTTCAAATAGAAGAGGATCTTCTCAGTGATGGAATGATCAGTTCATCCAGAGGTGGGGGGGGTGTACAGTATGACCATGGCTTAGAGGTAGGAAGGAACAGTCCCTTTCACTTCCCTGTAGGTCAGTAACAGAGTTTTGAATTGGATGAAGCTGCAGCAGGAACCCAGTATACTGAATGGGAAAAGAGGAGTTGTGTAGAAAAGCTTGGGCAGGTGAAAAACCAAATGGGCACAAATATTCTGGATTAGATGCAGAGGTTGCGAGACCAGCAAAATGCAGTAGTTCAGGTGGATGACAGCCTTGATTAGCACCTGGAGCTGTTTGCAACAGCAGTTTAATCTTAGCCTAGCTATAACGTTACAGTTCACAAAATTAAAAACACACAAACTAGTCTTTATGTAGAGATTCATTTTTGCAAAAATGTTTAAACCACCTAACTACTAGAGCAAATCGAAGTAATGAGAACAACTAGGTGTCATCAGCATAGTGTGGTAGGAGAAGCTATGCCAGTGTATTACAAAAGTATCAGTTTGTTAGGATTTATGATATTATTTTATACCTTATCCAGAGAGATGTCCCATCCCTCTGTCAGTCCAGATCCAAACATGAACTGAAGCTGATGGAAAAGATCCCAGAGAGAGCTGAGGCCACCGTTGTTCTCGTAGGTATGCATCACATATGCACATGTCATTTACACATCACTACCTTCATTCATGTGTCGATCCGTTGAGTGGGAGGTTCACTACAGCCCTCTGCTGTGTCTGCAGGCAGTGTGGGCTTCCTGGACCAGCCCTCCATGGCATTCGTGCGGCTACAGGAGGCCGTCCTGCTGGAGTCTGTCCTGGAGGTCCCTGTCCCTGTGAGGTTCCTCTTCCTCCTGCTGGGCCCACCCACCACCAATATCGACTACCACCAGATTGGACGCTCCATCTCCACACTTATGTCAGACAAGGTGAGTCCCCACAGAGTTGAGGCTTGCTGCCATTTTCTTGGATATGACTGAATGGCACAAAAATAGTGATACTCTACTCCCTTGAAGCCACATGAGGTAAAGGTCGTATAATGAATTCTGCCTCTGTCTGCTCCTTCAGCACTTCCATGAGGCAGCATACCAGGCTGATGAACGCCAGGACCTGCTGACAGCCATCAACCGTTTCCTGGACTGCAGCATTGTCCTCCCTCCATCAGAGGTTGGTGGAGATGAGCTGCTGCACTCAGTGGCTCGCTTCCAACGAGAAATGCTGCGAAAGAGGGAGGAGGAGCAAAATGGCAAACTGCAGGAGAAACAGACAAACATTCAGAAGGATGAAGGTTGGTTATCAGGTTCACATTCTTATGTCAATGAAAATGTTCTGTCAGCAGTTATGGATTGGAAATTGTTGTCCCTTCCTGACTCAGATCGCAGTCATTTTGATTGCTACTAACAGGTTTTCTTCTTTTGCTGAGTTGCTGAGTATGGTGCAAAAGAGTGGACGATGTTCCCTTTTTACCCTTTTAACCTGCAACAAAAATCTGATCTCACTAAATGTGAAACTGTGTAGCCATAAAGGTAACTTCTTTGAAATATTTCTTCCTTTGGGAACATATTTCTCAGTTTTTGGTAATATGCCCTTTTATCAGTTTTAGTACCCGCAACTATGCTGTCCAACATATTGATAACAATAGTTGAACCTCCATAGGTTGCGAAGCGATATTTTAAGTTCTTCTGTGGCCATGGAGGTGAAACTGAAAGATTGTGAAAAACCCCTAACCCTAAACCCCCTTCATCTGACTATGCCATCAAGGAATCAGTTCTGATTATATTGCACTTATTGCACACCCAGAAACCAAAGACCATTTCCAGGAGATACACTGGCTAAAGAATTTTATCTGAAAGCAGGTTTGATATCAGGGATTCTCGACTTCCTTAGCTGTAGAATCCAGCAGATTAATCAGTTTGTCACTCTCTGACAAAGTGATAACTTCTACAGCCCCCCCCCCCCCCAAGGGATGTGTCTTCTCACTTTTTATTGTTTATTTTATGTACAAACTCTTTCACTAGTTTCACTAGATGTCTGCTTACTTAATAAAGTAATAGGCACTTTATTAAGTAAGCACACGTCACTGCTTTGGTAGACCTCCTATATGATGGGGAAGGGGAGCATAAGCCAGATCTTAACTTCTTCCTAAAATTTTGTGATGAGTCAAGCCTTCTCCTTAACACCAGTCAAACCAAGTAAATGTCCACTGATTTTAGAAAGTTTCAAACCTCAAACACTACTTTTATCAATGGGGAGCCAAGACAACCTGTCACAAATTACAGGCATCTTGGCATTGTGCTTGACAACAAGCTCAAATGGGACCTGTGGTTTGATCTCATAAATACTAAGACACAACAAAGAATGTATTTTTTAAAGAAACTGTTATTCTTTAATGTCCACAACAAAATGCTTCAAATGATTTTGGTTCTTTTATTGAAAGTGTTTTAACCATCTACATCATCTACTGGTTTGGAAATGCCACTGAGACATAGAAAAGACTGTCAGGAAATGATAACAATGGTAAACTATTAGGAACCACGTTACAGGGTACGGAAAGCATTTACAGAGATAGATTGACAAACGAGTCCAGTATCATTGTAGGTGACAGAAGGCCCCCAATTGCTTCTTTATTTAAATTACTGCCATCTGGACATGGATTTTGCCCTCCTCTATACACCAAAGGATCCAAATTTGTATTTCTTCCACAAGCCATTAATTTTCTAGATTGTTAATAGGCAGGTTATCCAGCTGGTCTGGCCAGCTTACATCTGGTGCAAGGTGGTGGACATGTGTATGGGTATGTGTGTGAGTATGATCATGTATTAGTATGCTTATTTTATTGGGGACTTTATGATGGTGTGTATACCTTGTGTTTGTGATCCTGTGATGAAATTTCCTGTGATTGTGCTACACACCGATTTCCCCATGGGGACAAATGAAGCTATCTATTTATCTATCTAGTTTCAAAAGTGAGTTTGAGGTTTTCCTTGATCCTCTTGAACACTGAGGGCTTTAAATCAGGATAAAAGTAGTATAAGAACTAAAGGATGAAGTTTCTGGCAGGAGCTCAGTTTGAAGCGACCGTTTTGCTGAATATTGTAGCTCTCTATGGAAGTCCTTATCTTCTTTTCAAGGTAAATCAGCATGTCATTAACATAAGCATAAATATTTCTTTCAAATTATTTTAAAGTGTGATCAAAGGATAGCATGTACAATGCCAATGTTGATATTCTGATGCCATGTGTAATGTTGTGATGTAAAGTAAGCTTAAATATTAGACCATTAAAAAATGGTGATCTTATCTTACAGATTCCCTGGTTCCCTCCAAACCCAGTGATGAGCCCCTGAGGCGTTCAGGTCGTCTATTCGGAGGACTGATCAAAGACGTGACCCGACGCTACCCTCAGTACCTTAGTGACATCCGGGATGCTCTGAACCCTCAGTGCATGGCTGCCATCATCTTTATCTACTTTGCTGCACTGTCACCTGCTATTACCTTTGGTGGACTGTTGGGTAAGGCTCGATCATAGAAATGCTGTGACAGAGACTGAACTAACTAATGAGGTTTGGTTGAACTACTCTCAAGTTGCTGTAGTTTGATTGTTGCAAAAGCTCCCCTGATGATTAAAGATGTTTCTTAGATGATTCTGTGGCATTTTATGTCCATAAATTTTAACTGTTAAGGTCTTATTGCTGTAATTTCTGTCCTTTGACACAGGTGAGAAAACAGAGGGTCTGATTGGTGTGTCGGAGCTGATTGTTGCCACAGCAATGCAAGGCATAGTATTCAGTGTGCTGGGTGCTCAGCCTCTGCTTGTGATTGGCTTCTCTGGACCCTTGCTGGTGTTTGAAGAGGCCTTCTACACTGTGAGCGAACCTGACAGAAATTCTACACCCCAGTATCAAATATCCCCTGTGGACAAAATATATTTTTAAAAGGACATTTCCCAGTTACTTTCAGTCGTCCACAGATCACACTACAGACAGTTTTTACTGAGAACCATTTTCTTGTTTTCTCATTATTATTATTATTATTATTATTATTATCATTATTATTATTATTGATAATTCCCCCACAATTTCTATTCACCAGTATCATCTCTAAAACTATTATGATAATGAATGCCTCCTCATTTGAAACGGTTTTGTGATGTACCCTACGGTCATATCCTGAGTCCTGTCAACACAAGGCCCTCTTGCTTGTTTCCAAAGCTTTCAGCTACATCTTGTGTGGATAATAAGGAAGAACAAGAATCCTTCCTTGTTATCATATAGCCTGAGGATGGGATTTCAGTCAGGTCATAACAGATGGTTGCATAAGTGCAGGAGATGCTTAACCCCATATTTATTCAAAGATGGTCAGATAATGAGTACTTTTAAAGGTTTCTCCTATAAACTGCTATGCAGATGATGTTTGATTGTACATCACAAAGTCTTAAAATTTCATAAACATGCTGCTCAAACCCTTTTTAAAATAGGGTGGAAGACAAATTCTAAAATTTATTTCAGATAAAACAGAAGTTTGTATTTTTGCACAAGCCAGCCTCATACCTGAGGTGGTGTGAGGTCTACTCTGTTAAATCCATCCTCTGAAATCAGGTGTCGCTATCAACTAGGAATTGATTTTTGAGCTGAATGTTAGGTGTGTGATTCATTCCTGTTTTTCCAGTTATTAAACTCAAACTGAGATTGATATGATCATTTGCTCTTTTATCTGACCCCATCTAGACTATCTTAGACCCTCTTTACCTGTCTTATGTGGACTGCTTACCGGTGATTAAGAATGCTCCTCCAAAGTATAGTATCTTAATTGGTATGTGTTTTTTGTATAGTTTTGTAAAGACAATGGGATCGAGTACCTGACAGGCCGGGTGTGGATCGGTTTCTGGCTAGTGCTCATTGTTCTCCTTACTGTGGCCTTTGAGGGAAGCATCCTAGTTCGCTTTGTCTCCCGCTTCACTCAAGAGATTTTCTCCTTCCTTATTTCCCTCATTTTCATCTATGAGACCTTCGCCAAACTGTTCAAGGTAAGGTCAGAGACCAACAGCAAAAAGCATGACCTGGAGCCTTATTAAAGAGTAGATGGATTTATTGTTAATGTGTAGTCTTAGGATAATTTACAGATTGATTCCTAACAAAGATGGAAAAAGATTGTTTTTGTGTAATTTTATGTGTCATGTTAAAGTGTTAGGTTCTTCTTGTGTTTCCACTAAATTTTGCAAACCATGATATTTCAGATGTACATCATTAAAAAAACAACTGACAATGTAATATTGATGATCTGTTTGGTAAATGAGTGAAATAAATTTTCTGGAGCAAGCAACAAAGAGCCTCGTGCGACCCTTTGCTTAATACAGAGCCATACTGAACTTTTTCTTCTTTGTTTTGGTCTTTTCTAGATCTTTCAAGAGCATCCTCTCCAACCCTGTTACCATGGAAACAACACAGTATCTCAGGCTCCATGCAACTTCACCATGGTTGCTAGGAATCCTGAGAAGGTTGTTGGAGAACCCAACACTGCTCTACTGTCATTAGTGCTCATGGCAGGAACATATTTCATTGCGTTCTACCTACGCAAGTTCAAGAACAGCTCCTTCTTCCCTGGCAGGGTCAGTACTTTAAAGTGCAGATGAGGTTCATACAGTTACAGAAATAAATAAAGATACATGTACAAGTACAGGCTCAGGTTCAGATACAGGTGCTTTCACATGAAAGAACCTCAACATGCAGAAAGAGATACATGTACAGGCACAGGTACATATAGATACAGGTAAATGTACCAACTTGTCAGATAGATACAGCTACTGATACAGGTAAAGTAAATACAGGTGTAGACTCAAATATATATATACAGGCATTCTCTCAAAGAATCAATGGGTGGTTGTGTGCAGTGATCCCAGAAAATACAATCAGTCTTAATGTAAGGTCTTACCTTTCTGGAATTAGATCCGTCGGATCATAGGAGACTTTGGGGTCCCCATCGCTATACTCATCATGGTGTTGGTAGACTACAGTGTGGAGGACACCTATACCCAGGTCAGACATTTTAATACTCATATGGAGATCCCTGTGGCTATAAAACACACTGTGATGATGCTATCACTGTTTAATTACTTTCTTTCTATTGGCTGACAGAAACTGAATGTGCCCAGTGGATTCTCAGTTTCCAGTCCAGAGAAGCGTGGTTGGCTGATTTCTCCTCTGGGGTCAGATGGACAGTTTCCTGTTTGGATGATGGGTGCCAGCATCCTGCCGGCAATTCTTGTCTTCATCCTAATCTTCATGGAGTCCCAGATCACAGCGTACAACACTTTCTTCTTGTGGTCTATGGTTTTTGGGGTTTTGGGTTTTGGGGGGGGGTTTTTGGAGGGGGGGGGGCTGACCTAAAATAACCAAAACAATATTGATATCATTTTACCTGTGTCTATTTGCCAGGCTGATTGTTAGTAAGAAGGAGAGGATGCTGGTGAAGGGAACTGGTTTTCACCTGGACCTCCTCATCATTGTAGTGGTGGGTGGAATCTCAGCTCTATTTGGTTTGCCTTGGCTATCAGCCGCCACAGTTCGGTCAGTCACCCACACTAATGCCCTCACCGTCATGAGCAAAGCTGTTGCCCCTGGAGACAAGCCTCGCATCCAGGAGGTGAAGGAGCAGAGGCTGACGGGCTTCCTGGTGGCCGTTTTAGTGGGTACGACTGTCTGAGTCTGTCTGAGTCTGCTACTACTTTTACTACAATTAGTACTACTACTTCTGACGGGGACCCTGCTCCCCCTCTCAGGTCTTTCCATCGTGATCGGGGAGATTTTGCGTCAAATCCCTCTGGCAGTGCTTTTCGGGATCTTCCTCTACATGGGTGTGATGTCCCTCAATGGGATCCAGCTCACCGAAAGGCTCATCCTGCTGCTGATGCCCCCGAAGTACCACCCTGATCAAAACTATGTCCGCAAGGTTAGCCCTGCCGTGCAGACCTCTGCCAATTTTCAAACAACATAAACCAGTCTTCAGAAAAAAAAATTCAAATTGCTAGTAAGCAAGCTGGATCCGCTCCAAAATTGAATTGTTCATTCCTGGCCTGTGTCCTATCCCTCCATCGGGTTTAATGCCAATTGGTCCAGTATTTTTTGTGTAATCCTGTGGACATTTAAAAAGACACAGGTAAAACACATATCCTCCTTGGTGGAGGTAACAATGTGCAGATCAGTTTGAAGTAAAGATTCACTTACCTGTTTCCATGTAACCTCTCTTGTCTTTCTGTTGGCTCACAGGTGCGGACGTTAAGAATGCACCTGTTCACTCTCGTCCAGCTTACCTGTCTGTCGCTCCTGTGGGTCGTCATGGCGACGGCCGCGGCACTGGCGTTTCCCTTTGTGTTGCTGCTGACCATACCTGTGCGGATGCTGCTGCTGCCCCATCTCTTCACCCGCAGAGAGCTGCAGAGTGTGAGTCAGACCTTGTTTTACCTGACATTAGCCTGATATCATATCAGCAAAGGGAGTAGGACAGGTCACTGCTAACACGGCTCACAAACATTTTAACATATACCTGACAACTGGCTGATAACCTTGTGTGAGTCTGGTTGTCTGTGTGGACATAACAATAGCTGAAAGATGACCTTAACATTTAGAGAAAATGTAGGAACAGAGGGAGGCTGCAACAGTTTCACATCATTAAAAATCACAGTAAAATATAGGTCAAAGTCTGTAGTCTGTCTGTAGTTTGCAGACATGCTACCTATGAACAGCAGGAATATCTCTCATAATGACAGGTGTTTGTACTAGTCAGTAGTGTGCTAGATAGACAGTATCATATGATAGTTGACGCTGACTGTTTATACTTAGCCAAAGTTTTAGTGCCTGCATACACCTAGCCTATCTAGCATATTTACTAACTGATAGCATGCTAGTTACAGACTGCTTTAGTACCTCACATTATGCCAGCTGTTTGTAGTTAGCTGGTGTTTGGCCAGTAGGTTTTAACAAAATTAGCCAGTTTGACATGGGATATGCTTTTTATGTACACCTAGCATAACATCGGTTAGCTACAAAGGGCTAGCCAAAGATAGGATATGATAAAAGTTATCTTAGCTTTTTCAATGTGATACATATGGATGGAAATTTGAGTGAATTATGAATTTTACCGAGGTACAATTTCAAGTTGCTTGTAGTTTACTTGAGTGCTGGTATTTCTGTTTTGTGCATTTTTATACTCTACTTCATTGCTTTTACTACTACTACTACTAGTTCCGAAGGAAATATAGAACTTCTTACTGCACATTAATCTAACAGATTAAGATTTTACCACAAAATATAATTAGTTTATGAAATAAAATGTTTAGATTATTATTTAGATGCAACTACCCAACAGTTTGTAAAGTATTTAAACTCCACTATAAAATTGTTTAACAATTTACTAAATTTGTTTATGATAAAGTTTTTAATGCAGGACTTTTACTAATTATGTAGTATTTCTACACTGTGGTATTGTTAGGTTTACCCAAAGAAAAGTATCTTAATACATCTTCCACCACTTCTAATTGTGACTACCTGGTTCAATGCCAATTACAGACAGCTTTCATATCCTGTTTCTAGTTAGCTTATACAATTTACACACCAGCCATTGTAAAATATACATCAAATGTTTTATAAATATGTAATTAGAGCTGCATTCAAATCAAAACAGACATGATCTAACTCTGAAGTTCACACATTTTTCCCAGTTGGTTACCCCTAATGTGGACCAGTAGTCACAGCAGATAAACAGACTAAATTAGCTTCATTTGCTGTGTTACATGCTTTTTTCGGTTTGCTACCAATTGATCCAAACTTCAGCTGCTGTAAAACAAGCTGGACAGATTGTATTAGTATTCATGCTGGGTGTTATCTTGGTACATTTGTAGCCGTTCTGTCTACTGACATGTCAAGTTTGAGATATCATCTCTGTCAGAAATTCAACATACCCTCCAGTTCTGAACTGCAAGTCAGAGGCTGATGTGAACAGTTTTTACTACTCAACTGCTCATAATTGGATTTATGTGAATGCAAGATTTGCCAACAATACACAAACAAACATGACCATATAATCAGCACCCCCAGTGCCTGAAACAATAGCAGATTTTTAGAGACTTTTCCATTATTTTATTTTTTCTTTTAGTAATGTCGCTTTAAAACCATAAGCTATCGTCCAAGAGTTCAGTGAGGTACTTTTGTGTTTTAAATGTGATAAACGTCTACTATATGTGTATACAGGTTAGGTAGTTTACAGTTCTATGAACTTTGGAGAACTGTTACCATGGCCTCTGAATTGTGGTCCTGCAGCTGGATGCTGATGATGTGGAGCCTCACCTGGATGAGAAGGAGGGGCAGGACGAATACTCACAGCTACAGATGCCCGTGTGACTCGGCAGCAGCATGTTGATTGGTCGATCCAGCCTAGTGGGCTGAACCTGTCTTCCCTCGTCCTTAGCATATCTTATATGTATCCTGTAGCAGAGCTGGGTGGATGGACTGCACACGCTTCTGAAATCCTGTTTTTATAAATCAGTTTTTGTATTTTCTGTTTTGGGAAGCGGGTTGGTTTCTCTTTAACTCTAATGAAGCTGCTGAAAACACTGACTGGAACCTGAACTGTGAGAGGTTGTTTTGTTTTTCAGTTCTGGTTTTTCTTTCTTGCTGTATGCATCTTTATGTTTTAAAGATCACACTAACTGAAAAATGTCTTTTCTCTGTTAGTACATTTTGTTCTTAACTGAACATTTCTCTGTATCATTAAATGCAAATAATTGTATGTTTAAAAAGTGATTTTGCATATTTATCCATTAAGCTTCTCACTATCTTGTCGTATGCTCATGAAAGAATTCCAACAATTTATTTCTTTTATTTAGTACTGACATAACATTATAGCACAGAATGACTGGATATGTATGGGCACTTTAGAAAATGAGAAGAAAGAATGATAAGCCAGGAGATTAAAAAACAAACATACAGATAAAATAATGATCAACTTTACTTGGCCACCAGAGATCATGGCTCACGGTGGCTTATTACTGTGCCTTTTATCTTCCAAATGAAAGAAGAAAAGGAAGAAAGACTCCAACACAACAAAGAAAGTAAATAGTAATATAAAATAAGAAACAAATGAATAAAACAGAAGGGAAAGCAAAACAAAAACAAAGAAACGTAATCCTACACCAGCCTGAAAGAAGACCAAACTATAAATATATCCAGCTAAACATCATTTCATAATAGAGTTTGTATTTTCTGAAGTGTCTGGTGTCCTCAATACTGGATCTGTTAGCACTGTGTATTTTTGAGATTTAAAATATCTACTTATGCCTCCACCCAGTTGGATTGTTTTTTTTTTATCTCTGGGGTGTGGCAGTACACTTCGATGTCACAGCTGGGTCTGGTTATAGGCGCAACAAGCAGACTGGATTAACTGGTATCAGTGATTCTTTAAAATCCACATCTGTGGATTAAAGCAGATTCATGATGAAGTATGCTGTTATATGAAAACATGAATTATGAATTTTTGTTTTAAATTGTAGTTGATTACATTCAATTTTAGTTTCATTAGGTTTATCCCCAAAAACACCGAAATGCTGGTTAATCCTAGCTTTTAGGTGAATAAGAATAAGCCTTGCTTGTCCTTAGGGTCTGTGAGGCCTGTCACAGACTGCCCTGACACCTCAGCCCCCTGCCAGGACATCCATGAGTGTTCACTGTGCAACCCCCTAGTCCCGGCCTGCTCAGCAAAAAAGCCAAGGCTCCTACTCCTGCCTAGGGACCCCTGTCCCACAACACCACTCCAGTATAAAACCAGAGCCCCGCTCAGTGATGTGGGAACACCCTTTTGGTCAGCACCGTCTCCACGCCAATGGCACATCTCGCTGCATTGACCAGGGTCAGTGCTACACTCCATTAAAGACCAGTGCTCCACTGTAGCTGAAGACCCACCCACCGAGAGTGGTTCACAGGGCATCATATAGGAAGGGGCTTCTGGCAGCTGGAAAGAGGCGGCTGCTGTGTCAGTCCAAGGTGTCAGAGGGCTGCTAGCTATGCTAGTAGCTATGCTAGTTTGTCCACCTGATCTCTAAGAAGGTTTAGAAGGTAGCCCCCCCCCCCCCCCCCGTGAGCTGTCTTAATGAGTTGTCTGTCTGTCTGTCTATCTATCTATCTATCTATCTATTTATTTATCTGTCTGTCTGTCTCATTTTCTCTATCTGCCTGTCTTTCTATCTATCTATCTATCTATCTATCTATCTATCTGTCTGTCTGTCTGTCTGTCTGTGTTCCTGTCTGTCTGTCTGTCTGTCTGTCTATCTGTCTGCCTGTCCCCATCTATCTGTCTGTCTGTCTCTGTCTGTCTGTCTGTCTGTCCGTCCCCATCTATCTCTGTCTCTATCTATCTTTCTGTTTCTCTGTCTATCTATCTATCTATCTATCTATCTATCTATCTATCTATCTATCTATCTATCTATCTATCTATCTATCTATTTATCTATCCATCTGTCTGTCTATTTGTCTGTCATTCAGTCTGTCTGTCTCTCTGCCTGTGTCTCTGCCCCCCTCCCCGCCACAAAGCCCCATCAGAGCGTCTCAGTGAAACCTGAGCAGGTGTGACGGCCTCTGGTTACCTGAGTTGAGCTGCTGCTGAATGTTTGATGAGAAAAGTCAGAGATCCTCCCTGTACAGGTCGACCACAGACACCTGGACAGGTAGACGCTTCATCAGGACAGGACGAACGCACAGGTAACGGCTCTTTAAACTACGCTTTAACCCTCACATTCACCTTCAAGCCTCTTCACAGGTAGACAGAGACTTTACGGACTTGTGTGATGTCACCATATGTATCAGGGTTCTCACGTTTGTCCAGTGAAAACCATGACTCTCCAACCTGTGTGGTCCTCAGGAGCTGACAGGAGCCGTGGTAGCCTCCATGACACGACGTGTTTGCTTCCTCTAGCCGTTTTCACTCTGGGACCTTGTCCAAAAATGCTACAGGTATAAAAACCACCATCAAAGCTGCTTGGTTTCTACAGGACACGGACGCTTGTCGGTGAAGTTTCCACGGAGACTCCATGTTTTTATGTCTGCATCCTTCATCAGTCATCATTCATTCATGTCTGCTGCTGAAGTTTGGTCTCACATATTTGGATTTTTAGACCTTGAGTAGAATTTAAATAAAGTTCTGTGAGTTTGAATGACGGTGTTGGGGTCAGCAGTGGATTCAGTACTTTGATGTAAGTTTCTTTTATTTTGGTTTTAAAATTACCATAAAAAGCTTCATATTCTTCCTGGTTATATTCTGTCCACTGGTCCTTCAGATCTAGAGGAAACTTTCTATTGTATAATTTCTATCATTGTTATATTGCTGTTATATAATTACACTATTGTTATGGCCGGGGCCAGATCACCACCAGACAAACTGGGCATTTTTACTGGATCATGCTACACAATCCTGTAACTTAAGAATGGGAAAACTTCAGATTGGATTGAGGGGCCACTTGTTTTTGTCAGAAAAGTTCACCAATCAGACGAAACCAGCAACGCTTCAAGTATGAAGACCAATCAGTAAAGGAGTTCATGAGACACAAAAACCACACTGAGCTCTTACAGATGTGAACATACATGATAAATGGGCCTCTGAGGACATGAGTTGGTTTACAAATCAGGTTTTACAAATCATTCCTATATTAGACCACATAGCCTGAAGTCTTATCGTGTGATCTGCCATTTCCTCATCATCTGTCCCTGAATAAACTTCTGGTAATCATTGGCAAAAAAAAACTGAAGAAATCAGATCTGGAGTGACTGTAAGACTCTGGACTCATCTTACCTCAGCTAATACTGTGATCATTTCTAACGATCATCCAGCTACCAGGAGCTGGGAGTCTGACCTCCACGATGCTGCCGTGCAACGATCTGTCGCTATAAACTTTGTCTGAGGGTTCTTTTTAATGTGAACCGATGCTCATAAAATCCCCTGGTAGACAAACATCCTGTTTTTTCAGTCCTAGATACACAGAGGTCATGTAAAAACAGGAATCACCTCAATCTGACGCCACTTCTGAGCTGCAGCTTTCCATAGCTGTTAGCCCATTCCAACATTTGTCCAGTTTGACCAGTTTGAACAGTCTGTGGCTGTATGGCTCCCTGGTGAACGGGCTGTACAGGTGTTGTGCAGTTTGAATGAACGTTTGAAGTGGAGACTCAGGTTAATTCATTGTCTTTTCTGACACGTGTCCATCTGTGACAGGTGATGGTACCAGGATGTCTGAGGGGAGGCAGCGAACTTTGTCCACCTCTGGAGAGTCTCTGTATCAGATCCTGGGTCTGGAGAAAGGCTGCAGCCATGATGACATTAAGAAGTCCTACAGGTGAGACGTCACTGCCCCGCCCACTCACACGCATCAGGTGATCAGTCAGCTGACAACCCTCCTCCAGTCTGAGGTGATTGATCACATGTTTAATGTAGAAATGATTTACACACCTAAGCTGATCTACTGAGACATCTCAGGTGATCCCACACAGGTAAACGTCCAACGTTCCGTCACTGGCCTTTTTCCAGAGCTTTCAGTTTAATTCAGTTTAATTCAGTTCAGTTATATTTTTACAGCGTCATATCATAACATTTATTTCAGGGCACTTTTCATATAGAGCAGGTCTAGACCAGACTTTTTATAGTTATTATTTAGAGAGACACAACATTTCCCTCATGAGAAAGAAAAACTCCCTTTAATGGGTAGAAATGTTGAACAGATCCTGGCTCATGGGGGGGGGGGACTCGTCTGGCTGGGTTGAGAGAGAGAGAGAGAGAGACGGGGTTAGGAGAGAGGAGAGAGAGCATAGCATAATAATATGACTAACAGCTATATATACTATAGTTATACTAACAGGGCTGATAATATTACTAATAGGACAAAATGAAACAGTAACAGTAGTAATCATAATAATTAAAGCAGTGGGTGTTGATCAGGCTCATGGGGCAGTAGGTGGTTCTACAACCATGGATCCAGACTCTGATCCAGACTCTGATCCAGACTCAGCAGCATCAGAGGCAGAAAATCTGCAGGAAGCGACAGGAGGAAGAGGAGAGAGATGAAGAGGAAAGACGAGAGACTAGGAGGAACAAAACTGTGGGAGAGAGAGAGGACAGTTAGTAACAAGTATTTTTGAAGTGCTCCCAGGGAGAGAGGGGGAGGAAGTGGAAAGGGAAGCTCAGTGCATCGTGGGAAGTCCTCCGGCAGTCTAGGCCTATAGCAGTTTAGTGAGGGGATGGCTCAAGCTAATGCTGAGCCAGTTCTAACCATAAGGTATATCAGAGAGGAAGGTTTTAAGCCTCCTCTGCCTCCTGGACCCAAAGTGGAAGATGGTTCCACAGCAGAGGAGCCTGAAAGCTCTGCCTCCTGTTCTGCTTGTGGAGACTGTAGGAACCACTAGTAAACCTGTGTTCTGGGAGCAAAGTGTTCTACTGGGTTAGTAAAGTTCTATGAGCTCTCTAAGATAGGATGGGGCCTGGCCATTAAGGGCTTTGTAGGTGAGGAGGAGGATTTTTAATTGTATTCTGGGTTTTGCAGGAAGCCAATGCAGAGAAGCTAAAACAGGAGATGTAATAAGTGACACAGAGTTGACCGTCAACACTGACACCTGTGTTTGCTGTCAGGAAACTGGCGTTGCGATTCCATCCTGACAAAAACCCGGAGAACCCGGAGGCAGCGGAGAAGTTTAAGGAGCTGAACAGCGCTCATGCAGTCCTGTCCGACCTCACCAAGAGGAACATCTATGATTCGTATGGATCTCTGGGACTCTATGTGGCCCAGCAATTCGGAGAGGACAATGTCAACGCATACTTCATGCTGTCCACCTGGTGGGCCAAGGTGAGGGGGGTGGGGCTTACACTGACCATAAGACTGACGATAAGGATAAACCTGACAGGCCGAATGTTTCTGTCCCAGGGTCTGTTCTTGGTGTGTGGGATCCTGAGTGGTTGTTACTGTTGCTGCTGTCTCTGCTGCTGCTGTAACTGTTGCTGCGGCAAACTCAAGCCGTCGCCCACAGGTGAGGGGGCGGAGCCGGACTACGTCTCCCCGGACGACCTCGAGGAAGAGATACGCAATGACCCAGACAATGGTGAGATGTCAGGAAGTCCCACAGCTGATGGCACGATAGATTTATTACTCCTTCTTTCAAGTCATTTTTCTTTCTCCTCACATCTGTTCAAGCTGAGCTTTGTCCTTCAGTAATCATAAACCAAACAGCACACAAAACACACTGCAGGTATTTGAAAACACAACCAGTGGAAGCAGATGATCGTTTATTGATTGACTGATTCTCAGTCTAATTTTGACGTAAATGTAAAGAGTCACCTGCAAACTAGCTTGGATAATAAATGCTTTGGGTTGTTTGATGCTCAATACATTAAACATTAATATTTTGTACACTTTACGGTGTTTTACTCCTTAAAATCCCTAAATCTTGGCATTAAGCCCATTAAAATCCCATTGATATAATATATCTCAGTTCATGAGAGTTTCCATTAATTTTTCCAAACCTGTTCAATGTCTGAATAGTGAATAAGAATCAGTTAAACCCTCATTAATCAGCAGCTGAGAGTAGTTCAGAGCCCTAACATGAACCAGAATCCCTTCACCTCAATAACACTTTAAACTCCTCATTCATGGATCTGTCACATCATGTGGTCAGGGTCACGAAGCGCCGCTGTTTATAAAAGCTGTAAAGCTACTGTGGGCCAAAAGCTAGAAACGTGGGTTTATTTTCTTTGGACAAGTTTCAGGTTTTTGTTTCCCCACAGATGTTGAAACTCCAGTCGTCCACCAGCCGACCAACTCCAGCGAGAAAACTCAGCTGATCACCGACGGACATCGCAGATATGGGGACACCTACACATGAAGGTGACAGGAAGCAGGAAACGCATCACTGATTTAATCTTCCACCTGAAACAGTCATTTAACCTAGAGAAAAATTTTATCAGCCGAGAACCGAAATGATAAGATCACTGCAGGAGGTTCACGTCGATTCATTCAAGAGAATTAAAAAGTTCTGCTTTAAAACTGGTAAAAGAAGAGTTTCTCACAGTCTGACATTTAGTGAAATCTTGTTAAGATCAGGTTCATTTTAAAAGTCTATGCATGTCTTATGTTTCTGAATCAGATATTAAACAGGAGGATTTCTAAAGAGCCAAAGTCCCAAATAATTTATTTAAGTCTTGTTACAAAAGTGACATGTTTTGTTTCATATCTTGTGCTAAAAAGGTCAATATCTTGTTTATTATCTCAGGAGTACAAGATTCTGGAAAATTATATAATTCTTAATATTGTTTGAACATTTTGTGCTACAAACTTTAATGACTTGTGAATACAAGATAAAATAAGAATCTTTTAGTACTTAGTGCTCTCTAGATTTCCCAAAATGCCAGACCCCCCCCCGCCCAGGTCCTTAAACACTCTGATAGGTGGCAGGAAGAGTACACCTTCAGACTGTTCACACACTATTTATAAATAAAGGTTACATTTGAATTTTTAAATCACTGTTCTTCAAAATTTGTAAACTTTAACTCCAGTGACATAATTAAAAATCTTATTTGTTGTTGTATGAGTCAATGTAAATAGTGTTTTGGTTTGGACTTTGTTTCCTTTTTGCTCATATTCATTTTATTTGAGAAGAAAGACGAGTGTGAACTGAAATAAAACTGATAGCAGAGACTGAGATGACATCACCTGGTTGACTCCTTACATCTGGATTTATCATGTTAGTGTTTATTGATTGTTTATCATCAATAAAGAGATTAGTGTAGTAGTCACGCAGCCTGTGCTGTGCTCATCTGTCCTCTAGAGGGTGCCGTTCTTCCAGAATACAGCTGATATTCTTGACACTGATTGGACACATTAACCTGGTACAAAGGTCAAAGGTTAGGTCAATGTAGCCTGTCACGGACTCAAAAATTAACATGTGGTTTTTAGGCGGTTGTCTTAGTTTACTGTATTTTTTTTTAAATGTATGTTTAGTTCTTAAAATTATGAGATAATTTTGATTCTGCAGTCAATATGAAGGATTTTATAAGATTATCAAATTTTATATATCTTATAACGTGCGATACAAATTTGAAAAGAAACCAGGGAAACCAGCTGTCAGATAAATATAATAATATAAAAGGAATTAATAAATAATAATAATAAATAAAAATTTAAAAATTATAAATCCGAGTCCCTCCACTGCTGGGAAACAAGGAAGCACTGTTCAGTGATCAAACTCAAACACATTAGCTTCAGATAAACTTAAGGTCTGCTGCTGAAAATCAGATCAGTGGTCAAATGGTCCAACGGAGACATCTCCCTTAGGGATTAGAGACAAAAAAAAGACCTGAAACACCCAGCAACCCAGGAGTTGCTCTTATTAATGTCTTACAACCAATCTATGAAAGATTATTCATTCATTATTCATTCATATCAGATCGATAATACAGGATCATTAACTCAATATTTTTGAACCAGGATCTTTAGTATTTGCATCTTGGAAAACAAACTGTCAGATTTAATACCAGCAGTTATCAGAATCTGTCAGACACAGGTTTAATCAACACTTCAGATCTTCTGCTCCTATGAATTCATTTATTTAACTGTGTGCACTCAGCACCTTTGCTGCACAAATGTCTGTTGTGTTGAATTAAGTTCATGTTGAGGTTGTAGCACATTAATTAGCCCTTTCTCTCATCTCAACAGCCAGATTTCAGCTGAATCTTTTGAGCTGTAGTTATTTATAATTTGAGTTTCTTCAAAAGTTGAAGTCTGGACACAAATAAATTCAATAAGGGATTTGAATGGATTCAGATTGGATGAACTGCATCAAACGCCAACCATTGCTGCAGCTGCATAGGAAACAGCAGCATAGATGCTGTTTGAAAAGGGATGAGTTTAAATTCCTCAGTTATCCTCTGCATCTTGTCCACACTCTGTGTTAAACATTAAAGAGAGACATGTTAATGCTATTAGTACAAGTTGGGGGCCCTGTTGGGGGAGGGGGGGGGTCTAATGACCTAACCCAATCTACAGTCTTTGAGTCTGTCCAGCAGGGGGAGCTGCAGCCTCCCTTACTCCTCCAACAATGTAGACTGTCCCTTTAATAAACTCTGCATGTTCACTCTCCCTCACTTCTCCTCCCTGTCCCCCCTGCTCTGTCATGCCTCCTCCTGACCTTTGACATATAAGGACTTGTCGGCACGGCAACGGCTGACGTCTGTCTGTCTAAAAACAGACTCAGAGTCCCTCACACACTTCTGCTCAAAGACCTCCAACAGAACAACACTACAATTGTCCTTTCTGCTGCTGCTTCCTTATTTCCTTCATCTTATCTAATCTCTGGGACACCCCCCCCCTCCTGCCCCCTGACCGGCTCCTACTCCAGGTCCTCAGTGTCACTTGGCATCATGGAGAGTCTGGAGAAGCAGCTCATTTGTCCCATCTGCCTGGAGATGTTCACCAAGCCAGTGGTCATCCTACCCTGCCAACACAACCTCTGCCGCAAGTGTGCCAACGATGTCTTCCAGGTGAGGGTGAAACACGCAGACACCTGGTCCCCCTCCCTCAAAGAGACAGCCCACCTTGCAGCTGCTGCTTACCTTAGACTTAAGCAGAGTTTTATTGTTATACCATGGTCTGAACACTGAAGTACGGGATTGTTTTGAAGGAAACTTTGAGCTTAATTAGTTTCAGTTAAACTTGTTGGAATCAACTAGTTGTGTTTTAATGGAAGGTAAAGATGTTAAAACATGAGCAGGGTCTGCTGTTTTAAAACTCTCCCTGTTGGTGTGTTCAAGGACATGCTAACATCTGAACAAAGAACCATTTATGTATGCATTTTAAAAGGATAGTGACATGAAGAAAGGCCACGCAATACCTTTGTTCTTAACTAAAGCAGATTTCTGTGTTTTTTTGTATAAAAAGTAGAAACACATATTTATAGATTCAGTTTGACTTCTACTTCCTGAAGATGTCATTGTCTCTGATGTCCCTCCAGAATATAGTAACAGAAACCAGAGGAAAAAGAGGATGAGTGAATATCTGTGAAGGTTAGTTAGCTTAGCAGTTTCTTCAGTTGTGAAATAGGCTACATCAGTTATATCTTCTCTCTGTTTATCTCATTATAGTTGACATCTACAAGAATTACTCCCTGACAAAAAAATATGTAAGCTTCATTTATGTTGATGTCCATTGTACTGATGGATTACATTTCTTTACCTGAGTCCCCAGTAGACCACACAGAAAAATATACAATCAGCTGTTTGATTAGAGGATTTGATGAGCATCCCTCATACACCAATCAAACAGTCATCTTAACACTGACTGTTCTTTTGCAGGTCATTCCTGTTACCAGCTTAACTGTCCGTTTGAGATCAAGTCACATTTCTGTTCTGTTTTATTTATTTATTTTTTCATTCATTTTATTTTATTTTTTTGTCAGTACAGAGAACTCTCACTGTTGTTTTTGAATTAATTCTTTCCCATTAATATGTCGTCTAAATGCCTTTTTATTGTTGTTCAGCTTAAGGCTCCGCAAACACACTTAGGCGATTAACCTCAGTCTTTCTATGGTACTAAAAACCCCGGTCCATATTAAACTTCTCTCCATGTGTTTTACCCCGCCCCCCTGCAGGCGTCCAATCCCTACCTGATGACAAGAAGTGGCTCCACGTTGACGTCTGGCGGCCGTTTCCGATGCCCATCCTGTCGACATGAGGTAGTCCTGGACCGACATGGAGTTTACGGACTGCAGAGGAACCTGCTGGTGGAGAACATCATCGACATGTATAAACAGGGGAGCACTAAGTAATACACACACCTCTACACAAATGTTTGTCTTTCTATAATTGTTGGGACCTTAAAATTCAAGTCTGAACCCTGAAAAAGCCTTTGGAGTAGTGATGAACAGCCAAAATGTTCTCACAATGCAATAAAGATCCCACTATGATATTTTAAAACTTAAACTGGTCCCCACGAAAATAACAGTACAAGCCCACGTGTACACACATAAAAACACACACATGCACAAACAAACACAGGGTTAAAGGTCAGCAACTGAGGAGGGTTTCCCAAAATCTTAAAGGGTCAGTTCACCTAAAAACATACAAGAGCTTTTGACTGTGGTGGAAAATGGTGATTTTATGATAGTTTTTTGCAGCTTTATTGCAAAGGTAGATTGCATGACATGTCTAGTTTTACATGTTTGTTTTAACAACGTGTTCCCTGAAACCTGTTTCTGAACTCAGTGTCGCTTCACTGTGTTGAAACTGTTGAGCTCCTGTTTCTGCTGACTCACATTAGCCTGGATTTCACAAGAACCAGAATCAGAGTTTGGCTGTGACTCGTCTGTCCATCTGTTCATTTAGTTTTCTATGACCTTGGCCAATATTTATGAAACTGATAAAAGTAAAAAAAAATGTAAAAGTACATATTTAAAGGATTGTTAAATATAATAATAATCAGGATCAAAATCATAATCATAGATTAGCTGAAGCAGCATAATAAAGAGCAGGGTAGTTTTAGTCCATCAACCCAGATCTCATATCGTCCTTTGCCTCTGTCAGACAAGAGTAATTATTCACCTGACCACTAGAGGGCAGTGTCAGATGCACAAAGGTCGTTTAAGGGGTTAAATCGTTTTTCTGTTCAGGTGACAGGTGTCTCAGTGTTTTTGCTCTTCCCCACTTGTTTTGCTGTGAGCTAGGACTCTCTTGGAGTCTTGGTCTATTTTTGAATGTAGGTCAGTGAGACAGCAGCAGGATTATTTTAGTTCCCTACAGCAGCAGGACAAGCTGATAAAAACATGTTCAGGACCATGTGTTTATGGCACCAAAACACTTAAGCAGTCGGGTTAATACTCTACACTACAAAATGTAAACTTTATTTAGTGTCAGGGAGAATTTTGGACCTTTATAGGATTTTTATTTTGTTGTAGACATTTTTATTTAGAAAAATAAGCAAGCTTAGCAAGCTCAACAACTGCTACCAGTTAGCACCTTAAACTGTAAAAATTCATAATTTGTTGTGTGTGAATAATTTCCTCAGTTTAATTATTATTTAATATTGAACACTTTGGGATTCCAGAGTTAGAAGATACATATACAGATAATTATTAAAATTCTACAAATAAAGGAGTTTCAGTACAGAACGTAGACAACATGCATAATTGTAATCTACTGCATCATTACACAGGTTATTAATTAATTGATCATTGATATTTTTTTTCTTTTTCAAGTGATTATTAGTTTAAAGGTCTTATGTATTTATCTATTATTGTACATTTTGGTTTTCCATACTTTCTGTCCACAGTTAAACACACAGTTTCAAATGTTAGAATATCCACCTGTCTCTCTCTCTGTGTCCTCCTGTCTGTCTCTCTGTCCACCTCTCCCTCTCTCCCTCTGTCCACTTCTCTCTGTCTCTCTCTCTGTCCTCCTGTCTGTCTGTCTGTCTGCCTGTCTCTCTCTGTCCACCTCTCTCTCTCTGTCCTCCTGTCTCTCTCTCTCTCTCTCTCTCTCTCTCTATCTCATGGTCCACCTGTCTCTTTCCATCCACGTGTCTCCCTCTGTCCGCCTGTCCCTCTCTCTCTGCCCTTCTGTCTCCCTGTGTCCACCTGTCTTGATCCCTCTGTCCACCTGTACACCTGTCTCTCTCTCTCTCTGTCCTCCTGTCTCTCTCTGTCCTCCTTTCTCCCTGTGTCCTCCTGTCTCTGTCTGTCCTCCTGTCTCCCTGTGTCCTCCTGTGTCCACCTGTTTCTCTCTCTGTCCTCCTGTCTGTCTCCCTGTCCACCTCTCCCTCTCTCCCTCTGTCCACCTCTCTCTTTCTCTCTCTCTGTCCTCCTGTCTGTCTGTCTGCCCGTCTGTCTCTCTCTGTCCACCTCTCTCCCTCTGTCCTCCTTTCTCTCTCTCTCTCTCTCTCTCTCTCTGTCTCTCTCTCTATCTATCTCACGGTCCACCTGTCTCTTTCCATCCACCTGTCTCCCTCTGTCCGCCTGTCTCTCTCTCTCTACCCTCCTGTCTCCCTGTGTCCACCTGTCTCTCTCCCTTTGTCCACCTATACACCTGTCTCTCTCTCTCTCTCTGTCCACCTGTCTCTCTGTCTGTCTGTCCTCCTGTCTCTCTCTGTCCTCCTGTCTCTCTGTCCTCCTGTCGCCCTGTGTCCTCCTGTCTCCCTGTGTCCTCCTGTGTCCTCCTGTCTCTCTCTCTCTCTGTCCACCTGGGTCCCTCTGACCACCTCTCTCTCTCCTTGTCCATATGTCTCTCTCCAGCAGTAAACCGTCCCCTGAGCTGAAGGTGGAGCAGCCGATGTGTGAGGAGCACAAGGACGAGAAGATCAACATCTACTGTGTCACCTGCAGCGTTCCCACCTGTTCCCTCTGCAAGGTGTTCGGGGCGCACAAAGACTGTGAGGTGGCCCCGTTGGACAAAGTCTTCACCAAACAGAAGGTTGACGCATCTGACACACCAACATAATGACTTTTTGAATTTCTATATTTTTTAACCTGATTAATTTCTCATTTTGGACAAGTAGCTTGGAAAATGACGTTGACAGTTATTGAACCGTCAAAGCAATAATTTCGTGTGTGTGTGTGTGTGTGTGTGTGTGTGTGTATCTGTATATGTGTGTGTGTGTGTGTGTGTGTATCTGTGTGTGTGTGTGTGTGTGCAGTCAGAGTTGACTGACTGTATCTCAATGCTTGTTGGGAACAATGAGAGGATTCAGGCAATCATCAGTCAGCTGGAGGAAACCTGCAGAGCTGTCAATGTGAGTTCATCCACCTGCTGTACACCTGGTTTACCTGAGGTTTACCTTACACCTGCTGCACACCTGGTTTACCTGAGGTTTTCCGACTGTGTGCTTTCAGGAGAATGGCAGCAGACAGAAGTCGAAGGTGTGCGAGATGTTTGATCACCTGTTCGCCCTCCTGGAGGAGAAGAAAGGTGAAATGACTCTGAGGATCAACTCTGAACAGGAAGAGAAACTGGACTACATCCGAGGTCTAAAGAGGAAGTACAGCGAGCACATAGAGAACGCGGCCAAGCTCCTGGAGACCGCCATCCAGACCATGGACGAGTCCGAGATGGCCCTGTTCCTGCAGGTGAACCTCAAACTTAAAGTGTAGAGGTGTATTAGTCAGGAGCTGATTGATGGAACAATCCACACAGAGATCAATGGTTGCAATGTTGTCATTTCTTTTTATGATATTAATTTTTTGATGCCATTGTGACCATTATTTCATGTTTGCAGTCCTGTAATTCCCTGTGTGTTGTCCATAAAGAGGAATAATGTCTTTTTATTGTTTCCACCCTGATGAAAACCTGCTGAGGTTAAATCCAATCATTGTTCTGTCTAATACCGTACATTCAACTAAACATAGGCTTTAAATACACCTTCACTCCTTTCACTCTCTGATGAATGATTTCTTTGCTTTCTCCAGAGGTCAGTTTCAAATTATAAATAATTCCTGACTATCAGAGGGTGAAACACACAAAGAACTTTAGCAGGTTTAAAAATCCAGACTTGTGTCAAATAACCTCAGAAAATATTTATCATGTGATCAATAACTTTGATTTGTCTCAAACAGATGGCCAAACCTCTGCTACAGAAGTGAGTATTTAATAACACACCTGTATTTGATTTGTAGTAATCTTACTGCAGTGTTAACACAAGGTTTCATTAAACTCATTGATTATTTATTGTTTATTGAACAGGATCATGGAGGGCACCAACACGTCTCACCTGGATAAACTCCAACAAGGCTACGAGAACATGGAGCACTTTGTGGCAGACTTTGATCGTCAGAGGCGAGCGCTAAGCAACGTCGACTTCATCAAAGGTCTGACCAATCAAAGAGAAGATACCTGAAGCATACACATAACCTCATTGCATGCTAACATGTCAGCATAGAGGATGTTCACATGTAGTCTTTATTATCGTTAATATACAGTATATAGTTGTAGTGTTTAACTACTCTACGTGAGTCAAGTGTAAGGTAACGTGTTTAGAATGGAACTACCATCATTCATTATAATGTTTTCCAAAGTGTTAGCTGTGAGCTACTTCTATTGACTTCAGTAATATAATGAAATTCGCTTTAAGATACCATCACAAAATACAATGTGCACTAAAGTGATAGCATGCTAATTTGTAAAATGCCAACACCTCTAGCATTCTCACGAAATTAAGCTAAATGACGCTACTATCTATCAGAATAGTGCATTCTAATGGGTTAGCATGCTAACAAGTGAATCCACATGGTAGTATGTAATATGGTAGCACAAAGCTAATGTTGTAGCATGAAGCTAATATCATTTAACATAATAAGCTAAAGTGTTAGTATTAACCATCTGTAAAAATGGAACAACTAACTGTATGCTATTATGTAAGCACATAGCTAACCTTGTGTTTCCCTCAGCTGATGAAGAGGACAGTGATGACGATGAGGAAGAGGAGGTGGAGGTCAGAGGGATGTCAGACGGAAGTCGAGTTGAGTTGCAGCAGCAACCTGCACCTGCAGCAGCCACAGCCAATCAGCAGCCTCCTCTGTCACCTGTTCAGCCTGCAGGTGTTCAGGTCTCAGCCCCACCCCCTCAGAGACCATCAGAGGCTTCGCCCACCGCACTTCCACATACAAAAAGCCCCGTCCCCTCACCACAGAGTGATAACCTGCCCCCTCTGCCCCTCTCTACCACAAGCCCCGATCCACAGGTCTGATTGAGGATAATCATCATCTATAATTACATGACACCTCTAATCAATCTATCTGGTTGGACAGTGTTGATTGATTTAGGGTCAGGGCCTGAGGCTTCATAGAGATTACTGATTTACCTTGTTTGACATCACTCTTCTTCTTCTTCTTCTTCTTCTTCTTCTTCTTCTTCTTCTTCTTCTTCTGCAGATTCAGTCTGATCAGCAGATCGAGTCGGAGGACAAAGACGGACCCAAACACGTCTTCTCCTTCAGCTGGCTCAACCAGAAATAAAACCAGTACACAACCAGTGACACCAGTCCAGGCCCTGGATCGGTCTGGCCCAGTCTGCTTCCCTGCAGAACTTCAGTTTATTTTTACACAATTTAACATTTTTATGTCGAAAACTGCAGAAATACACAGCAACCTTTTACTGAAGCTGTGTTCACTCTGTTGATGTAAAAAAATTAAATTAATTTCATTTTAAAAAAATGCCAAAACTAGCTTTTTCTTATGATGTTAAATATTTTCGAAGGGTCTGATATTCTCAAAGGACAATTTTTTGAAAGTTAAAATCAGATGTTTTTAACAGAATTTAAAGAGGTCTTCTGAATCAAGAAAAAAAAAGGTCTTGTAAAGAAAGCTCTAGTTTGTTTCTTTGATGATAAGTATATCCTACTAAAGTGTTGCGATAATTTACTATTTTATTATTACTCTGACTTTCCTCTGTCTGATTTAAAGGGTTGCTCTAGACAAAGTTGTATTTTTTTTCTCTCAGGTTAAGATAAGTTTTTTTTTAATTCAGCATGTGACACACTGAACACGTTTAATTTAATCAGCTGGTTAAAACAGGCTATTGTGGAGATTCAGTGACCTCAAGTTGTCAGACTGGTTCAAAGACAACCCAGAGCATCAGTTGCAAATCGTTCTTCCCTTTGAAAATAACGAAAAATTGCCCCAAATATAATAAACAATAAACAAAACAATGTGAACTGGACAAGGTCAGTCTAAGTAGATTTCAGTGTTGTGGTCATGAGACACAAACTCCAACACAACGACCTGAAATAGTGACTATACAAGAGAATCATCATCATCACTATCATCTCCATCATCTCCATCATCTCCATCATTTCCATCATCCCCATCATCCCCATCATCTCTATAATCTCTATCATCTCCATCATCTCCGTCATCTCCATCATCTCCATCATATCCGTCATCAGTATTATCTCCATCATCTCCATCATCTCTATCATCTCTATCATCTCCATCATCACTATCATCTCCATCATCTCAGTCATCTCTATCATCTCCGTCATCCCCATTGTCTCCATCATCTCTATCATCTCTCTTATCTCCATCATCTCCATTGTCTCCATCATCCCCATCATCTCTATCATCTCTGTTATCTCCATCATGTCCATCATCTCTGTCATCGCCATCATGTCCATCATCTCTATCATCTCCGTCGTCTCCATTATCTCTATCATCTCTATCATCTCTATCATCTCTGTCATCTCTGTCATCTCCATCATCTCCATCATCTCCATCATCTCTATCATATCTGTCATCTTTATAAGCTCTAGTGAACAATGGCCCTCTGCCAAGTTTATGACATGTTGGATCCAGCCTAAAGATTATTATCAATGTTTAAACAGAAACCTAATAACAAAACTTCCACAGGTTATCATCAGGTCATAATAACAGACATTCTTCATTAGTAGATTTTCGAGAAAAACAAATTTATTACCAACAAAGAATCAAAACAGACATATTAATCAAATGGTCAAAGTTTCACAACTTTTATCTCATCGAATAATATTTTACAGTGAATAGGTCAAATATTCAGCTGTCAGAAAAACTGGAGCTTTAATAAGAAAAGTTAGACTCAAATAAAGAAAATCAAACCATAAAATATGTGAACGTGAAATAAATTTGAGGTGAAAATCAAGGATGAAGTGATTAATCCAAACCAGAAAAGGAAGATTATCTAAAGAAAACTGAAGTTGAACCTTAGAGGAGTAAAAGGACATATTTATCAATAGATAAAACTTACTGAAAATATATGCTGAAATGAATACAGAGAAACATGTTCGTTATGTCTGCATTTCAAAAGACAGATATTATTAAATGTAGAAATATATAAATGAATAAAAGTAAACTGTTGATACATGTAATTATTTATTTCCTGATTAATCACCAATATTTAGTCACGTGTTAATTTAATTATAGCTGCTATATTTTTATTGAAATCATTTTATACACATTTCTGTATTTATCTAAGCAGTCATTAATTTATTGAATGATTTTTTTTATCCTCTAGATATGAAATGTCAGTGAGAGCCTAAAAAACTGAAGCAGCTGTAAAATATTTGCTTATATTTTAATCATTTGCTTGTCATGTTTCAGATTTTTGTTTTTTTTCTGTTATTTGCCCTGTGTCTTTTTATTTTATACATTTCAGGGTTTTTCATCCCAGGCTTTGTTCAGTCTGTTGTGCCAATGTGCTGCAAGGGAACTGACTATGCATGAACTGGAAAACCAAAGTGGACACTGAATTTGAAAAGAAGCTGTGTGAAAAAAAATCCGTCGCTACTTGCATTTCTCCAATTAGTCATTAAAATGATGTAAAAACAGTCAAATGTGCAGAACATCAAGACTTTGAAAAAAGAAAGAAGAAAGTGTGTCAGCAGAAGTGTAAAAGTTTAAGAGACCGTAGACGCCGATGTACTGTTCTGGAACACATCCTCCGAACGGACTCTAACAGAACTGGAACATGGTGAAATAAGAACAGGCGTCCAAGGGAGTACAACTGAAGCCCTGGTGTTCTTAGCTTTTTTAGTGCTAGACTCCTCTTTAAGTCACACTGTATCTGTGTATTTTTCATTCATAGTTATGTTTTCAATTTGTATGTGTGAATAAACTTAAACTTAATTAAACACTGTAAGCAGCAGAGGATCTGAAGCTCAAACATGAGACTGACTCAAATAATACAAAATTATAAAAACGCTCAACAGGATGTGTAAAGTTTGTGGATTTTAATCATCCGGCTTCTTTATTTTCCGAAGGTGTCCATGATTTTGCGGTTGCTGTCGGCCTGCTGAGCGATCTGCTCAGCCCGGGCCATCTCCAAGACTTCCCTGAGCAGGTGGAAAGTCAGATCCAGAGAGAGGGGGGGCTCCTCTGACCTCTTCCCCTTCTCCCCAGCCTCCTCCTCTTCCTCCACCTCCTCCTCCTCCCGCTGCTCCATGGGGGCCTGCAGGAGGTGCTGTGTGAGCTGCAGCAGGACCCGGTTCAAAGGTGAGGACAGGGAGGAGAGGAAGTCTGGAGACGCAGCAGCAGCAGCAGAGGAGGGAAGTCCACCTCCACCCAGCTGGAGGGAGAACTCCTCCCCCAGGCGAAGGAGCAGTGGTCGTGGGAGGAGGAGGCGCTGGCTGATGTGAGTGGCGGCAGGTCGACAGTCAGCAGAAGGAGGGAGAAAGACACCGAGCAGAGCCATGACCCACAGCCACACGTTCAGCTTCATCTCCACACACTGCCTTCACAGATGGACCTGAGGGATCAGAAAACCCAGAGGCAGCCGAGAGGTTTCACGTTTATTTTTGTTAAAATAAGGAAGTGATCAGATTTATTAGTGGTGGAGTATGTGATTCTGGAGAGAGGATGTTGAAATTCGAACTCAACAGCAAAACAAATACACCCCTCTCGTGAGTGCTCCTTCAGAAGCTCTGCCCCACAAAAATTCATGCATCGCCATGTCAACGCCACTATGGCAGAAGCCAGTGCATCCTATACCATTTGTTTTTCTTCTCATTCTCTGCTGCCTTTCATCAGCTTAGAAAGAAATGTAACTTTTTGTAAAAAAATGGAGGAAGTTGGCATGTGTCTGCTGATCTGATGGACCCACCAACATATAGACAAATACTTTATAAAGACATATTAATTATCCGGATACAGACACTCTACTTCTGCTTCTTCTACCCCTCCGTTCTTTATCATCCGCTTAATGTATTAATAGTTAACTTTCCTCCCGAGGACCAATATATCAATACATTATGTGTTATTATGATCAACTTCTTAATTATTAATATAAATACTTAACATTTATCTTTTATAACGGATATACAGAATAGGAATATGTTGTTATCTTACCTAATCGTGCTATGTTGCTGTGTTTCTTCAGTCAAACAGAAATACTCCTGCTGATTCTACTTTATATATCTGAGTGAGTCTCAGGGGGAGGGGCTCTGCACATGCTCAGATGCTTCATGGTGAACCAGGACACATTTCAATTAACACAAACCACCAGGAGCATTGGTCAGTTTAATGAGATGCATATAGAGGTTTCTCTGTGGAGGTAGCTAAGGTAGGTTAAGGTATAAAGTAGCTAAGTTCTTGTCCAAAAAGTCTCTAGATTTGTCACTCAGTGCTTAAAAAAAAAGTCATTAAAGGGTCTGAAAAGTCTGTAAATCTAGCGACAACATCTCTCAGTTGGCAACACTGCCTGTAAACACCTTCTGTTGAAGCAGTGGAAACCATGCCAAATAATTTTGAAAGAGCAACGGCCACTGGGGAAACTCCAACACTTGTCCAGCCGCTCGGCGGGGAAACTTCATCATTCAGTCCCAGACATTTGGATTTGCATTTATAAAGCTGGCCTCATTGTTGGGATTCAGACAATTCTTATAAACTTTTCTTCTGACTTTTTCTTTGAAGTTATAAAAGTCAGCCAATCCGACAACAGCTGACTTCCTGTTTGTTGAAGACAGATGGGGACCAGAGGACCTCAACAATGGAGATAATGATGATGATGATGATGTGACCTTTCTCAACTCGACTGTGGACTGAATCTGTGACCTTCATCTCCTGCAGTAAAAGAAAACACTGTGACACTGAGCAGGAGCTTTGCAGGTTTTTGACTCTGAATATGTCTAAGCTGCTGATGTTTGCTTCTGAGTTTATTTCCACCAACTTCAACCTGGAGGGTTGAAAATATAGACTGTAATGTAAAGATGACTATAAATTATGGAGCTGCAGCAGTTTAACTCTCGCTTATTTATCAGTTATGATGCTTCAGTGAAATATTCTCACTCTTAGTGCTGATCCTGACCTCTTTGGAGTCAAACGGGTCAGAAACACGGTTTGATTTGACCGAATCCTTGTGGTTGTACTTGATCGGTTTTCTCCTGAGCTGTTGATTAGTTCTGAGGCTGTTATTGGCTCAATGTTTTTGTAAGTTTCATTACACTGGTTATTTGTGGTACTGGTCTGTGATCAGCTCTCATATCTGACACCTTCACGGTTCTAACTTGAAAATGTGCTGAGTAGAGTGCAGACTTCCGCCAAAATTGTAAAATGGCCTGCAGCTATTTAGTTTAAATAAATCTTTATTTTCAAACCATCCTGGTTAGCCAGAAAAAGAAAATGTGCAACACATCCATATGTGTAGCCAATAAGAGTCTTTGAGAGGAGCAGGATAAAAGTGAAGTGTCCAGGGTTGGAAGGGTTAAAGAGGAATTTATCTGGATTTAAAGCAGAAACTCAGGACTTTTAAGGAACCAAATTTTTTAGTTTATAACACACACACAGCTCAGTACTGATGATCAATAGCTGATATGAAAGGTCATCTGTCATCCTGTCTGTCACACATGGTCATCAATCAATATCCTGAATCATGGCTGAGAGTCACATGACCGTGAAGGCGGCGGCTGATTGGAGACGAGGAGCCGCTGCAGTGGCCCAGCTAAGTCAGAACTTCAGAATAATTCGGTACGTAATGAGAGAGATGATCCATAGCTGCAGCCTCTCTGACCTTTGATGTGACTGATGTTGACAGTGAAACCACCGGCTGCTCTCACTGGTTGGTTTCAGAGTGATGTCAAACATGGTGAAGGTGTTGTCCATCCATATTCAGGCAGAGATAAAACAGTGAATACACAATGAGTCCTGTCAGATGCGTGGACCAGACAATCCAGTCTGAAAAATGGAAACCAAAGTTTGTAGCTGTCAGAACAAATCAATAAATTTATGATTAATTGTCAACAAACATTTGTGCTTCCCTCTAAATGTTTACTGAAGAAATAAACTCTTCTGAATGATCAGCTGATGCAAAGATGGCGACAGCTTTAGCCGCCAACTACTAAGCACAAAAAAAATCATAACTGCACAACAAAACCTAGAAAAAATAGTTTTTGTCAACTAAAACTAACAAAGATCTAATGACTAAAATTAGTTTTATCAAAACACTAAAACCCAATTAAAAACTGAACACTGGTATTGTGTATTGTCTTAATTTAGATTCTGAATTTTCACATATGTTTTTTCAGTCGGTCGAAGAAATCTGTATCACAAACATTTCGCAACATTGAAGTTTCCTGAAGGATTTTAAGCCCTCATCTACTTCCTTTTTATTTGTTTCCTCTTGGAAACGTTATCATGTGTTCTAATGCCAAATACAACATTATGCAGGTGATACACAACTGTATATTCCTGTTTCCCTGGAAAGAGATAGGAGGGAGTGGCCATTAGTTTTAAACAGTTTTGGAGTACTTTGTCTGTCTGTCTGTCTGTCTGTCTGTCTTCACCATCATAGCGTCACAACTGTGACAGATCACAAAACTTCACAGGTGTTTAGTTTAGATGAAAATGAAGGTGAAGGAGGAAGAAAAAACCTACAAGAGAGAGAGAAAAGTTAGTGACGAGCATTAGTGGGATATGGATGTGTACCGATGGAGAGGAAGAGGAGAGAGGAGCCCAGTGCATTATTGGAAGTCCCCTGGTAGTCTGGGCCTATAGCAGTATAGTGAGGGGATGGCTCGAGCTAATGCTGAGCCAGTTCTAACCGTAGGCTATATCAAAAAAGGATTTAAGCCGACTCTTAAATGTGAAGAGGGCGTCTGCCTCCTGGACCCAAACTGGAAGATGGTTCCACAGCAGAGGACGCTGAGAACTGAAAGCTCTGCCTCCTGTTCTGCGTTTGAGTACGTGGACAATTTATTGTAAATATTAATAAAAACCTTGTTTTTATAAAAAACATGGTTTTTAAAATGACAGATTTTTTGGGACACTCAAGTCCTAAAAACTGCAACCTCAACAGATACCAAGATATCGGACGACCATTAAGGGGTTAAAATGCAGTGAATTAAAGAAACTTTAAAAGATTCAAATGAAAGAACACATGAACAGAGAAAAACAGAAGGAGCCAGAAGAAGAGGAGTGTGTGTGTGTTCGTGTCTGTGTGTCTGTGTGTCTGTGTGTGTGTGAGTGTGAGTGTTTTGAGTGTCCAGTGATTGGCCGAGTCTAATTCCTGCAGCTCTGACAGCAGTCTGTCTTTGTCAGCAGACAGCAGACAAAGACAGACTTCATCTCTGAAATGGTTTGACTTGTTAACTTCACCTCCTCGTCTGGAGCTAATAGGAGGTGGATGGTTGGGGATGAGGGTTGGGAGGTGAAGCTCTCAGTGTGAAACCAGTGAGGGATGACCCCCGAGCAAAAATTTGGACTGTTCCTTTAATCACTACAAACTGAATGTTTTATTTTTATTTCATTAGGGGTTTTTTAGTGGGATTTTAAGGGAATAATTAAATTAATTATTTTGAATTAATGAAAGCCTACTTTTCAAACTTTGTGGTTTAAGGACTTTTTCAGTAGTAAAAGACCCGAAGGGATAAATAAAATAAAAAAAAATAAAAGCTGTTTAGAGTCTTGACAGTTTGAGGTTTGTTTAAAGGTCGATGTGTCAGGACTGAATCGCCTTATGCAGAGAGACGACACACAAAGGAAACTGCTGTCAAAAAACTGAAGATTAACAGGAAACCCATCTGAGTGTTCACTTATCTGCTGTGACCTCTGACCTTTCAGTATTTATTGGAGCGTGACAGTAAAAAACAACAACCTTTAACACACCAACACCTGCACCTGCATCAGCCTCCGTTTGTCCTTTACTTTGAAAAATCAAAGCAATTAAAGCCCTTAACTTGAAAAGGCCTTAACAAACAAATGAAGTATATTTTAAGGGCTTCGTGAGTTTCCCCTTAATTTCCACATGAGTGTGAAATGTGTGACGGATCCATAAATGAGGAGTTTCAGGTGTTATTGAGGTGAAGGGATTCTGGTTCACTTCAGGACTCTGGAATATTCTCAGCTGCTGATTAATGAGGTTTTAATTGACTCTTATTCACTATTTAGAAATTGAACAGGTTTGGACAAATGAATGGAAACACTCGTGGGCTGGGACAGATTAAGGGACTTTGTTAAGGGGTTTTCGGTATTCTCTGTACAGTTTATCTGCCTGTCTAGGGAAGATTTTTTTTAAGTTGTTTTAAAGAAATTTTCTCCTTAAACCTCTTCTTCGCTTAAGTATTATAATAAAATCAGTTCATTCGTCGATTTACCATAGAACATTGTTATTAACGTCACGTTAATGCCATTTTAAGGTAAAATACTGAGCGAGTCAGGCGCACAGTGAGCGTGACCTTTATTTTGAAATGAGTGGACGGAAGCGTGTCCCGTCCTGCTACCGCTGACTTGACGTGGGTCTGGTTAAAACCGGGTCTGCGGCTCGGTGCGGATCATCCAAACTCTGCAGACATGGCGGGACGAGACCGGGTCGTTCACCTGCTCCGGCAGCTCGAGCGCGCGGCGTAAGTTTGACCCACGCTCATTACAGATCACACTCAAAGCTGGAATGACGTCACTGGGAGAGAAAACGCACGTAAACAACCCGCCGTGATGTTTGAGCCCGCAGACAAGGTGACGCCGAGCTCCATTCAAAAATCTGTCGTCTTTAGAACTATTCGGCGTCTAGTGTGAGGAGAGCTCGGATGTGGGAGTTTCTGGATCAGCAGCGTGTGGCCGATAATCCGGCTCAGGTGTGACGGGCTGGGAAACGTTTGTTTCTACTTTAAACCAGTTTTCACAAAGTCACCTGTTGCCAGCACGTGACGCGTGTCTCCTTTTGCTGCTTTGTAATGACACAACTAAAATATTAGTATATTAGTATATTAGTATATATAATAATATTTCCCTGGTGAATCTGATGGATCGCGTCACTGCGTCATCACATAAGTGCTGGGTCTCAGATCTAGACCTGGACCACGTGATCAGGTCTAGCTCTGAACCTATTAAAGCTTAAGTAGTTAAATATCTTTTAACCACTGAGACCAGGTGGACTCTCTAAGACCTTTTTTATGGGTGAAATCTTTTTTTGTGAAAATACAGAAACCACTTCAGACCAGGTCTGGATCGTAAAATTTTGCACCTGAGGGAGTCGGTCCGGGTCGAGATAAAGACCATAAAGAACCTTCTAAGATTCATGAACCCTTCGTTTTATTTGTGAAAATCCATTAAAGGGTAATTAGACTGTTGTTTCCATTACAGAGACCACATGAGACCAGGTCTTGATCCAAAACTATACCCTACAGAACAATTTGAACACTGTAGTGTTGCCTCTGAAGTGGAACAATGATTTGGGACCTTGGGATTCACAGCAAAAAGACACATGTGATACAGTTTCACAAACCTGAGGCAGAACCTGAATTTTTCATAATGGAGACTAAGTCCAAACCTGTTTTTATTCAGTCGGGGGGCGAAAAAAGTGTTGAATCACCCTTTTAACCATTTTCCTGTCAGTTCTGTTTGTTCTGTTTATTCAAGAACTGGTTCAGGAAAAATGATCAGTAAAGCTCCTCAAGTTCTTACCTGTGGAGAAATAAAACATAATCAAATAAAACCTTCACCCCTTAATTCAAATCATCCAGGCAGATCTATTCTGTAAAAAAACCTGGAGGTTTTGCAAAACATCAGCCTCTGAGTGGTGACAACTAATTATTATAGTTTATTTCACTGAAAATAGGTCTGAGGATGGATGATTACTGGGATTTTAATGTTGATGTTCAGGACTCACTGCGCAAACTGTCAATTGTAACAATAAGCTTTCATTAAATTTGCAGAGTTGTGAATGGAGTTCTGCTCTGGTTGACATGAATGCTTTTGTGTGAACAGGTGCAGATGTCCTGCTCACTCAAACACCTTTCATCAAGGTACTGACTCTGGTTCCCTCTTTAATAGATGCGTATTTACACATTTACACACATGATAACTCCATAGGTTTATGAATATTTAACTTTAGCTGATCAATCAGTGCTGGTGATTTATTGACTGATAACCTCCAATCAGGACAACATGAAGATAAAATGAAGAATATTAATCACCACATTTGTAACTCAAGAGAAATTCTGATTAACCTTGATTAATTTTATGTCTCCTTCGTTAATTGGTCAGTATTCCCCACAATGATGGCTTCAGGTTGAGTGGCTGATTTTTTTTCCTGCAGGTGCTGGAGCTGCAACCTGCACCGTCCGTAAAACGGACTATGCCTTTGAGGTGACTGACACCAAACAGTGTTTAAGAAAACGATCATTTTAGCAACTTGTTGATTGTGTCTGTCAACGCAAACTCTGTATTTGTTCATGGCAGGAAAATCAAAGACATGTTTATTTGAACTTGCTGCTGTAATTTTTGGTCCACAGATTTTTAAACACTGTCAGATATTTCTAAAATTCAGGAAACCATTTGCTCAGCTAAAAAAATGAGAAACTTTTGTCTACACTAAATTATAGTTTTTCACTTGTCAAGTCAAAATTATGACATATAAAAAAGGGTCTCTATATGTTAATGATTGTATTTTCCACGTATGTATTTATTTTTGTGGCAGGACCGAGCTTCCTTACATGCATCAGAAACAGATTGTGATTCTTTGTGTTTGGTTTGTTTGTGTCAGATGGCGAGTTCCAACATCCGGTACGGAGAAGGAGTCAGCAGAGAGATCGGCATGGTGACTATCACCATTCACCATCACCATCACCATCGCACGTTGTTTGATACTAAATGATTATAAAAAAATCTGAGAATATTTCATGCATCTAAACAGGAGAACCTTAAAACCCTTTTGGACTAAATATAGAATGAAATAATAGATTTAAAAATAATAGATCTAAAGTAAGACAGAAGGTCTCAGGTAGAGTGTAGTCTGAGGACAAGTCTTCAACACTCTGCTCACCGTGGTGTCGTCTTTCTCCGGTTCTCCTGCAGGATCTGCAGAACCTCGGAGCCCGCAATGTGTGTCTGATGACGGACAAGAACCTGTCCCGCCTCCCTCCGGTGAAGGCGGTCCTGGAGTCTCTGACCGCGAACAGAGTCAAGTACAGAGTGTACGACAGCGTCCGCGTGGAGCCGACCGACATCAGGTGAGATCAGTCAGACCCAGGGCAAATCCTGCCCTCTGATTGGCTGTCAGGCATAGAGATCACAGCAGAGTTTCAGGTGTCCATGATAATGAAGCCACAAGTAATATTGAGTTGTGAGGTATAAAAGCATCTCCACCAGGTTCGTCTGACTCCAGAGTTCTGGCGCGGTTCCAGGCCGTCCAAAGGACTCCTGGTCTCTCCGGACCTGGTCGTCACGACCTTATGGGGACACACAGTCGTTGTGACGACCCGCTGATCCCAGCAGGTTCGAACATTCCCGGGTCGGTGGTCGAGTCCTGACCTGGTTAATGTCAGAGCTCAGACACGGAGGCTGACGGTCATTGAAACGAATGGAAGTCCTGGTAAATATTCAGAAATACCAGGAGCCAGGACCCTGTATCTGAAACGGGGACAAGTTCTGCCAGACATGGTCTGGGTCTGATGTGGTCTGGGTCTGAAAAGTCTGACATGGACTAAAACCAGGTCCCAACAACAGACTGAATCACCACTCAGCTCTTTTACCAACACTCAGACCCAGACTCGGACCCTGACTCAGACCCCAACTCAGGCTCAGGCTCAGGCTCTGACTCAGACCCACACACAGACACAGACTCCGACTCAGACCTGGACACGGACTCAGAGAGTGAGGAAGATTGAGGAGACATCAGCAGCTGCTTCACCTCACATCCGTAAAGACGCAGCCTCAGTTTACTCGGTCGAGCAGATGAAATTAGGAACGTCAACATCTGTCTGTGTGTTTGTCTGTGTGCTTCAGTTTTAAAGAGGCCATCTCCTTTGCCAAAAACGACTCATTTGACGTGTTTGTTGCGGTGGGCGGAGGCTCGGTGATTGACACCTGTAAGGCGGCCAACCTGTACGCCTGTCACCCTGATGCAGACTTCCTGGACTTTGTCAATGCTCCGATTGGCAAAGGGAAGCCGATCACTGGAGCGCTGAAGCCGCTGATCGCAGGTAACGGGGACCCTCGGGTTACCACGACAACCACAGAGGCCGAAGCCGATAGGACAGTTAGCTGAGAATAGGGTGGAGTCAGTTGTTCATCAGTTGTTTTTTCTGTTGGTCATTCTACGTGGTTTTAATAGAAGTTTTACAGTTTTCTTGTTGAACCTGCATAAACTGTTGTTTTTTAAGTGAACATTGTGTGAAGGTGCAGCCTCCTACTGTCATCCTTCACCTGCTCAGGTGTTTTTTCGTTTTTTTTCTGACCTCAGTTCAGGGGTCTACCCTGGCGACCTCTCAGATCTTTTCTTGTCTTATCTGTAAAAGTCTCTTCAAGGTTCCTCAGACAGTAAAAATAAGAGGTGAAGAGTCAGTGGGTCACAGGTTTACAGTTGACATTCGCTCGGTTCTCTTCAACACTGAAAGATTTCATTGCGAAAACATACAGTTCACCTTCAAAAGTAAAATAAATGTTTCTGTCTGCAGATTATTATTTTAAAGAATGTATTAAAGTGTTGATGAGAAACCTATTCAGTTAAAGATGTTGCCCAAAAATGATTGAGATCATTTTAATAGAAACTGATGTCTGGTCTCATGACACATTTGTTTAATTGTTGTTATCTCTGACTTTTTTTGCCCAGTTCCAACGACTGCAGGCACCGGTAGCGAGACCACCGGAGTTGCCATCTTTGACTACGAGCCTCTAAAAGCCAAAACAGGTACATGTCAAATAAAGAATAGTCTGAACCACTGTTTTTATATTTTATATTTCTGCTTAAATCATCATAGTCCGTTCAGTTTACTTCACAAAAGATAATTATGAAATACTTCATATTTTTTCTGTCTTATCGTTCATAAACAAATTACCTTTTTTTTTTTGTAACTTTTGCTAAGCTACCATCAGTAACACTCAACACTTCCTGCAGTTGTTTTGCAAAATAAAAGCCAAATACAATTGGAACAGTTATAAACCTGGATGGTTTTTAATGTTGTGTATATAAAAACAATATATAAGGAAGTTAAACAGGGAAAGTGTTTTTCACAGACATTTGTCAAGACAACAGGTAAACATGGACCCACAGGAGTCGGTCAGGAACTAGGGAGGACTCCTCCTAAATATAGAGTAGAAATATAGAGCAGGTCCAGGTCTGTCTCTGGTATAAAGCGGTTTCACATAAAGGTTTAAACTGTGACACACTTTGCAGTATTTCCTCAGGAAGGTCAACCACCACCTGTTTCATCACCTGAGGCTCAATGTAACATGCCTTGTTTTATCTGATGTTTGTAAAACAACCCACCAGGATTGGACGGTGATGATGACATCATTAACAGTCTGAGCTGTGATTGGCTGTCTGTGTGCAGGTATCGCCAGCAGAGCCATCAGACCCACGCTGGGCATTGTGGACCCGACACACACGCTGACAATGCCCGAGAGAGTCGCTGCCAACAGCGGCTTCGATGTGCTCTGGTCAGTTTGTCCGTCCAACATCTTTCAATGAGTCTTTCTGCTACATAGAAACATGTCAGATCATCCAATCCATGATGTCCTAGTGTCATAATGTGAGTTAAACACAGTCCGATGATATGAACCCTGAGAGACAAGAGGCCGAGGATCAGGACACTCGGTCCTCTGGGACCCGAACTGACTGAGACCCAAGTCACGTCAAGTCCTGGTTCGGCTCAGCGAACAGTGATGGATCCGCAATCAAATCTCCCTGTTTATTTCACAAATAGTAGGAAACCTGTCTGAGTTGTAACAAAGGAAGAGTTGAAGCTAACAGCACCTTTAGTCACAATGTATTAGAAAATAAATGGATTAATTGATAAAAATTTAGTTTTTTTAAACTAAATTTGATAATCAATTTTAATTTTAATAAATTTAGATAGTTATAATTTAATTGTGTCTACCATACCTCCCCCACTCATTCTTACCAAACATAAAAACAGATTAATTTTTAATGTAAAGTGAATTTTATGGAATATAATTAATATATTGCTGAATTGTGTATAATTAAAAGATTTTATATATGTCACAAAAATAACTTTAACCCCGTCCACACCTCTGTCTGTTGATGGAGGATCATTTGTCTTTACTGGGGATGTTTCAAAGGAAGTGTCTGTGTCTGAAGTGACACAGTTTTAGTTGTTTTCAACAAAAATGTTGCGTTATTTCAAGTAGAGTTGTCTTGTTGATGGAGAAAAAATGGGGTCTGATTCAAATGACATAAGAAACCATTAGTTATTTGAACCCACTCAATCATTTTTTTTTTTATATTGCTACTCTCCTGTTTGAACCTCTGTGGTTGTGTTGTGGATCAGCTGTGACCTCTGACCCTTTGACCTCTGACCCTGCAGTCTAGTGTGAACCTTTCACCTACAGATGGTATCAAACTGATACAGGCATATATTTCATTTTTCTATTTTTAAATTTATATTATTACATGTTTTTAATTTTATTTTTTTAAATTTTGGTTTATTTAAAAAATTAAACTAAAATTGTTATTAAATTATAATGTCTACATATATATATATATATATATAAATAATATGTGTGTGTGTGTGTGTGTATAATTATAATTAATATTTAGAATATTTATTTGCTTTTGTTTATTATATATTATACAAATTTATGTTTAAATTTATTATATTAGATTTTTTTCTAATTTTTTTTCAGTTTACTTTATCATTAAGATTATTGTTGTTTTTATCATCAACTTTAAATATTTAATTTCAGTTTTATGTTTTTTTATGTATTTTTTTAGTTTAATTCAATAATAAAATCTATTATTTCATTCTATATTTTTTTTTTTTGCCATTTTCTATGGGTAAGAAATAAAGAGTAGATCAGGTTAATTGAAAGAAAATCTTGAATAATTCACATTTGTTAATGTAGATAGAGCTTCGAGATAGGACAACATATATTTTATCATGAATCAAACCAAACTTCTGTGTTTTATTTCTTCAGTCATGCTCTAGAGTCTTACACTGCTTTACCCTACAACCAGAGGAGCCCCTGCCCCCCAAACCCAATCAACCGCCCCGCATACCAAGGTAGCAACCCCATCAGTGACGTCTGGTCCCGCCACGCCCTCAACGTGGTCGCCAAGTACATGAAACGGTAAATTAATTTTACCAGGAAAACCACAGAGGACCTGTCCCCGATTAGGTTCCCTGAGGAACAACAATGAAGATCTGAACCAAAACTAGAGCTGCTGCTCTCTTTGTTTGACATAACATAAACTAACAAAAAAAAAAAAAACACTAAAAAAGATCAGAATTTTTGATCCTGCAGACAGCATTCTGGTTTGTAAGTAGTACATGGTAATTTTTTTATTTTAAAACAGAAACCTCAGCACCATTGACTGATTGACTAATTGACTGATTGACTGATTGATTGACTACAGGGCTGTGTGGGACCCCGAGGACCTGGAGGCTCGGTCCAGCATGCATTTAGCCAGTGTGTTCGCTGGGATCGGCTTCGGGAATGCTGGCGTTCATCTGTGGTGAGGAACAAAGGTTTACTGTCACCAACTATCTATCTTTATTGTTATTGTGTTAGTTTTAAGATTTGTTTACCAACTATACCCCCTGAGAACTGCAGTGATAATACATTTAAAATAAATAAAGATAAATATAATAAGTAATTTATTCCTCAAACGGTGTGGGGGGATCTCCTGAAAGTTACTTGGATACAGTTTTAAGACTATCATTTAGTCAAAATCCCTAAAGTCCCCTAAAAATCAGATAATCCATTTTAAACAAATGAATAACAGTTTAGTAGTTATTACCTTTACCTCAAAGGAAACAATTACATCACTATTAACTGGTAAGTTAATGTAATTTCAAGGTTAGAAAGAAATTGAGTTTTGAATTACCATGTATGTTCAGGGTGCTGTCTAAAACAAAATAAAAATGTGATCATAATGATGTTTTGCATATATTGCAGTCATGGGATGTCGTATCCGATCGCTGGTAATGTGAAGACTCATTCAGCTAATGGGTACAGTGTGGAGCACCCCCTGGTGGTGAGTGAAGAGAAGATGACACAGCCACCTGAACGTCTTCCCAAATGTCATCTGCAACATATCCAAATATCTATATTAAGATTCTACATTAGACTGATAACTTTAAAGATATGTTTTATGTGGAGTGGTTTTAGACTTTGGACCAAGGTGTATCATATGGATAAAATTATTAAACTTGTGCCCTACTCACCAAATCTCCACACAACCTTTCATCCTATGGCAGGGAACTCATCAAGGCCCTTAAACCCACTACTCTCTGATCTGTTCTGTAGCTTTGAGGATGTTTAAGATATTTGGAGGAATGGAGTTCGACATTAAGTTTCCCTCTATGTGGACGATCTTTTGCTCTTCTTATTGAGCCTGTTTTCAGGATACAAACTAAATTTTTCACAAAGGTGAATTTTTCCCTGTGAATAGGGAAGCACTAGCTTCACAGTGTTCTTACTTCACCTTTGAGATGGTGAAAAATCATATTATTTACCTTGGAATCACAGTCACAAAAAAACAGGTGTCCTTTTATAGAAAATGCAATTTTTCTGTTAACCCATGTGAAACAGAGTAATAACACAGTGGTCATCCCTGTCTGCATCCACTGTGGGTCAGATTAGCTCTGTTAAAATCCAATGTCAAAAAAAGGACGCATGCATGGCAATGTCTAATTCTTGCTATTGTTAGTGGATGGCTGCTAAAAGCTGTCTCAGGTTTTGGTTTGATCTTCATAACCACCACAGACTCACATAAAGAGCTTGTGTATTTGTGAGGACCAGTTTAAGTTTTAGACCTTTTGAAGTGAGAATATTTAGTCTGGTCCTCATACCTTAAATGACCATTTTAGGGTTCAGGCTAGAACCAGGTTTAGGGTCATGGGTTAGGAAATGCACTAGGTCGACAGGTGTCCTCATAAAGATAGAAGTACAAATGTGTGTGTGTGTGTTTGTTCTCAGCCTCATGGTCTCTCAGTCGTCCTCACGTCTCCAGCTGTCTTCAGCTTCACCGCCCCGATGTGTCCGGAGCGCCACCTGGAAGCTGCAGAGATCCTTGGTACCTGTTCCACTGATCTCACCTGGCGTCACCTGGTGTCACTGAGAATTACAGTAGAATACAACACTAGTATACACAGTACAATATAACAAAGTAAAGTCCCCTACAACATAATATGACACAATATAAAGCCATATGATTAAATATTGGACAAAACAGTAACACAGCACAGTATATCACAAGAACACAGCAAAAAAAAAAAAAATCCTCCTCTCTGATTTGCCGTCAGCTGTCAGCTAGGGTAGATGGTTTAACAACCTGCAGGTAACCTTAGCAACCAGGCTGACCTAATATGTCCAGAGACTGTGTGGCGGGTGCAGTAACTGACTCGCTGTGCTGCCTTCAGGTGCAGTAACTGCCTCTTTGTTGCGTTCAGGTGCAGATATCCGGAAGGTGAAGCGGGAGGATGCAGGTGCGGTTCTGGCCGACACTCTGCGTCAGTTCCTGTTTGACCTGCAGGTGGAGGACGGACTGGGAGCTGTGGGATACAGCAAAGACGACATCCCAGCACTGGTGAAAGGAACCATCCCTCAGGTCTGTCCGAGTCCCCCTACAGGAGGGGGTCCAGACTCAGTCAACTTCAGGTTCACCTCAGGATCCACTTCAGAGTTTCAAACTAGTTTAAATTTAAATCTCTTCAGTTTCCTTTTAAAAATCATTCTTTATTTACAGTCAGTCACCCTGAAACTGAATCCATTCATATTTTAATGTAAAATTCCATAAATTTACGCCTTTAAATATAATGAAACTAAGGTGCTTTAAGGGATAATTAACAAATCAACTGATTTGGAGTTGGTAATGTATTAAATAACATTGGAGGTATAATATGTAACATTTCTATTTAGGTGCAAATTCAGTGATTAAAACTAAAAACATCTAAATATAGGAAAATATCAAATACAAAAAAAAAATTAAATGCGCTTCAAGGCATTTTAGCAGATTATCTGTGTGATTTAAGGAGTTTTTAAGGTCCTAATGAAATCCCTTAACATTGAATTAAGACATGAAAGCCATCCCATAATTTAGACCATGTTGATTGTTTCTGCAATTAAAACGCTTTAAACTTTGCAGATAATCTATGAAATACCCCTTTATTCCCTATTTTTCTCCTTAAAAAACCTTTAACTTTTATGATCAAGTAAAATTCCCTTAATGCCTGAAAATCAGCGTTGTTAACACAGACCTGCTCTTTTTTTGAAAATGAGTGGTCTGAGTTAAGGGAACCTGTAATGTGATTTTATAAATTTTAAGGGGTTTTCTCCTCTTAAATCCCATAATCCCTAGAAATAAACCCTTATTAATCTGTCCCAGTGTTTCCATTCATTTGTCCAAACCTGTTCAATTTCTAAATAGTGAATAAGAGTCAATTAAAACCTCATTAATCAGCAGTTGATAATATTCCAGAGTCCTGAAGTGAACCAGAATCCCTTCACCTCAATAACACCTGAAACTCCTCATTTATGGATCCGTCACACATTTCACACTCATGTGGAAATTAAGGGGAAACTCACGAAGCCCTTAAAATATACTTCATTTGTTTGTGAAGGCCTTTTCAAGTTAAGGGCTTTAATTGCTTTGATTTTTCAAAGTAAAGGACAAACGGAGGCTGATGCAGGTTCAGCTGTCGGTGTGTTTTCAGGGGAAGTTGAGGGTTAATAAGGGGTTGTTGTGTCAGTGAGTGGGTTTCTGTAAGTTGTTTGTTTTGGGTTTTTTTGTCCAGGAGCGGGTGACTAAACTGTCGCCCAGAGAACACACTGAGGAAGACCTAGCCCAGCTGTTCGAAGCCTCCATGAAGCTCTACTGAACACAGAGACCTTCTGACCATGTGAGGACCAAACATACCGATCAGACGTGTTAGATAAACGTTCTGTTCTCAAGTACATGAATATAAAACCTGTAAACCTGAAACCTGTTTCAGGTCTGTTTGGTGACGAGCTGCAGTTCCTCTAACAGCCACTAGACGTTACTGTTTCTCCACCTGTTCAGACTCACCTGACTGTACCACCTCTGCAGTGTGATCACTTCAGTGCCATTTTATCACCTGTTTATTTTCATATGAACATAAATAAACAGATATCTACAGGTTTGCCATGTCTGCTGCTCTTTAACTGAACAAGGACAAACAGATTTCATACACGAATGTTTAAGGTGGACGTCCAGCAGACGTGATGGTTTCAGGACGTTGACTGTTTTAGAGACGTCTTCATCTTGTTCTGAATGAAACTGTTCTCTCAGATTATGTCAGACATAACAGCTGCACAGCACCTGGCATTTCAGGTATTTTAACACCGTACCTGCTTAGTTTAAAGGCTTTTTAGGACTAAGCAAAAAACTTGGACCAGTAACATGAGAGCCATCCCTCAATTTGCACCTTGAGAGGTTTTTAATTTGCTCAGGTATTTAATGGATAAATTAATTTTATCATTAGATGTTAAGGACTTGTAAACCAAGAAGTAGCCCTGGATTTATACTTTAATAGAAATATTAAGGCCTGGTTTACAAACAAAAACTTTATAAAGACACAAGTTAGAGATCAAAACTAATCTGATGAGTCTGGATTTCTGATTTTTATAGCACAAGAGCATTGATCGTGCTTGTGTGTGTGACAGGCTACTTTTGGGGGCACATTTTTAGAGTAAAGACCAGTTAAATGGGGACAGCTGGTCCAATTTGGGACAAAAGCCTTGTCCCCGATTGGGAAAAGCATGACCTAGATCAACACGTGTGTGTGTATGTGTGTATGTGTGTGTGTGTTTCTAAGAACAGCCTCTCTCTCATTGTTTTTAATCCAGTTTAACCTGATCCAGGAACAGTTGTTATATAAACCTGAGCTGAGTGTGTTTAACTCGTTTAACCCCAAGAACAGAAAATGAGCTAAACACAGAGCTCACTTGTTCACCTGTTTGAGTCTCAGGTGAAAACAAACTGCAGCATCAGACTGAAACTTTCCATGTCACCATTTCTGCTTCCCCCTCGTTATTCCTCAGTTATGACACAAACATTGACGCAATGTTTACTTGTTCCTGCTGCTTCATCTGTTGCAACAAACATTAACGTCTGCATCGAATACTCAATAATATGAAAATAATAACCTTAAACAACTCAAAAAATTGATAACATGGAAAGTAAAAAATAAAATAATAATCAGTGGTGGAATGTAACTAAGTACATTAACTTTACTTGGTTATTACAACTACTCTAAAGTATTATACTGAACTACATTTACCTGAATACATCAATTACAAATTGCAGAAACGAGCGTGTTGATTGGCCCGTTCTCACTGGTCTGAACGGAGTGGACAAAATAATAGGGACACCGGTGATTAAATAACTGAAACACTGAGTTCAGCAGCACAGACACATCCTCCAACATGACCCATGTGAATCAGGATTTATTAGACTGGGCTGGTCCGAGCCTGGTGGAACGGAGACCTGATAAACTGGAGACGGTGGAAGTTGTTTTGGTGGAATCTGCCATAAAATCATTAGACTAAAAGAAAACCCTCATCAATGGCAACTGTGATGATGATTGGCAGAAAAAAACAGTTTACATGGGAGATTTTTAAGTCTAAACTCGTCATTGTGGACGACTCAGAGAAAGTCACAGGTTCTTGTCGGTGATTGGTCAAATCTGTCCAAGGACAGGTTGTTGGACGGGTCCTGGAGTCCAGCTCAGCGAGAACCATCCTGAACCGCTGCTCTGACACACCTGATGTCCTCCAGAGACACACACACATTCAGCAGGATTAGTGCAGGTATATAAGCTCTGAAAGAGAGTGTGTGTGTGCAGAGCAGCATGCAGCAGATCTACAGACACACTGATGAACAGTTTGAGATTTATACCACAGTCTTCTCCCCTCAAGGTGAGTGAGTCCACACACACACACACACAGAGTTTGATATCTACAGAGGATACACACATTTCTCAGCTTTACACTTTCATTTACAAATTAAATATAGGATCTATCATTTAAGATGGTATTAACGGGTTGGCCCTCCATCTTGAATCCCCCTTCGTTTTTCAGGTCGGGGCAAATTCAAGGTTTCATCCCAAACTGGGAACAATTTACAGATGAAGTTAGATGAAATAATATAACTGTTATTCATTAAAGTAAATCTAATGGAGTTTTTACCCTTTAAATTTTCCAAACCATGAGAACTGTCTCTTAATTATCCCCTTAACTGAAAAAAGATGGGATGGTGTTTGGTTTTAAGCATTAAAAACTGTTCTTATAATCCGTTAATCTGACCTAAATCAATTACCTTATGCGTTATACCCATTAAATGTGTTGAAAAGAACCTGATTTCATCATAGTTAATGAAATTTTAAGATAAAAAAAAAAACAAAACCTGATGAGATTCTCTCTACACACCTGCGGTAGGGGGTTTCCATGTTTTTATTCCCATTTTTAATTTGTGCATAAAGAAAATCACAACCGACAGTTTTAATAACTGTTTAATCAGATAAACAAACAGAAATTTCAGATCACTGGTTTTCATTTGTGAATAATAATGTTGATAATTGAACAGATCAGTAAATTCAGTCCTTAATAGAAACAGTCACATCATGTGGTTTAACCGTTGACACTCCTGAGTTCACGTCCATGTTGTTTGTGTCTGTCAGTCTGCAGGTCCAGGACGAGGACGAGACGTGTGGAGGCAGAAAAGGTATAGTCAGAAACTGGAACTTGATGATTATCAGCCACAGAGAGGAAACTGATCTGAGAACATCTGAGGTGTTAAAACTCAGATTTTTATAGGTCACAGGTTAAAAGATGGAAACAATAAATGCTGATCCTCTGAGTCTCCATTCAGTCCTGAAACCACTCGCACAGTTTCTGGTTCATGTCGGTGCTCTGAAATATTCTCAGCTCTTAATGAGGTTTTAACTGACTCTTATTCACTTGTTTACAGGTTTACCAGGTTTGGCCAAATTAAATTAATGTATTATGATATATTGAGGGGTTTTTATTAATAGGTTTCTGCAGAAATTAAAAGGTTTTCAAAGGTAAAGCCATTCAAATGTAATGAAATATCATTAATGAGTCCTTAATTTGTACCATAAAGAACAGTCACTTTTAAATGAAGGTACAAATCCAGGGATTCACCTCAAACTGAGGGAAGCAGTTGATAAATGATTGGATTATAAAGTAATAAGACCCGGTCCAAACCCAGAATGTGGCTGGACCTTCATCTCTGTGTTCACATATACAGCATTTTAATTCAGCTGAATTCCCAATAGAGTTGTTCCCGTTTACATGTTTTTCTTTTTTTGTTGTCAGACAACAGAGTATGAAACATTGACTGAAATGTGGCCAATTAAGACGATATGTTAACTAGCAGCAACTTCTAAGTCGTTTCCAAGCTGCTGCTCTGTTGCTAAAATCCTGGTTTTATAAAAGAGACGTCGTCTGACAGAATCACCAGACACATGAGTTAAAGATGACGGCGCAGACATGATTTCAGGTGCATTTACCTGCAAATTGATCAGCAGAGCGAGAGTCAGAGGCTCATTCTGTATCAGCTGCAGTGGGATCAGTTTGATGAGACACAGAGAGGTTTATCTATGGAGGGAAAGTCCAACCTCACACTCATGGGGCAACACTCTGACACTGTGTATCTGAGGTTTGTCCAAAAACTTTCTAGATTTGTTGCTTGGTGCTTTGTGAAGAAGAATCATTAAAGGGGGCTGAAAAACCTGTAAATCTAGCGACAAAGTCTCTAAGTTGGATAAACTTCCTGTAATGAAGTTCCAGCGGCCCATAGGCTTCTGAGTCTTGTAGAGCTGTTCAGTAAACCACCCATGCTAACAGCCCCTATCACAGCTTCTGTGTTGACTGAAAACAACAGTAATACCCCCCCCCAGCAGGAAACAGCTGGGGGGGTCTATCACGGAGCCTGAGTGAATGAAGGGGTCAGTCCCTCTGAACGATGGCTTATTCTGTTAGTGAGAGTGAACAATTCATCAGTTTGTCACCTTTAATCTGCTTTAAATAGCTGCTGTTCAGCTCAGCAGGCTGTAAATACACGGGGGTCAGAGGTCACGCTGATGTAACACTGATTAACATACACACACATGCATGAACTCACACACAGGTGACACACACAGCTCTAGATAACCAATTAGCAGCAGCTTCCTGTGAAGCAGGTTGGATGAGGTAACAGCTTCAGCAGCTTTTAATGACATAAACTCAAACTGTTTTCTTCTTTTTTTTTACAACTTAAACATATTTTATACATGGAAAGGAAAAACAAAAACACATTAGAACAGAATAGTTTCATGTTTGCGTTGATTGGTTTCTAACAGCTTCAGTTTTTACCAGTGATCAGACCTTTATGAACCTAAGAGACCCTCAGATTACAGCGATTTCTTAGTTCCTCCTTTAATGGACCTTCTTTTAAAGATCTTTTTTATTTTCAGGGCTAATTCAGAGGTTATGTTATATTAAGGGTTTTTAATGAATGATATCCAAAGTTTTCAAGGTGTAAATAAAAGACAAAATAGCTGAAAGACATTCCTGAATTTCCATCTTAATTAAAATAATTTCAGGTATAAATTCAGAGGTGACTTTAATGTTTTAGGTCAGATTAAGGGATTTTTTTAATCCCTAAAAGGGTCTTTTTAAGGTTTTTTAAAGGCTTTTAAAGGCTTTAGTTTTTCACAGTGAAGGACAAATGAAGGCTCTCTGACTGGACCAGGTTCAGGTGGTGGTGTCTCTTGGGGGAACCGACTGCAGCTGTGATAGTGCTGATCCTGTGAGGGGCATGTTTATAAGCATTTCTTAACTGTGATTGGCAGGTTGTTGTGGCAATGATCAAGTACCGGTCCCGCTGGCCGAAGGAGCTGGACCTGAACCAGGGAGACCTGATACAGGTTTTGTTTAAGGAGGACGAGGCCTGGTGGTTCGGACGGCTGTCAAACGGAGATGAAGGTTACTTCCCGGTGGCCTGTGTGGAGCCGCTCCAGGTAACAACACTCACCTGGACTAAGTTTACTGCCCCTACACCAGGACCACTACCAGAACCAGGACCACCAGTTAAATCCAGATAAACACCTGAGCCTGGATCAGCTACAGAGCCTTCATTTGTCCTCTTCTTTGGAAAACTAAAACTGTTCATTTGAAAGGCCTTGATTAACAATTTTAAAAAAATCACATTTCACTTCCCCTCAGACCACGATTATCACAGTTTCATGGTTTTGTCAAGGAGAAAAAAAACATGTACAGCATTAAAGTTGCTTTTACATTTATATCTTATCTTAATTGAGGTGTAAATTCAGACTTAATTAACCTCGAAGTTTTACCTTCATTGAAGAAAAGCACCTTTTAAGGTCATTTCAACCTTAAAAAGCCTTAAATTTTAAACTGAGGTGAAACTAGAGGAGCCACCTGTTTGCTTCATTTGTTAAATTATTGTTTCATTAAAATTAGGTTTTTTCACCTGGTCCGGATCGGTCCAGCATCAGGACTGAGTCCCTCCTGGTTCCTGGCTGCCCCAGTTTTATTTTTGTTCTTGCAGAATAAAGTTGATCAGAAATAAACACAGCAGCTGATTGTCTGACAGCCAGTAGTGATGTAACACGTTTTGTGCTGCAGGGTGGTAATGTGTCCAGAGCTACGCCTACACTGGTCAGGAGGGGGTCGGTGCCCATTGTTGTGACACCCACAGGCGCCCCCTGTGGCTGTACCAGGTAATCACAACAACATGTGACCACCACAAATTGTTGTGTAATAATGCTATTTTAACGGATTATCGCTAAAGATTTGTACATTTTCTTGTATCATGTGTCCCAGCAGCTCCATGTTTGGATAAATTGAGTAGTCAGACTAAAGATGAGTTTGTGCTGAGAAAAGGAATGTGTGTTTGGGGTGTAGGGAAAGTCTAAAAAGGGACACAGACAAACATGAATACAGAGAAAGTTGGCAAAATGACCATCCAGATGTTCCAGGGTCTTTACGGTGCATAAGTCACATGTTCCTTGAGTGTAACAGCAATGTTTGTCTGAACTGAATCGTCTTGAGGTCAGAGGCAACAGTTATTAATCTATCTGTTCTCTCCTGCAGTGGTCGCAGCACTCCCAAGCTGCTGAGGAAAAACAGCATCCGGCGGCCGCCTGGGCTTGATGGCCCGTCGGCAGTAGCAGGCGAGGCAGCGGCTCCTCCTCATGGCTCCCCCAGCCTCCTCCACCGAGTCCTGGCCAGATCCAGGAGGAAGAGCTGCCCGCACCTTCCCCACCCTCCTCCAGACACCGGCTCTGTCAACACCGCCTTCCAGCCGGACTAGACCCGAAACAAGCGACCTGCGACGGGTCACGCCTCTCGGATCACGAGGGAAAAATTCAGCTCCAAATCGGTTTCCACGTATTTGACGTCAAGCACAGAAAAAAAGGCCCAGTGAAGACAAAACCTCGTCAGGGTAGTCAAGTCTCAGGTTTGTCCCACAGACCACCAAGGACAGGCCCATGTTAGCGAGGGGAAGCTCCTGGACATTTCCCTGAGGTCACATCAAACACACACGTGTCAACGCCTGAGGTCTCACCTCAGTCACCACAGTCATGGTCAGGTCCTTGGTCAGTTTGCAGTTTCTGATGTCGTGTCTAAGCGAAGTCTCAAGTGCTTGCTGCGGTCGTGTCCAAGTTGCCAAAGTCAAGTCCTAGTTATAAAGGCCAGGTCCCGGGTCATTTCAGTTCTTGAGGTCAGAACTGAGTGGGTCTCACGGCCCAGTACCTGAGACAAAGTCAGGCCCAAGTATCTGAGGTCATGTCCCATTGACCCTCGTGTTCGAGATATGAATGTCAAGTCCGGTTGGATGCTTACAAGCCTCAGTCCCTGAGTCTGAGTCAGCAGGTTGAGTTTGAGGACGAGTCAGTTTAGTCCGAACCAGGTGTCTGATCTGAGACAAAAACCCTCCGGTTTTTAAACTGTTATCTCCGAACAGCTTCAGGCTCAGAGTCTTAATCTGTCTGAACTTCTTGTTAAAGTTTGTCGCTTCTGACTTTGGATGATTTTGGTCTAGAAATAAGGAAAAGCGCATAAGATCCTGTGTGAAAGTCCACAGAGATATTCAGACACTGACATTTATTGCACATCACATGTGAACAGAAATCAGAAAACAAGATCCAAAAATAAAATAACGCTCCATCAATCCTCCTGAGATATTTTAAACAGTATCAATAAAGAGCTACTATGAGTTTTCAAAATTTGTTTTTTGTGCAGGTTCATAAGTTTTATGTGAAAAACAACTTAAACAGAAGAATAAATACAAGTTTACAGTTAAACATAAAACAATAACATGAACTCATGCAGTCTGAAGATATTGTAAAAGGCTGCGCCAATTTTTGTGAGAATATTAAAAATTCTGAAAATATTCAGCGAATGTTCGGTTCTGATCCAAAGTGCAATAGTTAGTTTTAAATATAAAGTGTCTCTGTGTCATAAATGTTATATGTGAGTATATTAATAAAGCAGCCAGATTTTAAAAAATAAGCACCTCAACAAATACTGAAACAAACATACAGTTAGTTTAAAAAAATAAAATTTACAAGGTAAACCAGACATCTTCAGTAAAAGTCCATTGAACAGCACAGTGAAATGCGTTAAGTTATTAAAATATTGGCATTTTCTAATGTTTTTAAGATACAGTTTTAATAAAAGTATGATCAAATAAAATCATTAGATTGTGTAAAGCTGTTTTCTGTTAACTGCCAAATAAATCAATCAATAAAGCATTAGTTCCAGTGACCACCTGTGGTGAATGCAAACTGTTGGAGAATGCGCAGTAAACTGAGGAATAACATATGCTTTGAATGTGAAATCAATAAAATTCGGACTCATGATTCACATGTCAACTCAGCAGGATGAAAATAATAAAAACAGACCACCTCGGGTCAGTGAGGTCTGAGGCATCACTGCTGCTGAAGGTGATAATGATGACAACAACGATGATGATGAGAGCAGGTATCTCTGCAGAGAGAAAAGAAAGATGAAAAATGTTTTTCTTCAGGTTGAATTTAAAAAAAAGAAACACGAACACAATCACAGTTTCCAGCTCTGACCTTCTGATTTTACAGGTGTCACAGAGGGAATCTGTTACTCTCACTTTAAAGTGCTTTGGATAATCTGACCACACATCATTTAGACTGGGGATGATTAGACATTCTGCACCCCCCCCCATTCTGAGTTCATAATAATAATGATGCTGTGTTCATGTCATTCACTGTTTTTAATTGGTGAACAGTATCAACATCCAGGTCACGATCACTACTGAGGAGACTTAAAAAGGTTACAAGAGTCTGAGAACCTGTTGTTCACAGTAGTTTAACCTTAATGAAAAGCAGTGTGAGTTCAGTACCTGAACCGACAACAAACTCCTGCTGTGCAGTCATCTGATGGCCTCACGATCACCAGGCAAAAACATGGGAATCTCTCTCATCACCAGATGCAGCAGCAGTAAGTTCCTGCTGGACTTTTTACCCTGGGCTTTACTTTCCAGGTGGGCTGTCCTTCACCTCCAGTTATAAAATAGACCAGAAATAAAGATCTCCTTTGCTAACAGATCACAAAATCATGTCATGTATCAATTAACCTTAAGGACAAAGAGCAGAAACAATGAGTCTCCTCCAAAACTTCCCCCATTCAGTGATGAGAACGAGGCCGACTCACCTGCCATCATGGTGACGGTGATGATGATGATGATGATGATGATGATGATGATGATGATGATGATGATGATGATCAGGGTTCCACATAGAGCCGGGCCTGCTCGGTCAAACTCATCTGATCATCTGTTCGTCCAAACATCACCACCTGAAACTCACCGCTCGGCTGTTGACACAAACAGACGTCTGACTTTGGTTGAGCGGAGTCCACCTAACCAAGAGAAACCTGAGCAGCATCGTGTCAACATAGTCAGATTAAAATCCTCTAAATTCAGGTCTCAGGTGGTTTTTACCTCAAAGGGGTTCAGTCTGTGTGCCGGACATTCTGGAGAGGACAGGTGACCCGCTGGCTGCGGACACCACCACACCTCCACCTGTCTATCTGACGGGAAACAGCCAATCTCCTCACCAACCCGGACGGAGCCAGACTCTCTGTGGGTCCCTGAGACGGAGCCGACCCCCTCATGAACCCGTGAGACCGAGCGGGACTCTGGCTGGACCCGCATCACAGAACCCAGCAGACTCTCCCCCTGGACCTGGAGGACAGAAATGGACACCCAAGACGACTGTGATCGGTTAAAAGAAATATAATCCACCCAGAGCATTTTTTCTTCCAGCAGATTAAAATGGAGCAGCCGGATCTCTCTCTAGCACCGACAGGTTTGCTACCTGAGACTAATCTGGACCAGGTCTGACAACTCTAAGCACAACAGTTTTAGACCTTGACCTGGTCTTAGGTGGTCTCTGTAGTGGAAAAAAACAGCTTAATCACCGCTTTTTTTCCATTTTCTTGTTTACACTTAAAAGGTTTTTGTTGTTGTTGTAGAATCAGCCTAAAAAATATGATCCCTCAAGTTTCCTTTCAGGTTTCAGCCCCCGCCCCCCAACCTGTCTTCATCTAATAATGCCGACCACAGGTAACGTTTGAGAGACTTCCATGTTCTTATCACTAGCTTTTCCTTAAAAATATATGTCCATATCAAAGACCCAATTTAATGACCCAGATGTGGAGATCCAGATGTGAGAGCAGAGTCGTTGTGTGAGTGTGTGAACCTGAGTGTGTGAACGTATAGTGTGGTGTGTTTGTGTGTCAGACCTCAGAGCTGCTTGACTGTTGACTGTCAGGGTGAACACTTCTCTCCTCCTCCATCAGATTCACCTTCCTGCTCAAACATACTGAAACCTGAATCTGAAACAAAGGCTGAACTGTGGAACCAGGAAGTAACTGAGGCCCAAGTCTTCCTCCTAAAATCTTACAGCTAAGGATTTTTTATTTATAGTAACATAACCTTATTTATATATCCTTTGAAGTGCGGATGTTGAGCGCTCACACACTTCTAATTTATATCTGTTTCTACTTTTATGTTTTTTGTAGCTTTGTGCTGAAAAAAAACCAACTCATAAACCATCATGTGGATGGAGGATGGTTTAAAGATGAATCCCCAGAAATTCTAAAAAAATGTACAAAATCGTCCTGAAGTCTATAGAGTTGGTCTTCTGGTGAACTTTCTCTGGAAAGTGGGAGGTGAGTCACCATGGTCTGATTATTGGCCAATTATTAGCTGATAATTAGCTGATATGGGCAGTGTCTCCTCTCACCTTGTCCCGATGGTTCTTGGTGATCTTCAGCGGTGTTGGTGTCTGAGGAGCCAACATCCACAAGGCTCGGATCTCCTCTCTGATCTCTGTTGGCGACCTGAACAAAACAGTTCACCTCAGTTCAGAGCTGCAGCTCACTATCATTTTAATTAACCAGCTTATTGTTTTTTCAGTTAATCCTTCAGTCTATAAAATATCCAAGTGTCTAAAAGCTGTGGATGCTCTGCTTAGAATGACTGAGAAAAAAAGCTGTTTCCAGTGTTTTTCTGTTGATCAGAGCAGATTAATTGTTTCAGCTCTTTTACTTTATTCAGGAGCCGGTGATGCAGCCTGAGATCCTGAGGTAAAGTTTTCCTGTTTTCCAGTCAGATTTGTCTCCCTTCAGTGAAGGTGTTTTGGCCTGTGACACCCCTACCCCTGAACCTACTGCGTGTTTAAGTTATTGCAGGGCAGACAGGAGTCGTCCTGGTTGGTTTTGGTGGAGTGTTTGAGGGCACAGACGGGGGTGGAGGTGAGGGCCGGACACTGTAACTTCAGATCCTCAACACTGCACAGACTGAGGAACTAAACACAGACAGTTTCAGACCAGGACCAGCACCAGAGCAGCAGCAGTGTTTCTGTCTCCAGAACCTGGTCTTTACCTCAGAGGGCGAGAAGCCCGGAGCTCCCCCCAGGCTGGTTCTGCTGCAAGAGGAGGTGCAGTCCATGAAGGAGGCGCCGTCCTCACTGTTCATCAGCTGCTCCTTCACACCTGTAACCTTCAGACATACACAGACCTGGTTCAGGACTCTGGTTCAGTTCCACAGGAAACAGCCTCCTCATATTTCTACGCAGACTGAGACAAAGTCCAGACTGACACCAGACTGACAGACTGACACTCAATAATCCTCTAGTCCTAGACAAACTATCATATGTGATGTTTGATTCACAAAAACACAGCATTGTCCTGTCTCTTCTGGTCTCGTCCTTTGGTCCCACCGTCACTGAGGTGTCCACTAGGATTAGGACTCAGGAGAGAAAAGAGGCCTAAGTAACAATAGAAAAATATAAAGTCGTTTGCTGGTTCTGAACCTTTTAAATCACTGAAAAAAGGGAATTAAAAAAAAAAAATTAATCGATTAATTGACAGGAAATTAATCTGCAGCTGTGTTGATGACTGATTTATCATTGATTACTATATTTATCATTATTGATCACTAGATTTAAGAAAATACCAAAGGCTGGTTTCAGCCTCTCCAATCTCCTCCTTTCCTTTTCATTTATGACAGTAAACTAAATATCTTTAGAGTTTTGAACGGAAAGAACAAGCAACATTTCCCCTCAGGCTCTGAGAGACTGTGAAGGACAATTAAGACAGAACACGGAACTGATTAATCAAAATATCTTTAGATGAATTGATAATGAAAATGTTAATGTCAGTTGTACTCATGGAGCAGCCGGCAGGATCAGATTTGTTATCGTCCCAAAATATTATCAGAAAAGATCTTTTTAACTACTTGTCCAAGGTCCAACTTTAAAAGTCTGAGGGGACAGAAATTGATATCAGACCAGATTTTATCAAACAGGTTCAAACATAAAAAATGGCCCTTTATGTGAGACTCATTCCAGCTGATGTATGTATTTATGAACGGGACGCCTCTTCTCTTACGTAGGTCCGGCTCAGATCAGTGACTGACGGGTGAACGTCCTCTCTGTACAGGTGAGTAGCAAGTGATGAGGTCATTTCCAGTGGGCCACAGCTCCAGGTCTCTGCGTTCTGTGATGGAGTCTGATTCAACTGATTCAGGGAGGAAACTAGTCTGAGAACTTGCAAAGAAAAAAGAAGCACTAAAGAATTCTTAAAAGGCTCCTTCAGAGCACGAAACATTGTGATTTCAGCTTATTACATGAGATAAAGTTAAACGTCTCCCACTAAAGGTTGAATATGCAAAAAAAGAAAAAAAGAACATGGAATACTTCGGGATAATTTAACAGGTAATAATTCAAACAGAAATGTTTTCTCTTTGCTTGTAATTAAGTATTAAAGTAATAAAGTAATAAACTAGATCAGTCCCTTTAGACTGCATGTGCAAAAACCCTGACAGCCTGACAGACGATTAAAAGTTCTCTTCCAAAATAAAAGCCTCAGATATGTCCCAACAGATGAAATAAATGGCTGGCACCATCAGCTCCACTGGCACTCTCAGCTCGCACATGCTCAGAGAGGAGTCGTAACCTGAGGAGGAGGTGGGGACAGAGGTGGAGCACAGGTGGGCGTGGCAATGATGGCGTCGGCACATGCTCAGTTCGCTGGAGCTGCAATTGGACTCGTCCTTCACAGTGGACAGACTGTCTGCCTGCAGGAGGACAGATCACCACTGTCGTTATACCATATATATTGTTTTTCGTTATGGGTGGTTGATGATGGATGTCGGATGGGCAGTGACCTTTGTTGAGATGTTGGCTTTGCTTGGGTGGCCACAGGTCCTGGAGGAGGAGCTGGAGGAGTTGAAGGTTCTGAAGGTGACACAGTTGTTGTGAGGGGAGAGGACCTGCAGGTATCCCTCCTTCTCCACCTTCCTCTTTAGGGTGGAGTTCCAGTGGTTTTTGATGGAGTTATCTGTCCTGAGAACGAAACACAGCGTCTTCAGAGTTACCTCTACCCTCTGCACACCTGGGCATCTTCTCTGCTCACAATGATTTCACAGAGCCAATCCGTCCAACATTTGGTCCCAAGATGTCTGGTTAGGATCACAGAAAACTATGACATGATCCGGAGTTGCCTCAGGACAAACCCCTGACCGGTATCGGACCCCAGAGCCTGTCGGATGGAGGCGGTCTACATACCTGCCGGGCAGCAGTTTGGAGATGTCGGCCCAGCGGTTTCCCAACATCCCGTGGGCCTGACAGATGATGCGGTCCTCCTCTGGCGTCCAGCCGCTCTTCTTCACCGCTGGGTTCAGGTGGTTGTGCCAGCGCTCGCGGCACTGCTTCCCATTACGACTGAGCAGGTGTTTGGCGATGAGCGACCAGCGCTTCACACCATACCTGTGGACCAGCTCGGTCACCTGCAGGGTAAGTAACATCACAACATATTATTAGCTCTAATGAAGGTGCTGTGGTAAACGGCTGCGTACAGCAGACACAGAGTACATCAGGTCTAGACTTTGGAGGTCTTGGCTGACCTGTGTCCATTTGAGTTCGAACTGTGACAGTTATAGTCTAAGACTTCACCCTCTCATCCTCCTCCTGAGTCCAGGGACCTTTCACCAGCTCTGGATTCTTGACCTGTTGCCACCTCCGCTGACAATCCACATCTGACCTTTGGCCCTGAGACAGAGACAGACAGTGAGGACGGCCTCTGCACTTTCTGATACACAACAACCCCTCACTCACTGACAGCCACTGTGTTCTTGTCATTTGCGGATTCTATTTCAGCCGTTGTGCTGCGTTCAAATTCTGTCAGATTTGAGAGTAAATGTCAGCTTCTACTAATCAGAATCAGACATTAACTCTGATGTTTCCCTCTAATCTCCTGCTTTACTCAGACAGAAATATTTTCCATCGCAAGCCTTGAATTTCATTGTATATTGTTTCTGTCAGTGCTTTATTTATTATTTATTTGTTTGCTATTGGTATATATTAGTTTCATCAGGTTTAGAAATATATCTATCCATTATATTCATTTATTAAGAATATTCTTCTACTCTGTTTTATAATACTTGCAAAATTAATTGATTTTATTTGATCAATCTCTTATTAATGTTTTGTTTTTCTTGTGTGTTTTGTGATTCAAATGAAATGTGAAGATTCTCGTGAAATGAAACTACTCACTTTGAAATGAAGAGAAACTGAAGACCAGCTGTTTGGTCCAAACTCCTTCACCAGACGTTGCAGCTTCTCATCCTGAGGAGAAAGATCATCATCATAATCATCTACATAATATCTCATTGATTCAGGATTTATATTTAAAGTCATCAGTGTATATCTGCCCACATTCTGTAGCTTCTATCTGTTATTTCGCTCAGAGCTTCTTTATTTTTTTTACATTGAAAAAAAAGAAAAAAGAAAAAAAGGTTTTCTCATACTGGTTAATCTTTAGAAAAGCGACTCAAGTTCATTGTTGTTAATATTTTAAAGATTTCAAATATCATCTGTCTAAGTTCTTTATGAGTAAGGATCAACACATTTATTAGATTTAACTGACACATGAACTTTGGACTTGTGGATCCTAAACACCTGAAAATGTCAACACAAATAAAAACAAGCCACTGTAAGCAAAAAGACTATTTTTATTCCTAATTATTCAACTATTCAGACTAGGGTTATTGATCCATAGGTCTTAGATTTCAGATATTAATAAAAGCCACTGTTTGTTATTTTTCAATATTTTCTGTCGTGTCCTGTTGTAATTGTCTGAAAAAACTAAACAGGCACATATCTGGTGTTGTCATGTTACTAAACTTATGACTTTCATTCGATACCTGCCTAACGATAATGAAACGATACCACGAGCCTGTTCCCATTAAGTCTGACAGGTGTGGAAAGGTGTGTGTCACAGCTGATTGTGACAGCTTTCTGGTAGCTGTGTGATAACTGTGTGAGACAGATGTGTGTCTGCTGCTGTACTCTGAAGGATCTAGAAAGTTTTTGAGTTGGCCCCAGATGCTAAAAGGATGACCATTACCGCGTCTTTCGTCCACCCAGGCTTCTGTAGTTTCAGCCCTTTATGTCCAGAACAGGAGCGACTATTTGTACTGTCACAGAAAACAACACAAAACACAGAAACACAGGATCAGAACTGAAATAATCAGAATCGGCTTTATTGGCCACCGTGGCAGGTGTCTCACAGATGTGTGTATGTGTACTTCAGCTCTTACCAGGATCTGCGGCTTCTGCTGCTCATCATTGCTGCTCATATGAAGACTCACTGAACTGCTGCTGCAGGAAACAAAACAGACACACACACACAGAGCCATTCTTTGACTTGAGGCCAATAGATCACTCTACTTTGATGCTAAAATAACTTGTTCAACTGAATAAATCTTCAACCAAATCATCTTTTATGATTCATCACCCAAACACACAACTACTGTAAACAGGAAGTAAACCACAATTACAGTTCACATTTGCATGAGTGTCACAACCCCCTCCTCTAGAGGCATGTGAATCGTGTTAACTTTTTGAAGTCTGGACAGAGAAACCCTGGATTAAAAACTACTGACTTCACTCCCTCTGAGTTTCGAGACACTCTCTCTAGTGTCAGTGGTCTTCTAAATATAATTTATTATAGCAGAGTTCCTGCAGGTTCTCAAAGTTAAACTTAGGACTTTTAAAGACCTTTTAAGAGCCAACAATACCTGTCTCACCACACTGGTCAAAATGTGAAAGATATCAATAAAAAAAAACAGTACAACGATAAAGCCTACAATTGTTTATCAACTGAATGGATTTACTGACCTTTATCTCACATTTTTTTCCTTCCTTCCCTGCCATTTATAACAATAATTCCTAATAATATGATTAATTAATTATTAAAAACCCCATGGACTTGATTAAGCTGCAGAAAATGGAAGAATGAATGGATGGACTGATTAATTGAAAAATGGCTTTGTAGCCAGGTTTTGCTAAAATCAGGTAAAAAAAAAACAAAAAAAAAAAAACTCAAACCTTTACAAATACTGTTACTGCCTTCAGGGGCTAGTGGAAATACTTAAGACCTTTGTAAATTAAACTGAAGACATTTTAATAACTTTCAACACTTATATTTGAGGAAACTGAAATCTGTGCTTTTTTAAGATTTTTCAAGACCCATTCACAGCCAGCGTAGTAAATGATTCTGAATTCATATCGAGGTTGAGGTTTGATTTATTCCTTCACAAAAACATGGAAACTATAGACTCATCCTCATCAGCCGAGGCTAGAAACCAAAGTAGAAGGTGGCTCATTTATCTGCAGATTAATCGACAATGAAAACCACTGATGGTGTAGCTCTATCAGTTTCTGTAGGACAAACACTTTAAATCTGTTTTACTGCCTTGTTAAAAATAATCCCTCAACCCCTCTGATTTAATTTGTGATCCACTGTAGGGGTCCTGATTGCAGGTTGGGAACTGCTGCTTTGAACCCCAATGATAACACAGTAAACTGCCAGAAACAAAAGGAGTTCATTTACTTTAAAAGTGTTAGAGTATTCACATCCCTCACTTAAGTAGAAATACCACAACTTAAAGCTACTTTGTACATCAAGTACATCAAGTTTTACTAGAGTAAAATAGGTTAAAGTATAAAAGTACTGACTATACAGTAAAGTTAACTGTAATAATTTTATATATCGTTTGAAGGTATAATTACAATACTTTATATTTTATGAGCTCCTTGTGTTTTTTTAACCTTCATTTGCAGCTGTCGGATAAAAGTAGTGAAGTAAAATTGGCATTAAATGAAAGCACTTTGAAAAGTACTTAGATACTTGAGCAAATGTACTTAGTTACTCCTCACCGTTGCAGACTTAATATGACCATAATAACTGTGAAAAGTCTTTTCCATAATTTTAGCAGAGCTTTGTCGATAAAAAAAAACCTCTGACACCGATTTAACTACAAAAACCTATTATTTTGTCCTTTTAGTTCAAATCTACAAAATTCACCATGACGGTTAAGCTAGTTAAGCTAGTCAAGGTAGTTAAGCTAGTTAAGCGAGCCAGCGGTAGCGGGCGCTCGCCGCTCAGAGCCGGGCCAACACCGACCTTTAAAGCGGTTTAACGTGGGACAAACCCGGATCAAACCGGGACTTTAATCCCGTGAACCGCTGTAGTCTCCGTCCCGGTACCGTCCCGTGTCCGCGTTGTGCTCGGGGTTAAACGGCTGATGTCGGTGGACTTAACGGCGGCCGTTAGAAGAGAATCAGCTCGAGACGGTCCGGTTCGGCTCACGCAAACTGTTCTGATTGGACGGGCCCGCGGTTACGTCATCGGCGGTGACGCCGTTTGTTAAAATCGAATTTTCTCGTGATTTTTGTAAACGTGATCAACGCGTTTTGCTGTCTGTCTCTCACCTGTCCATCATTTTCCATCACCTGTCTCTCACCTGTCCATCATTTTTTCTTCATCTCTCCATCCTTCTCAGGACTCTCATACTGAAACTGTCCAGCCTCATGAATATTTCAGAACCGGGCTGGAACCTGGACTCACTTCAGGACCCGTGTGGAACCACAAGCAAACTGAAGATGAGTGGATCTAAAGTCACGCTTCTCTTTTATCACACCGTTGTTCAGTCGGTTCTTCTGTCTGCTCTTGACTGTGGTGATGTGTAAAATAATCATCGTGTGGCGGACACATGAAACTGTCTGACATAGGAAAATGTGTCTGTCACAGTTGAAGCAGAATTTACACTCACACTTAATATTACTATTGTTTTAAAAAATGTCTTTGTTTAGATGTAGAACCAGTGTACCCCCGCCCCCAACACACACTCATTCCTGTTGGTTACACCCTGGAGGAAAGGAACTGTGTCAGTTCTTAGAGAACCGACCCAAGAACCTGACTCAGAAGGAAGATGTAAAAGTAGAGTCTTTACAAGGATACAAAAAACAAGCAGGAAAAGAAAGTACAAAGGGCTGAGGCAAAATTTAAAAAAAGAAAAGAAAAACACGAAGGTCAAAAGCACAATCAGGCCTAAAGCACTGAGACTGTCTGGCAGATATCGGCTGGAAGTGGATCGTCTCTATACCAGGGAGCCAGAGAAGGAATGGGGAACAGGTGAGGGGGAGGAGCAACAGATCAGGTGATGATGCTGGTGGACGAGGCGGCAGGTGGGAGTGAATGAACCCGATGGACCGAATGAATGAAAGGACGAAGGAGCAGTCAACTCAAAACACAAAACCAGACTAAACACATTTACACTCAAATAAACTATGGTACATTACTATAGAGAGATGTATACAAATTCACAAACTGCTGACAAGTAAACAAAGTCATTAAAATGAGCTCCACCTTAATCGGCTGCAACAATAGGAAGTATCAGGAAGACTGTCATCATCGGTGTGGCTACGCTGTGTCAAACACTGACACTGAATGTGTGGAGCAGTTGTAGGTGCCACTGGTTTAAATTACCTCCCTCTTTGCAGACATGTAATTTTGAGTGTTTGCACATTTAAGGTCTACCAGACATAAATGCACAGGAATATGAAGATATTGTAGCATCTGAAACCACAAGACAAGCCTGGTTTTCAGGCCGTGGTTTTCAGTTTGTTAGTAAATTTTCTGAGCTGGGCATGTGAAAACAACCTTGTGAGAAATGTGCAGCGTTACAAGCGCAGACATGAGACCACACACTCCTTGCGGGCATACACCCTGTTTTTTTAACTTTCACACATTTACCCACATATTGCATGTGTCCGACCACAGAGACAAGGTTCCCAGGGTCTGATCACTTCTCGTCCTGGGGACCGCCCAGATCTTTCAAATCACCTCTGTAGCATCATACATTTTGCTGTTAAAACAGTTGTTGACCGGTTGCATGTCTGTGTCGGCCGAATCGAGGAACAGTTTTCTGACCTCAGTGATGAAGACTAACATTCTCCTCTTTGCCCTGCTGTGTTCACTCTTCTGCTGGATTCTGCCTTTAGACTCAATGAAGGTTAGTGGAAAATTTGAAAAAATCTCTAAATATCAGAAAAGGTTAAGCGCGAAGGAGGTTTTCACTCATCACTCGGAACAAGTTGCTCACAACACGTCAGGAAAGGGTTTGACAATAAATGTCCTTAACTCTGAGATTGAGCTGGTGATCCTGAGTGAAATCTCACTTGACAATGGACTTGACTGAGAGTCTTGCGACAGGAGCAGTCGTCAGTTTTTAATTTTTTAAACTCGGTGAATCTGTTATTATTAATCCTCTAACCAAGCGAGTGAGCGGGTTGAGACAATTATCATTCAAAGAACATGTCTGTGGAATTGAAATACCTAGTTTTCTCCTCTTAATGACATTGTCTTGATGACTAGAGGGTGATGGCACTGGTATCGGTGTGCACAGAGGTTTGTGCAAGTTGAATAAAACATGTAGCGGGGGGTGCCTGCATGACAACTCCAGTGATGAACCAGCTCTCAGTCCTCACTCAGGCCAGGTTTATGCACTCATAATAATAAAAAAGCACAGTTTGAATGGTGCCCGTTTCGTGACCTTTGGCGACACGGAGGTGCAATGGTTGGCCCTGTTACCTCACAGGGTCCGAACCCCGGTTTGGCCGGGTTCTCACTCTGCATGTTCTGCCTGCTTGGGTTTCCCCCAGGTTCTGCGAAAGACTGGAGACCTGTGTGCCCCCCAGGATGGATGGATGTTTAATGACCCTCCTCTCTTTGTTTTTCCTTTTAGATCCATTTAAGCTTCACCTCTGGACGCGCCGACCAGGCCATACCCTTGAGCATGGTTGAAAATGCTGTCGATGACATGTACTTTGGCTGCAACGGCAAAAAGGGTAAACAAATACTTTAAAAAAGAAAATACTCGAGAGTTTGCTGATGTCTGGAAAAGAACAAAAATTTGTGCAAATAAAAAACTAAAAATAAAAGACAAAATGGATAAGGTTCTGACCAAAGAGCACATGCAAGAAATCTGTGCTTATACATCCAACTATGAGCAGTTTCATCTGAAGTTCAATGGTTGTGTAAGGTATGACATGAGCATATATAGCAATCGCTTCCCATATCACTCTTTCCACTTCTGGCTGACGTCCGCTATACAGATTCTCGGTAACAACTTAAATTGTATCACCACTTACCGCAGAACTGGGCTTGAGTTTACTGGAGAGAATAACCAGATCATTCGGTTTGGTTTCTTTGCCTCCAGCTCTCTCAAAACTAATCTGACTTTGGGAACAAAACCTGCTTTGAAATCATAACCTGTTCAGGTGCTTTCCTGAAAAATTATTCAATTTTTGAAGATCAGGAGGCAGAGGTGCTCATCCCACCCTATGAGATGTTCATGATAATGAAGGGTCGTCCTATTAAAGGTCTGAGTGACTGTAGCGTTGTCTATTTTCTGCAGAGTGTCGGTGTCCAAGGCAATCTAAACTGCAAAGCTCTGAACTGATCAAAGACCAGTGGTTTTTCTTCTACTGGTGGAGAAAAGTGAAAATATTTCCTCTTGTATTTCAAACTAAGTGCATTTAACCATCTAAAATCCAAGCTCAGTACAATGTGTCTAGTCTAAGCATTTCCTGTAAACCCTCTTATTTCGTTTGTTTGTTCTTCTTTTTTTCATACTGCTGCATGCAGGAATATTCATACTGTATTTCTGTGTGTAACAAATGTTTCTGTGTGGAAATTTTCTTCGTGAAGTCAATAAATTTGTCATAGAGAAAAAAATGTGGATCATCTGCCGCCTCATCGCCTACCTGCACATTTTCTGTCAATCTAAGCGGAGAAAACCCAGTGGAACCCAGACACAGCAATTGAGCTATTGAAGGAGACACAGTCATCGATGGCAAACGGTGTAAATCCACCGTGGATCAGCACTGAAACACTGACAATTCACACGTAGGCTCTTCAGCTGGGTCAACATGCTGTATACTGACCATTATTCACTGCACAAGTACTCCTAATAGTAATCTACAGAAATGAAAAGAGTATAACTCCACTCTGTGAACTGTATGGGAAATGACAATGATAATAGTATATGATAGAAGTATAAAAATTATAACAATAGTAATTTAAGAAAAAAGTGCAGAAAAAAACAGATTTGGTTCAACATTTAACAGATAAAGTAAGGAGTGAAAATAAAAAAAAAATAGACCAACATGACTTGAACCAAACACTTAATGTCACGCAAACAATAGGTTACGTTGAACCTGAGGCTTGAAACGATATTAAAACAGATTTAAAAAAACAAAACAAAACAAAACGTATATATTTTTGTGTTTTCGCGAGTTTTAAATGCAAAACTCATTTTCCCAGAATCCTCTGCGCGACAACGCCACACTCTCCCGCCCGTTGTGAAACCTCCCAGCATGCCTTTCTGCGAGGCCGAGGAGAAGAAGCGTCATGATGGAGTCGGCTGGCGGCTGGAGGGACAAACCCGCTTCATTTCCAGCTAAATAAAGTCGCAGACCTCCATGTTTCAACAGAAAAAAGCGTCTCGGAACGAAGAATCTAGCCACTAAATGACAGCCAGATAGCTAACTCTGCTGCGGAGACTGTGGGTGAGTTTTGTAGCTGCAGCGCGTCGTTATTGTAACGACCGGGCCGCCATTTAACTCGGACTGCCGAACACAGTAGACTACCGCGGACAGCGGCGGATACCGACACAGTCCGGGGGGCTGTCCCGTATAAAACGCCACATTTAGAACTCCTAACGGTCAGACTGTCATCCACGACCCGCGGATTGTTTACAAAATGCCTAAGGTTAGCCCGCTAGCACAGTTAGCCACTCGTGCTAAACGCGTTAGCAGCAATGGCGGGACGTTAATGTTTTAAAACAAAACAATGCTTCGAGAAGAGAGAAACACTTCCACTGAGCCACGGTATAACATCCGGACAGCTGAGTCCCAACTTCTTCCCTTCGTCGGTCAGTTTAGGGCCACAGTGGGGCAGTGGTAGCGCCATGTTAGCCGCCTGTGGAAGTGGGGAAACCTCGTGTTGCGAACGGCTCGGATTTTCCTTTCTCCCTTTCCCCATGACAACACCAATAACTCCGGGACACCGAGGATTAACGAGGCTGCTGAGCCGTTACATCCACTCAAATTTCACCACAAACCCAGTCTTTTAGTGCCTGGTTCCAGGGGGTGGTATTATCCCCTAGTCGACTTCGTTTAAAGCTTGTTCGAAGTTCAGTCGCACTTTGATGAGTTCATAACGTGTTAAACCGATGGGTTCGGGGGATGAAATACAGCAGGTTCAGATCTGCGGTGGAATCATCACATTTGGATGATGAGGAGCCGATAGTATTAGTGAGATGATCAGTGTAAACTACGTGTAGGTCCGGTGTTACACTGAGTGTGGTTGTTGTCTCGCTAACTTCTGGACGCCTTGCTGAGAATTTAACGGGTGGTTTATATGACTGCGGAGACCAAGCACTTCACAGCCTCGTTGTTGTGGCGAAATCTGTTTCCTAATCGATGAGTTCTTCTCATTTACATAACCTGAGCCCTAATACTGACAACAATAATATGAAGTTAACGCCAGTGTGTGCCACTCACATTGTCATGGATTTATTGTTGTGTAAAGCATCAATTCTCCTACACGTGTTCCTCTTTGTTTCTTGGGCTGAAATAAAGCGACTGATGAAAGTCTTAAAGTCTTGTAGCAGCACTGTTGCTCTGAAGGCATCTCCTACCAACCAGATAAAAATCATTCTGCCCACTGCACAATAAAAAAGATTTTTAACAAGTTTCCTAAATTATAATTCAATCCAAAGAAAGTGGTTGTAGGAAACAAAAAAAATTGCCTGATTTGAAGCACATAAACAAAAATTATAGCAAAGCTTAATTATAATATGCTGATACTGTGGTTATATGTAGTTTTATGCACACGAAGACATTTGTTGTAGAAAATGATGAAGGACGGGAGTAGTTTCCAGCTGCTTTCTGAGGCAATATTAAGTGAGGGAGGCTAAAATGACAATTTCTTTAATGTGCAGCAGACTAAAAAGTTTCTGATGCAGGTGGACAATAGGGACTTTGGCGGTTCTTACTGGACCCTGGAAACATGACCATACACGTTTTTGAAACATGGGACCAATGGTTCAGAGAAATGAAGCTGAGGTGTTTGATTCAGCTGTAATGGTAACACTGTGCATGACAGACAGGAGCTGCAGTCCTATGGGAACCTGTCTGCCAGGGATACACACTTTTACACAACACTTGATTTCAAGAGGAAGATGTTTTCAGACCAGCATTGTTTAACGCCCAGTCTACAGTTTTCTTGACCATATGCAGATATTATGTATATTAATGTATATAACTGAAGGGTTCAAGTTCGGCAGGTCCAGGCGCTGTTATTTTGTTTTTTGGTCTGGTGGTTTTTATTTTGGTTCTCACTATGGTCTAAATAAATGTAAATAGTTATGAATGTGTCAGGTCAGATGTATCTTAGTATGAATGTAGTGGAGAAGCTACACTTTAAGTAAGTAAAGACATGTTGAACCATACAAGGTAAAATATACTTAGATATTACGCCTACCTGAGCAGGTGGGAGTCATTAAAATAGTGTGGAAGTTCGACATTTGGTCTATAACAGTAAATCTACATCCAAGACAAAATTATTGTGATCTTACTTTATTTTTGTTGTGCATTGATCCCTGTGTTTTGAGTCCAGCAAGAGTTATCTAGGTTTACAATAACTGAAAACCCAGTAAGCAAAAACTGTGCAACAGTGAAGTGATTATGAAAAAATCCTCCTCATCTGCTCACGTTGTTAAAATAAGAACTAAGTGATTTATCGATGTATATGTTTGAATTAAGCCTTTGAACAGTGTGGTAGTTGAGGATGAAGATATTCTGAGGACTGTGTGTGTGATTTAGTGGTTTTTAAACCATCAGAGTTGTTTTTTCATACTGAAAGATTTAAAACAATGAAACTAGATAATAATTTAAAACCATTCCTGCTCAGTCCACAGTTTCCCAAGTCGTATGAATCTTGGGTCTAACCTTGGAGGTGTGTCTTTTGGTTTTTGGGTTGTGCTTTTCACCGGGAACCATTTGTGACACAAACCTGCTGGTTTTCTGTCATGCAAACTACTGTTGACGTTAAAACCATAAAAGCACAATGCACAGAGGGCTTGGTCTCTGTGCAAGGGGTCTGTTCACCTGCAGTTTGTTCCTTTTCATCAAGGCTGAGACAATTAGTTGATCTACAAAATAATCAGTAAAAAAGAAAATATTTTATAACATTTTCCTGTTTAAACTTCTCTGTATATGTTTCATTAGCAGTTGGACTCGGTTTGACTGGACTCGTGCCGCTTGCAATCTACATTTAATATTTTTAATTTGATTTAAAAAAAATTTTTTGTTCTGATGTGGGGCTTCACAATCAGGTCAGGCTTGTTGATGGATTTAAAGGACTTCATCTTTGTTCCTGTAGTTTCTGGCCTTGATCTTATAAGTTGAGAGGGACTTCTTCACGCGTGTGGATTTGGTCCTGTCAAGGTGAACATAGAGTAGAGTCTGTGAGTTCCTCTGGTATGTGATAAACATGTTCCATCATGCATGACTGAGGTGTGGGTGGTTACTGACTGGTTTAACAGACAGACCAGAAATGGTGCAACATCTGCTCTTATGATCCTCGCTGGGCCTTCTCCCCTCCATCCACATCTGGATGACAGTATGGGAACCTCCTGTGAGATCATCACACTGGTTATCTTTTTTTACTCTGTATTTTGGAGTGGATGATAAATATTGTGAGATCAGAGGTTTTGACAGATTATTTTTATACCATTTGGAGTTTTGTGCAACGTTGTCAGTCAATGAGCAGGACATATTATGGCTGCTTTGGATTTTTGTATAGATGTTATGAAATGATTTTATGTGTCAGGTATTTAAATTGCTGGATTAACAAACATTGACCTTCAAAGTTTCTCAGTAGATTTTCTAGATAATATGTAAGATAACAATATGAAATAACGTCAACCATATTAAATACAAATATTTTATCCATGTCGGCCAGTCTTGTTTTTATTTATTTCATCTAAAACTACATTGGCAAGAGAACTGTAACAATAACAGTAATGAATAAAAACTGAAATACAGTCACAAACCCCCGTCCTGTTCCCATGGTGACATTTCAGCCTCGAATTATGTCTGAATAATCTTCTTTTACTAATTTCAAGATATGTGTCCGTTATCTATTAAGAAGATTTTATAACTGAATACCAACCACTGGTCCTGTAGAGAGGGAAATTTTCTACTATTATTAGTTTTATTATTAATTATTTTTTTAATGCCTCTGCATTGGCGACTGCTGTGAAGTTAGAGACGTGTGTGAAACAGACACATCTTAGAGTTTATAGCTGGTTGAACTTTTTCTTTTATTTCTTGTCATCTTTACTTTTTTAAAAACAGTTTTTCCTTTATTGCTGCATCTCACATCCTTCTAGCTCAGTTATTTTCTTCTTCAGCTAACAGTTCTTTTTCAATGTGCTGAGTAATCTGATTGTTTTCTTGGTGGTTCTGTCTGTAAAATGTCAAAAAAAAGCCAGTTCCCCACAGCACTGGTAGATGTATTCACATATTCCTGTCTTTCATTTATGAGAGAGACGACCGTCAAAACCTCACATCTGAGAAACTTGAAAAACAATTGAATATTTAAAAAGTTGCCAAGTTAATTCTTAGACCTAAAAATGGCATCTGTACGTCCAGTCTTTAGCCTGTGTTTTCCATAAAAATGTAGTTTTCTATATCTGTGTTTGTTTTGGCTCGAAGTTAAGTTAAATTCCATTTTTGCTGTTGGAATGATCACGGAATCTCTCTGGCTTCGCTCACACAAAGAAAATAACTGCTAGTTTTGGGTCCTGATATCCGACTCCATCATGGACCCGGTTTAAATCCTCAGAATTCCCAGAATCATCAGCTCAGACACCAGTAACTCTGTTGTGGAACCTTTTCTCTCTCTGGTTATTTTTTTCATATAGGAAACAGTCAGGTGTAGATAATTAATCTGCTGGTTAATGTGCTCAGCTCGTGATCAGGTTGAAGCTACAAGTTGTCAGCATTAATTAGGCTTCATTAATATTAATGGTGATGCATTTAGTAGCTGCCACTAAAACTGTAGGATTTCTGGACCCTGGTCCAACAACAGCGGATCACAGATCAGGGATTCAACAGGATTCAAATTTGGTGCTGTTTGGACTCGACAAAATGCAGTTTAACACCAGCCTTTTTAACCACCTGGTCTCCCCACTGGCAGGTTTAGCTGGTCACCATGGCGACGGACATTGGCTCGCCGCAGCGGTTCTTCCACATGCCGCGCTTCCAGCATCAGGCACCGCGGCAGGTTTTCTACAAGAGGCCGGACTTTGCTCAGCAGCAGGCCATGCAGCAGCTCACCTTCGATGGGAAACGTATGAGGAAGGCAGTGAATCGTAAAACCATCGACTACAACCCCTCTGTCATCAGATACCTGGAGGTAACCTCACCTGCCCAGCTTCCTTGATTCTGAAAAGTCTGTTTGTTTATTTATTTGACACAATCATCATATTTGATCTTTGTCATATGCAGAAGAAAACGAGGTTATTTATTGAATAATAAACCAAAACAAGTGAACTAAACAAGTAATTGGAGTCGATTTGATTATGAGAGGCGACCTTTGAGTGGTCCTAGCCTTCTGTGTCTGGTTAAATGGGTCTGGTTTTCTTCTGATCAAATAATTGAGTAATTGATCATTCATTTTTTTATATTGTCTCATAATCCATCTACAGCAGCTTTCGATTTTACCGGAGGAAACATAGTGAAAGATATGTCAAGACACAAACAAATGTCATTATCTGCTTACATCCAGATTATAGTCTGTTTTAAACTATTTGTCCCTTGTTTTTATGCTGATAATACAGGATGCAATGGGGGGGGGGTTAGACCAGAACAGCTGACTTCAGTTTTTGTTTGAATGTAACTCAGGGTTCCTGTGGTTTTTTTTGCAGAACCGTTTGTGGCAGAGAGACCATCGAGACTTCAGAGCAATCCAGCCTGATGCAGGATGTTATAATGATGTGGGTACATTCAACTCTTGGAAGAGATAAAGCCTCAAACACCTGTTTCTGTTTTTTCCCAACACTTTACATTTTAAGTGACTGTTCTACCATCAGAGTTTCCCATGTCTGTAATTTTTTAATCCTTCACTGGAGCTATCAGTTTCCATTACAAAGGTTTAAGTTTTGTCTGATGTCTGCAGAAACCCTGTTTAACGTCACGTTATAGTTCAGTGAGGGTTTGTCACTGAATGGCAGTGAACGCCTCCTTCTGTTTGTCCAGCACAGTCACAACAACCATGTCTACTAATTTCGATTTTCAGATACTCACCCTCATTTTTACCAACATCAATATGTTCACACAGCTTTCATAAACGAAATGTGGTTCAGTGTGTAAAAAGTAGTTCAAAAAACTGTATAAAATAATCCAACTTATTCAAACCTGAATGAGGGGAAACGTGGTAATAAAGAATATTCAGGAGGTTGGAAACTGGTGAATTTTACCAGGTGAAGAAGAGTAAATGATCTGCAGCCATTTATTCAGGTTGTTGATCAACTGAGGAATGATTGACAGCCATTCTTATATTGTGTGTGTTTCGACTTTAGGCCAAAAATGCCACATAGTCCCTTGTTCCAACTGGTTAAATGTTTGGGATTTCCCCCTTTTATTTAATCCTGATTATAAAAACAATAAATATGCATTTTAATATCTTCTAAAGGGCACTTGGAACTTTAACATTTTTGAGATTTATTAAAAACCAAGATAATGATTATTGGCTAAAGCTTTTCCTGTCCAGGTCCTGGAATGGTCTGAATGTGAGAAACCATTGGACTAAATAAAATCCTCCTGGTGTTTTCCCTCTGTGCTGCAGCTGGTTCCTCCCGTCGGCATGTTGAACAACCCGATGAACGCCGTCACCACAAAGTTTGTCCGAACCTCTACCAACAAAGTCAAGTGTCCTGTGTTTGTCATCAGGGTAAAGCTGCTGCCGATTCTTATCTTTTATTTATCGTATCCACACAGTCTCGTGGAGAATGTTTCTAGATCTGTAGCTTCACAGGAGGAAGAGGGTCTGTCTCACTCACTTTTCAGGATGATATTTCTATTCAGAGACATTTGACAGTTTAAAAAAGATGCAGACATAAGGACTGATACTCAGATCTGTGAGTAGATGATTTCATCAGCGGGCTCCATAATTTACACATACATTTTTACATTTTTTTGCGTCTCCAGTGGACTCCTGAGGGTCGGCGTCTGGTCACTGGAGCCTCCAGTGGAGAATTCACTCTGTGGAACGGACTCACCTTCAACTTTGAGACCATTTTACAGGTAAACATAAATCCATCACTATACATCCAGTTATTATCCGTCCATCCGCCATTCTCACCACATCCACGCAGATTCTACAGTATCCATCTCTGTCTCTCACTCACATAATCCAATCTGATTGGTCCTGTTTTGTGTCATCTTGCCACTACACTGTCTCGTGGGGTCTCAAAAAGCTGATCAGATGTTCAACGTATGTCTCAATATAGCAAATGTTTACAGGTTCAAAAATAAAACTATTTAAAACATCAGAATAGTTTAAAAAATTTTAAAGATTTTTTTTTTTCAATTTTACCATCAGTTCTGACTTTTTTTTTTTTTTTTTTTTTTTTTACAAATCCCATGAAAATACTAGATTTCTCAGCTTTTTCTCTTAACAGTTCCTGATAACTCAAACAAATTTACACGAAATTCAGCTTTTAACAACAAACATTGTCCGGTGAACACTGCAGAATGACGTCAGTTCTAGTTCTCTTTCGGTTCTTTTTTGTGTGTTCACTAGCAGCAGGTGACAAAATTCACCTCATACAGAAAGTCATGACCTGAAAATATAATGTGATGTATAAATGTGCACTTTAAGAAGCTATTTCTTTAAAGGGCACAACAAACAACAGTGTGTGACACATCAAAACTCCTGTACCCAGTGCTGTATATAGTGTCTGATTTCCAGCATCAGACCAGAAAAGTAGCAGTTTTACCCCCATCCCACTGCTTCTGTCTGAACGATGCACACCTGTGGTTCAAATGTCAATGATATGATACAGTCGGCCTCCTCTGTTTGATAAGGATACGGACAGGTGACAAAGGAAGAACCTGAAAAAAGAATGGAGAAAAAAAGTTGACTGTGCCCCCACCCATAGGACGGGAGGTGTCACCGACGGTTTGATGAGGATTAAAATTCTATTAATCGCATGCTGTGGCCTTCAGTCACCAGATCTCAACACATATCAACACATGGGGGGTTTTGGACCAAAGTGTTAAATAGTTTCTCCAGGACCATCATCACCACACTGGATAAAGAGCAACGGTGTTCATGGCTCCAGTAGAGTCCAGAGACTTGGAGAACCTAAGCCAAAGAGAACTAATGCGGTTCTGGAGGCTGGTGGTGACTCAACACCTTATTAAGACACTTAATGTTGGTTTTGTCTTAGTGTCACCTGTCTGTACCTTCTCAGTTTTTATATATTGAAGGATTGCCTTTGTTCTTTGGTACATTTCCTCTTCCACTTTTTTATAATTTAACAAATAAGTCAAACTCTTCGTGTCACAAGAAGCCACATGTTTTGACATCCCTCGTCCCGGTCTCCCTGTCCCCCCTGCAGGCCCATGACAGTCCGGTCCGTGCCATGACCTGGTCTCATAATGACATGTGGATGCTGACGGCGGACCACGGCGGCTATGTGAAGTACTGGCAGTCCAACATGAACAACGTCAAGATGTTCCAGGCTCACAAGGAGGCCATTAGAGAAGCCAGGTTTATACCCAATCTACCATTTTCTGTAGTTAACTTGAGTCTCTGCTGCTTACTGTCAGCGCTGCAGTACCACGCTGCAGCCACGCGGGGGTGCTGCCTCACTACTTGCCACACAATGTTGTTGTGGTTGATTAATGACAGATGTAAGTGTGTGCTGTTGCAACACTGCAGTGATCTGTTGTTGACATTCTACCTGATGTGGCTGATGAGCTGTTTATCTGTGTGTACACAAACGGTTGATTGTGTTGAATAAAGTCATCAATCATTTATTTTTAACTGGTTTGGGTAGGCCCAGTGGTGTGGGTGGAGAGGAGGGTGGTGGTAAGAATAAATCAATAAAGGCCCGGGGTTTCACTTTGACCAATAAAGTTCTAGCAGGGATCAATAAAGTGGATAAAGTGAATAAAGAGAAGCTCCTGCACACGGTCACACTGCTGGTCTGAACATTGTCCGACAGGCATCTGTAGATGTTTAAATAAAGGTTTGAATTCCACGTCTACACCTTAAACACGGAGTGTTAAACATCATGGCAACAGAAGTAAATGCCACATCCTCGTTTCCCTGTTGACGTCCAAGCATGACTCACAGGAGGCCGATTTTTGGAGAAAAAAAACTTCTATCCCAACTTTTAGTCCAAAAACACTGCAACCCACATTTCCCACAATGCAGCAACAGGCTACTGTCTGCCATTAGAGCTAGAGCCGCCTGCCTCGACCGTCACTCGCCACCCCCAGTTTGTAACTCAGACTGTATGTGAGACGTTTATAGACGGATGGCATCGCTGTGACATCATCAGGCTACAGATGACATCATACTTCAGACTCTGTAGGACTGACCAAGTCCTTAGCAGAACCAGTGCCTGGCCTTTATACGTAAAATCTAGGCAACGACTCTTCAGCTGGACAACAGCACCTGTACAATGTGATGCCATCCAGTACCACACACCTGACTGGTTTGTGGTGGTGTGGTGTTCTGCATCAGATTGTAAGGTTCTCCTGTTATTCTGTTAGTCACCTCTTAATACCTGGGTTTGTTAGGGGATGAAGCAGAAGTCTGACCGTAAAAGTGCCACCTATTCATCTTTTCCAAACCGTTTAATTCTCATGTTTCTGATGAAAAACTACACTACCCATGATGCTTGGTGCTCTCTCTCTCTTACAGGCTCCATGATTCCCTCATGTGGTTCTGCTGTCCTGGCCACACCTGTAACAGAGATTTAATCTCAGTGAGACTGTTAACTGTGTCCATATTCTCAGCAGTGGGTTTACTTAGTAGTATAATCAAAGTACTGTGGAAGTCTACAGCTGCCAGTATTGACAGGATATGTTTTGATCAATTTGACGTTTTATTTTCTATTAGTGTTTGTATGATGTGCAACAAAACTGTTTGTAAATACCATAACTATGGTGAAAATACTCTTTTAAATGGGTTTTTTGGCTTCATTTGATTGCAAGATAGATTTAAAGAACAGGAAGCTCAGGGAGACTTGGGCATGCACTGAGGTTCATGTTTGTAAACCATGTTACAGCCACATGTTACTTAACTGACCAAATTTACAATGAAAACCTCACTGATCACAAAAGAATGAAGTCAGAATCAGAGCATAATTTAAAAACAAATACATATTGAGGTGCAGTTTGAAATTTTATTTTTGAAGTTCTTGCACATTCATTGTGATTTTTTTTTTGTTTTGTTTACATTTTCATTTTGATGGTAATATTGTATTTTCCAAAAAACAATCAAAGGTTTAAAAGTTGTAGTTCTAACTTTGTCACACATACTGGGCACAGAAATAAGAGAATATGGAATTTTAATTTGATTAAATTATTTTGATTCAATATTGGCACCTATAGGCCTCCATTAGTAACCACCCGATAATGTTCATTTAGGTAAATCTTCTGTTTTCTCCAGTCATGTCAGTTTCAGTGGTAGGACGTTCAGGCTAGCTTAGCACAAACACTGGGAGAAGGGAGAAACTGTTAACCTAGCTTAGCACAATCACTGGGAGCCGGGGGAAACTGTTAGCCGTAATAATTTCTGGTTGGGAATACAAAGCTTTTCCTCAGTTCGCATCCATTTCTTCATGAGTCTTGTATTTAATATTTAATATTTCTTTTTCCTGCAGATTACTGATGTGCAGCAGTTACGGTTATTGAAATAATTTTTTATTCTTTTTTATTACTTTTTAGTGTCAGTTAATCAGTTGGTTTAGATGCAGTGAGTGAATTTACATCTTAAGAAGTCAGTAAACAACAATGTCCATCTCAAAAACAGAACCCTGACACACTGGAGAAACTGACTTCAGACGACTGAGGGAAGTTTCTGTTGGTAAATGAATGCAGTTACTAATTGACTATCGGATATGTAGCAGGTGTGTTTTCCCTCAGTTATTTGTTCCAGCCCCAGTCAGTGTCCTGTGATCTTCATTTCCTGTCGTCTGTAAATTATCTGATCAGAGTTGTGGCTTTACGTTTGTTCGCAGCTTCTCAAAAAACCTGAAAAATGTCTCAACATGACGCAGCAACGAAACCACACAACTCCAGGTGTGCGTGTGTGTGTGTGTTCGACGTGCGAAACTTTCACATGCTCGGTTGTCCATCGTCTCTTTACCAGCCCATAGGTTTCAAAGCGCCACAGTGTCAGTCCAGCTGTGGATCAGGGCAATCTGCCTGCTGCCAATTAAAGGGCAAGGTCACCTAAAACATGCACCAAAACAAATATCCTGGAGAGCCTGCAGGTTTTTATTCATTTATATCAGACAGCAAAGCAGTGACAGTAAATCATTGTCCCTGTTTGGACTCGGACTGGACGGGTTATGATCATACAGCCATATGATCATAGACCTCTAGTCCACCAGGACGCCTAAAATTTGCAATTCTTAAAACAGAACTTCAGTTATGGAATAAAAATAGTGATGAGCCAAACCTGCAGCTGTGAAGATGACCTCACTCCGAAGTCTTGATGTGTTAAATAAGGTCAAGACTAGTGATTTTTTTCATCAATGATTCTGCTGATTATTTTTGTATTCAATCAATTATTTGTTCAGTGTATAAACCTCTAGATAGAGACATGTCCATCTCCGTGTCTCTGAGTCCAAATAGAAAACCGTCCCTCATATGCAGATTGTCTTGTTCGTTGTGGGGAAACAAACAGAGAAGATTTTTCACGCGACTTTTGCAGTTTTGGTTCTGTTTGTCTGACTGACCATGCACTAGATTGTTCAAGATCTGGATCCGAGTGCGCCACTACTCTGTTGTGTCCTAAACCCAGAGCGATTCAGCTGATGCCTGATTGTTCCTCTGACTGCTCCTCAACGTCTCATGACTCGGTCGGTGCAGGCAGCAGAAAACGGCAGCGCCGGCTGAACCTAAGATGGTGTAACGAGACTGCGTCAGTAGTTTTATTACCTCGTACCGAATGTCTGAGACATTTGTGATAAAACGGCTGGTTCGACCTCTGCGCTCTTATGTTCCATCAAAAGGATGAAAACAGTGAGAGGAGAATGTGCAGCTTCTGTTTTTATCAGGCATCAGATTCCTTTCCAGCTCAGGTTTCACTGAGCTTTTTCATTGTCACTAAAAGAAAATATAGTCTAACCATAGTGTAATTATAAAATGCTTAAAAAAAAATACACAACAGGGTAACGACTAATTAAACAACATGGACTCAGATGAGGTTTTAAATCGGAATGAAATAATATCAATAAAGGAATTGATGTAAACTCTGGCTAAAGACCAGTTTGAATAGTGTTTTCACCTAGAAACAGATGTCTAGTGTGAACTCAGTTGAGGATTTATTTCAGTTTAGGTCACTTTGGTTGTAAATATAAACCCAGGAAGTGAGAGTTGCCCTCGATGTGAGCTCAGCATGTCGGAGATGTACCTGGTTCCGGACAGTGTGTAGGACGCGTTGAGTGTCTGGGGTTGTGAAAAAATCAGTTTCCGACACGTAATTTGACATTTCTATGCTCATCTGCAGTTTAGTGATGAGCAGTGTCAGAGGAGAGGCTTGTATCTCATCTCGGTATTTTAGTTTAAGATCTGACGATTTCAAACCCTTTTCAGAGTCCAGTCAATTCTTTCTCGTGAGCCATCGCCAGGTTAATTTAAGGCTGACTTCAGACGACAGGTTGGAGATATGAGGTCTAATTGACTCCACTGAGACGAGTGAGAAGGCTGCGCTTTATCACACAGGACTGAAGTTGGTCTGAATGCAGCTTAGCTTAGCTCAGTTATTTTTATGTAGTTTATGCACTTTGACCTTTATAGTCTTCATCCATTAGATTTTAAAAACCTGGCCCATATAGAGCCGGTTACTGAACCTCAGTACCTTGGTAAAATCGAAAGATTCATTATAATAATTTATTCTTTTGGTTATCTCCTGATTTAAATCAGAATTTTCACTTCAGTTCATCCCTCACTTAAAAACTTTTCAAGATTATTCAGCCATATCCCATGGTCTTCATCTGCAGATAGAATAACATTTCGATAAATTTTGACTTTTTTATTGGAACTTTCTTTCTACAGCTGCTTGTGTTCTAAACATTGAGAAATTTGAGATGTGTGACTAATTAAACAACATGGACTCAGATGAGGTTTTAAATCGGAATGAAATAATATCAATAAAGGAATTGATGTAAACTCTGGCTAAAGACCAGTTTGAATAGTGTTTTCACCTAGAAACAGATGTCTAGTGTGAACTCAGTTGAGGATTTATTTCAGTTTAGGTCACTTTGGTTGTAAATATAAACCCAGGAAGTGAGAGTTGCCCTCGATGTGAGCTCAGCATGTCGGAGATGTACCTGGTTCCGGACAGTGTGTAGGACGCGTTGAGTGTCTGGGGTTGTGAAAAAATCAGTTTCCGACACGTAATTTGACATTTCTATGCTCATCTGCAGTTTAGTGATGAGCAGTGTCAGAGGAGAGGCTTGTATCTCATCTCGGTATTTTAGTTTAAGATCTGACGATTTCAAACCCTTTTCAGAGTCCAGTCAATTCTTTCTCGTGAGCCATCGCCAGGTTAATTTAAGGCTGACTTCAGACGACAGGTTGGAGATATGAGGTCTAATTGACTCCACTGAGACGAGTGAGAAGGCTGCGCTTTATCACACAGGACTGAAGTTGGTCTGAATGCAGCTTAGCTTAGCTCAGTTATTTTTATGTAGTTTATGCACTTTGACCTTTATAGTCTTCATCCATTAGATTTTAAAAACCTGGCCCATATAGAGCCGGTTACTGAACCTCAGTACCTTGGTAAAATCGAAAGATTCATTATAATAATTTATTCTTTTGGTTATCTCCTGATTTAAATCAGAATTTTCACTTCAGTTCATCCCTCACTTAAAAACTTTTCAAGATTATTCAGCCATATCCCATGGTCTTCATCTGCAGATAGAATAACATTTCGATAAATTTTGACTTTTTTATTGGAACTTTCTTTCTACAGCTGCTTGTGTTCTAAACATTGAGAAATTTGAGATGTGTGACTAATTCAGTTAAACTTCAAAAGGATTTGTAGAAAAATCTGATTTCACCAAGCAATGTTAAAAAAAATGGAAGATTTACTGTCAGTACAACACTTATTATCCAGTGGTTGAGGAAGTTTCTAGTGTGGTTGTTTAGCTTCAGTTAAAGTGATGGTACCACACTGCAAAAAAAGGTCCTGAATTCAAGAAGTATCTGAAGTAAACTGATATCACAGAATGGCCCTCAGAGTTTTAGTATCATATTATTGGATCTTTGCTGCTATTGTTGGTCACTGAGCATTTTTTAACTGCTGTATGTACTTCTGGTTTAATCTATGTCAGCACATTATTTTTTATTAACTGATATCTGGGAAATAATGAGTAACTTTAGCAGGAATGTAACTAATTGTTTTATTGTCAATCTGTCGATTAGTTACTCAATGCATGGATTCATTCCTGTTACAGTTATAATTTACAGCAGACCATATCAACGTCTTCTGGTTTCGTCGGTTCAGTTGAGTGTTTGTAATTTTGTTAAAATGTGACTAATGAAGATTGTTTGATTGTCAGAGCAGTTGTTGATTAATTTTGTGTCAGCTGAATGAAAGTTGCTTCAGCTGTAGAAAATAAAGGTGGTGCAGTAAAAAGTATGTTTCCCCCTGAAATATGGAGTAGAAGTGTAACAGTATATATCCTCATAACTGTACCAAACCAGCTTTATCAGACACACTCAGACACAGTTAGTTTCTCCTGTGTCTTCTGTCCTCAACACACCTGGCCTAGAGCATGTGGACACCATTCACAACACCAGGCCATCAGTGAGGTCTAGCACCGATGCTGGGGATCTGTTCTGGCTCAGTCGCTGTTCCAGTTTGTCCCGGGTGGGATGGATGGTCAGGGGTCAGTGCCTGTGCAGACCAGTCAAGTTCCTTCAGAACATACTAGGAGAACCGTTTCTTAATGGAGCTGCTTGGTTACATGTTGGAAGAGGAAAGAGGCGAAGACAGGCTGTTGTTTAAAATATCACCAAGCGGTGCAGCATTGAGGTTTCACCTCAGTAGAACTAAGACACCATGAGCACGTCAGCAGGCTGTCCACATAGTTTTGTCACAGGAATGTTGTCTCTCAGGGGAAATAAATGGGACATTTCCCTCTTGAGCCTTATATGAGGGGTTGTGTCACCAGCACCATCAACACCCACACTTAACTAACTATTTCATCCACTCTCCCTGTTACAGGAGACATTCACAAACGTCGACTTGACTGTTAATTTAGAGGAAATAGTCAATAAATAGTGATGTGTTTTTCAAAACCCTCTGCTGCCTCACTCGTTGTTTCAAGTGGATTTAATTTGGTGTCGATTTGATTGAAAGGATTTTTCCTTTAGTCTTGGAGTAAACGTTCCGTGTATGATTTTTACAATAGCTCAAGTTGTGAATTTTGGTGTTGAAGGAATAAATGTTTCAAGATAAAATTGGCAAACTGAAGCAGCTGGTGGAGACAAATGTGTCTGGAGGTTTCAGAGTTTGTAGATGTTGTGTTTCAGTGTGTGTGTGAGTGTGTGAGCGAGCAGCTGCTTGTTTGGTCACCATGTTATTTTGTTAATACAGTGAAGGTCCAGCAGGTGGAGACATTTAGATGGAGCCAGACTTTTCTTCAACCGCAGCTCAAAGAACGTGATGATCTGAACAATGAGTTTAAATTCAGACCAGTCTGAAATGTTAAACTGTTTAAAAAAGAGAATCATCTGTTAGAGCAGCAGAGAAAGAGAGTATCTACATGCAGAAGGATAAAACAAGCACAGGAATAAAAAACATAGGAGTCAAACCACCCATGAATCAAAATTACGTTAAATCTCTGTCCAACAGGTAGAGTGCAATCTAAAGCAAAATAAAAACCTGTGTATAGCGTTAAACATGCACCTGCTTGATTTGAAATAATGAGGTAAATGTGCAGTAATATTATATAAAATAGATGTAATATAATACCTTTAGGACAACAGAGTATATAGTAATGTCAGTACGATGTATAAATAGTGACAGAACAAATGTGTAGTTAAAGTGACTAAAGTTGAGCTTGTACTTATATTTGTCTTAAAATAGAATGAATAAAGTCTCAATTTCAACATTGACATTTTATCTGATTTATTATTTTTAATGTCAGAATTAGTTTAAATAATTGATCGATTTGTTTATAAACAGATCAAGAATAGGAAAAATGAAAATACTACACTGTCTCTTAGATGCTGCTTCTCCTCTGGACACCGAATATCTGGGTTTAAAACTGTTGGTCAGATTAAATGACTTTTGTAGATGTCCCTGGAGTCTGTGAGGTTGTGACCAGAATTTTTTCATTTTATCTTTTTTTACGCTGCACCTGTTAGACGACGAAGCGATGATGAAGTGATGATGAAAGTCATTCTTAGCTGCAGCTGGTGTCAGAATTAGTAGAGCACAAGTTTTAGTTGAATCTGAAACTGACCTGATGCTACTGAGCCTGACAGGTTGACCTGTGCTGCTCTTTTGTCAGACTTTCAACCTTCACACAACATGATGGGAGCAGATTAAATTACATACTCTGTGATTTAGAGGTCTGTTAATGCAGACCTAACACAGACCTCTGTGCTGTGATCCAGTGCTCTGATGAATGAACAGACACAGACGGCGCAGAACCGCAGCATCATAAGATAAATTAGAGGCTGTGGACACTCGCTGTTGAGACTGTATCAAAGCACATGTCTCCTAACTTTATTATTTTCTTGACTGATGAATCATTTAGTCTAAAATGTCAAAAGGTCATTTCTCAGAGTCCAGAGTGACTTTAACTGTCACGACAAAGAAAAGAAGCTGGAATCAGCAGGTTTTTGGCTTTGTGGCAGTAGGTCAGACCCTCATGTTTCTTCATGTGTTTTCCGGTCTGACATTTAAAAGGTTTCACTTGGCAATTTGAAAACGAATCTAACAGCTGGAACTGAACATCTGAGCAGGTTTCTACAGTGTCAGATTTATTCTGCAAGATATTTTAGTCCCTCCGACATCTCTGTAAGATTAGTTGATCATAAGGTTCTCACTGTGACTGGATCAGATCCAGATTCTTTTCTTCAGTCCAGATGTTTCTGCCTCCATGCTGACTCTCTTGTCTTCTCCAGTTTCTCTCCAACAGATAATAAATTTGCCACCTGCTCAGACGATGGCACTGTTCGGATCTGGGACTTCTTGCGCTGCCATGAGGAGAGGATCCTCCGAGGTACAGAACCCGGATTCTTGTCGTGGTTCTGCAGAGGTCACACTTAATCGATGTAAAAGGACAGCGAGAAACAGAACCTCTCAGCTTCAGTCAAAAGTGCAGCATAACCCTGATAACTGGCCGATTACAGAACCATTAGATGGACTCTGACTGGTTTCATAAAAAACAGAATCTAACGATGTTTCCCAGACACTAAAAACGTCGTGACTGTCGGAGTTTTAAGACTAAAGATTTAAAACTGGTTATAAGGAGAAAAGAGTCTTTTTTAAATTTAAGCCAAACATGAAAACAGAAACACTGCAGGAGATGTTAATGTCAAACACAGCTTCCAGCACGTGTGCGTGCACGCTCTCACACACTCACACCAAGCTGCTCTTTTTAAAGTCAACCTCAAATTAAAGACACTAGCTGCTGGTTGTTTCTACAGAGACCCAGGAAGGACAAATCAGTCATATAGACATTAAAAACTAATAACTAGGGCTTCAAGTAATGTTGATTGTCATGGTCCATTAATCTAACAATCTGATTTCCTCTATGAACTGATGAATTGTTTTGTTTGTGAAGTTAAATGTCTCATGATGTTTTCAGTTTTACTCATAATGAACTAAATAATGTATATGTGTTGAAAATAAAAAGCCACATTCTTTTCATTTTCAACATTTTCCCTATTTTTAATTAATGAAGTAATTTTACCTTCTGTTTATTTATTCAGTTCATTCAGATAATTTAACTACCCGGCCTGATATTTACTCTGTGTGTGTGTGTAGGTCACGGTGCTGATGTGAAGTGTGTTGACTGGCATCCCACCAAAGGTCTGGTGGTCTCTGGCAGTAAAGACAGCCAACAGCCAATCAAATTCTGGGACCCAAAGACTGGACAGAGTCTGGCTACACTGTGAGTCCATCAGGGAACTACACACACTGACGCACACCAGCTTTGACAAGCCAGCAGTCAGCCATTGTTCCTGGAGAACCACCCCACGTTAAATCAGGTTATTTTTACCAGAGGTCTGGTGTATGACCGTATCCTGCGGCTGGTGGCACTCAGGAGTTTGACCTCCAGACTTCCACGTTTGTGCTGTAGAAGTTAATGAGGGTTGTTCTTTAGAAGAAAAACCCACCTCTGACATCTGACAGCCAATCTGACAGCCAGTCAGACAGCGGCGTGGCAGCAGGTTGTCAGAACCACCTGCCCTTTGGTGTTGTGTAGAGCTCCTCAGTGTCTCCTAAAGTTGACTAGTGAGAGATGCTGTCATTTCCTATGATATAAAACTGTAAAGTCACACGATTGACTGAACTGTCAATACATTTCCTATTTGTAGAACTCAGTTGTGACATGTTCATTTTTTCCGTACTGTGTTGTTGATATTGTGCAGTTCCAGGGCCAGTCGGACTCGCCACATTATGATCCGACCTTTGACCTTTTTGTTTTGCCTCAATCACTTTGATTGGTCATTGTTTAGTGGGAAAATCTTTTTAATCCGTTGATTCTCAGTGAAACAACAGTTCAAAAATAAAACCAGTTCATTCAGATGTCTCTCTGTCTGTGTCTGTCTATCTTCAGTCATGCCCATAAGAACACGGTGATGGAGGTGAAGTGGAACCTGAATGGTAATTGGCTGCTGACGGCATCACGTGACCACTTGTGTAAACTGTTTGACATCAGAAACCTGAAGGAGGAGCTGCAGGTGTTCAGGGGACACAAGAAAGAGGCAACAGGTGAGTCTGAGCAGAGGTACCTGTCCACAGGTAGAGAATGAACACATACATCAAAGTTCAGGGCTCACCCAGGATTATTAGGTGTAACCTTTCAGTCCTGGAAAAGTTTTATAAAAAGCCTGAAGATGTTCACCTCTCCAGCCTCTCTGTCCATAATTGTATGTATAAAATAAAATGTGTTTGATGTTCAGTTTGAACACATCAGAGTGTGAACACTAGATGTTGGAAACTTCCTGGAACTTGATTTTCACGTCCAACCACATAATGAAGAATCAACACACTCAGTCTCAGTTACCTGGAAGTTGAGCTTTACCTGAACAGTCTGAAAAGGTGATGCAGACATAAACTGAGCTGCTGTTCTGTCTCTGTCTGGTTCTGTTTCCTCAGCTGTGGCCTGGCATCCTGTCCATGAAGGTCTGTTTGCCAGCGGAGGTTCTGATGGTTCTCTGCTCTTCTGGCACACTGGGTAATGATACTAAACATGTAGAGACACACATGAAACTGACCCACAGTCAGCTGTCAATGTTAGAAATAACTGACCCACTGGTAACAAGGTGTGGGTTATAATTGAATGAAACACATCATCAGTACAAACTGTTACCTGGTTTGTCACTGGATTACCTGGCTCAGGTGTTTTCTGTTGTTGTTGGTGTTAGGGTGGAGAAGGAGGTTGGAGGTATGGAGATGGCTCATGAGGGGATGATCTGGAGTCTGGCCTGGCACCCTCTTGGTCACATCCTGTGCTCCGGCTCCAACGACCACACCAGGTATGTACTCAACATTAATACAACATTAAACATCTTTATTTACTATTTATATTCATACATTTTTATATTTTCACCTATAGATCACCATGCAGTATATAATGTCAATTCTTGTGGCTGTTTTTAGAACCACAAGAACAAACGGGTCAGTTTCTTGTCATGAAATATAGTTTTTAATCTGTGTTCTTATTTTTCAGTAAATTCTGGACAAGGAATCGACCGGGTGATAAGATGAGAGACCGTTACAACCTTAACCTGCTGCCGGGGATGTCAGAGGATGGCGTGGAGTATGGTGAGCTGCAGAGGACAAAAAAAGAAACACAAATGTTTGTTGTGACAATGTTGTGACTTATTTACAGCTCATATTTGTTCCCTTGTGTTTCAGATGACTTGGAGCCGAACAGTGTGGCCTCCATCCCCGGCATGGGGATCCCGGAGCAGCTAAAGGCGGCCATGGAGCAGGAGCAGAGCAGTAAGTCTCATTCTTGAAACTCCTGGAATATCCTGGAACTCTGACAGGGAGAGTTTTCAGGTTTCTAGACCTCAGAGAAAATGAAATCTGGTAGCTTTTCAAACCAAATAGATGTGAAAAAACAAAACAAAAAAAACAAAATGGCAGGAACATATAGAAGGAAGAAAAAGTACTTCTCTGACATGGAGACTGAAGTCTGAGTCATGCAAAGCGCCGATAAATCCTGGAAATTTATTACATTGGTGTGACATTCAGGTCAATGTCAACTTTACTTCTTCTGAGAAGTACTTTAAAAAATAAAATTTTGAGGGGAAATGAAAAATTTCAAGAATGAAATCAGAATTTTACAGGAAAGGTCAAAGGTCATTCATAGTATTACAAAAATGAAGTTTAATATCTGTTTACCTGACTAAGTATTAAAATAAGCTTTTCAAAATATGACTTTACTCTCAAGTTATTATGTCTTTTTCTCTAAATTACAACTTTATTCTCCAAATATTTTTTATTCTCACTGTGGTCCAATACTTGTTGTGATATATTTTTGTGTTTAAAGTTGTGTGGATTATTTGATCATCAATATTATACCTGATGATGGCTTTTTGGCAGAATCAAATCTCTGTTTTATAAACATAAGCTTTATTGCTGATTGTTTCAAATTAAGTGATGAAACTGAAGGTGTTCCACAAGGATAAAGATTAGACATGTTGATTTTTACTTTACACGAGTAAGGATTGTAACTTTTAGATTATAACTATAACATTCGTTATATAAAAGAGAACTAAGTGCAGTGACTGTTTGTATGCAGATGATACCATGTTTTATGACCCACTCACACCTCTTCATTGAAAATGGTTGTGACTGGTTTCATGTTTAAAGTCTTTTCTAGGTCATGCAGAGTTTTAGGTGTATCTCAGGTGTGACTGTCATCTCCAGGTAAAGAAGCGGCTCCTGAGGTGGAGATGTCAATACCTGGTCTGGACTGGGGCATGGAAGAGGTCATGGGTAAAGACGCCAAGAAGGTCCCTCAGAAAAAAGTACCGTATGCCAAACCGATCCCAGCACAGTTCCAACAGGTAAACAGCCACAGCAGAGCACCTGATCAACACCTGAACGTAATCATTGAATGATCAAGCTTTTTGGTGACAGTGACAGATGTCCTGACTGCCTCACACAGACATGAAGTCAGTTTAGATTAGGATAAACAGTGTCAGTGCTGAGTGTTGTTGAATGTAAACTCCTTTGCCTCTGTGCAGGCCTGGGCGGAGAATAAGGTGCCCATGATGCCGCCCTCCGGAGATTTGTCCAAAGACCGGAAGGTGGAGCAGAAAGTGGAGGTGAAGAAGAAAACTCAGGCAGAGATCGAGCAGGAGATGGCAGCTCTGCAGTACACCAACCCCATGCTGCTGGAGGTGAGAGGCTCCTCCTCCTGTCAGAAAATTAATACTGTTTTTCGTTTTTGTTTTTTAAAAACTGAAATAAAATTTTGAAAATCAGGCTTTAACAACATCTTAGATTAAACATTGAGAGTTTTTAAATTACTATAGCACTAGATCAGCAGATTGGACAATACAGTGCAGCTTCTCTGAATAATTGAAAAGTATAATGGCATAGAAACCTCCGTAAAGCACCTTGGCAACCATGCAGGGTCATACCAGGATTATACTTGGAAAACCAAAGACAACCTAAATTACAACCTGCTAACCACATATCAGCTCCTGGGAGCCACCTACCAACACCCAGGTCTTACCATAAGGAAACCTGTGGCCCCCCTACAACCACCAGTAACACTTCAGCAACCTTCATGTCACCACAGATGTGAAGTACAATACTGACATTAAAGTTGCAGGAAACAGACACAATCATTAAACACTGGTGTTTTTATGGTCTCATGCAGCAAATGAAGATGGACCGAATGAACCAGATCAGCACTGATGGGAACATGGGCCCCCCGCAGGGACAGGGCCCTATGCCCCCTTTCACTGGCCCCGGAGGTCCCGGTGGCCCTATTCCAGCTGGCCAGCAGAGCTTTCCCCCAAACATGCCTCCTCAGCAGATGCCGAACAACATGGGGCCCCCCATGGGCCCAGGGGGCATGCAGCCACCTTTCATGCCCCCTGGACAGATGGGGCCACCCTCAGGACCTCAGCCTCACCAGGGCCCCCCTCAGGGCATGATGGGACCACCAGAAATGCAGGGACCCCAAGGTTTGCAGAGACATCCAGGCCCTCCAAGAAATATGGGCCCCCAAGGGCCTCACGGTATGGGTCCTGGTTCCAGGGGGATGCAGGGCCCCCCTGGTGGGATGATGGGCCCTCCTCCTCGAGGAATGGGTCCAAGGGATCCTCAGGGGCCTCCACCTCAGGGGGGCATGATGCCACCTCAAGGGAACATGATGGGCCCCCAGGGTCCTATGCAGGGTGGGATGATGGGGCCCCCACCCAGGACACACAGCAACATGCCAAACAACTATGGGATGGGCAACATGCAGGGGCCCCCAGGAGGGATGCATGGACCTCCAGGAAATATGCAGGGCCCCCCTGGTAACATGCAAGGACCACATGGAAACATGCAGGGGCCTCAAGGAAACCTGCAGGGGCCCCCAGGAAACATGCAAGGACCCCATGGTAACATGCAGGGCCCCCCTTATATGCAGCACCAGGTGAGTTCCTGTGAATGAGATTCAGCTTCTGTAAAATGATTATTATGTTCAGGACCCTGTTTTCAAAGCAACGTCTGACTGGTCTAGAATCCGTTTCAGCAATGAATATAATTGTTAATTTCTCAGCAACACTGGTCTAAAAAGTGCTGTGTTATGCTAAGTACTGATGTGGTCTTTACAGGGTCAGAACTCAGGGCCTATGATGCATGGGATGGGGCAGCAGGGCCCCAACAACAAAGGTAAGAGAAGTAAAAAAAAACAAAAACAACTTGTAGCCTGAAGTATCGAGAGTTTTATTTATAAAGCAGAAGTTTAGATCAGTTTCAGTTCTGACCGATGACATTTTGTCCTCTGCTGCTTCTGTATCCTGTGGTATTCCTCAGTGATCCACTTATTGTATTGTCCTATTGTATTTGCCTTTTATGTGCTTCATGACTTGTCTACATTGCATTTATCATGTCACCATATGGGGACATGAACAAAAACATTTCAGCCATGTCGGCGTCAGCAGTCGGTCTGTCTCTGTGGTTCCCACTGAAATACCTCAACAAACACCAGATGGACTGTCACTAATTACGTTCAGAGATTCATGGTCCCCTGAGGATGAGTCCTACCAACTCTGATGATCCTTCCAATTTCTTCTGGCTCCACCATTGGGACGACATTCGTGGTTTTGAGTGAAATGTTTCAACCACTGTTTAATGTGATGAAATGAGGTTCAGACATTCATGTTCTCCTCAGGATGAAATTTTCAGGTTCCACAAGTTTCTGGTGCTCTTAAGTGACCAACAGAAACTTTTTTTGCTCATGTCTCTTTAGGGTTCCCATAGGAATTTGGTGCAAAACACCAAATCAATACTTCATTTAGTATTTTAGTTTGGGAAATGTAAATGTCTTTTTACCCTTTTGTAACAAAAATATGAAAAACTTCTCATTACTGTGTTAATGAGATCATTTGTGTAAATAAAATAAAATATAAGATTAGAAAACTTTTCCAGATTTAGATGATGGAATAAACTGAAGGATGATGAAGCTGTCGGATCTTCAGGACTCTTCACGGTTAGCAGTTCAGTCCTGATTCCCACTGACTGTTCTTATTTAAGGAGACCCTCGGGGACCGCTACCCAACCACCACATGGGCCCCCCTGACAGACCAGGTCCCGGAGGACCAGACCAGGGCTCGGGGCCATACTGGGCAGACAACCAACAGGGTCGACGAGGTCCGCAGGACTTTGACGGCAGAGGAGAGGAGGGCTGGAGACCAGGACCTGGACCGGGATACCAGGGAGGAGGAGGAGGCCACAGGGGGGGAGGACACAGAGGAGGAGGAGGAGGAAACGGTGGAAACTGGGGCCCCGACGAGCGGTTCAGTGGAGGAGAATTTAGAGGAAGGAGAGACGACAGGTCAGGCGCTTTTCACTTTACTCTGAAATCCACCTTGAGCTTGAATGTGAGGAAAAACAATCTGCAGCCTCAGAGGGCTGAACGGGTCTGAGCCGGACTCCCATCTCCATTTCAGGTTCAGAGGAGGTGGCCCCGGCCGGCCCGGAGGTCGAGGTTACCCTGACGAGTACGGCGGACAGGAAGAGGGCTTCGACGGCCAGGAGGAGATTGTTCGAGGCTGGGACAGCGGAGGCAGAGGGAGGCCGCCTCGAGGAGGAGGTCCACCCAGAGGAGGAGGTGAGGAGCATTGTTGTCCACGTTTCCGATCTACACCAGTGGTTCCGAGCTTTTTTGATTTGTTCTGTTACTGGTTCTGTTTGCCTCCTGTTTGTGACCAGTTCCACTGCAGTCATGTTTGCCTTAATTAAATCTTTAAATGTGGAAAAGTAAAATTGTCCTCTAACGAGAAAAGGCAGAGATACAAATCTGTTTTCCATCAACTGTCGGATGGTTTCGCTTCTATAAGCGTTCAGACTCTACTGAGGTCAGAAGACAAGAACCTTGTCTTGTCTTGATTCCCTTTCCCTTCTTGAAAATTTAATCCTTGGATTTTCCAAGTTTTCCAGGAATACTGGAACCAGAAAAAAACACGGAGTCTCTTTTATAGAGGGAAGTTTCTTTAAGGATTTTAAAATCTGGGTTTTCCACTGCTAAGCCCACAGCCAGACTACATGTCCCATCAGCCCGTTGCCTTCTCTCTGATCTTTCCCTTTCCTCCTCATTTTTTTATCTCAGCACTTTGAAATTCTTTTCTGTGTACAATAATCTCGACTTTCCTCCTCCATATTTTTGAGCTTTTTTACAAACTTAACCTCTTGATTTTCCCTTTGAGTCAAATAATATTGTAATGTTTTAAAATCAACAAAATTTGATCATTTTTCCCTGAAAAAGAAAAGTATTTCAGATGTCAGGAGGCGAGAGATTCTGTTTATTGCCCAAATATGAGGAACTATGAACCCACAATACTGAATTATTCTCTTCAGACCCTTATTGAGGCAGTTCTCTCGTCTTCCTACCTATAGGTCACGACAGTTACCGGGATGGTCAGCAGATGCACGATGGGTCGTCTCCTGCCGGTCGCGAGCGCTCGTCGTCCTTGCAGGGGATGGACATGGCGTCTCTGCCCCCCCGGAAGCGTCCCTGGCAGGACGGACCAGGGACTGGAGACCCCCGAGAACGGGAGTCTCCCGGAGGTGACGGAGGTGAGAACCCGGGGGAAAAGACATGAAACAGTTTACTATAGAACGTCTTTCATGTCTGCTGGTTTGTTCAGTACTTTAGTCCAAGGAAAGAAGGAATCCTTGGTCGATGTTCCTGCTTCTCTGAGGACAAACCTTTAGACGTTAGATATCAGTTTAACTGTTTAATATTCTATAGATTTATGAACCGATCAAGACCTGGTTCTGAAAGACAGAATAAGTGTGAAAAAACGAAAAAAGTCAAAGGAAAGGAGCTGATCACGCCTCCGTACTAGTTTATCATACACATACAGGATTCAGGTGTTCTCTTTGTCATATTTGAATACAAGACTCGCATTTAATATGCTAATGTTAGTAAACATAGTAACTGATTTTCATGTTGTTCTATTAAAACCAGTAACTTAAGCCATGAACACACCCAGCTTCGTTTGTCAGCTCTGCTCTGTCCCCTCCTTGTAGGTCGCCCCCCCCCGAGGGAGGACGGGGGTTATGTTCTTTCTGGTCGAGGTGGTCGAGGCGGCTGGGGTCCCGCAGGGGGACCTGGACCGGGCCCAAGGAGAGGGGGACCGGCACCCAGAGGAGCACCGAGGGGGTTGGGCCGGGGCCGGTAGTCCTGGAGAAGAAAACCCCCGTGAACCTCCTCTTGTCTGGTTGTCTCCTTGCTAGTCCCCCCACAGACCTGAGACCGAGTCCAGATCCAGGAAAATCAGATCCCAACGAACCCTCAGACAGACTTTGTTCGTGTGACACGCTCAGATCTCTGCTGCTGCTGTGAAGACGGTGGTTTGTGACTGGTCCATAGTGACTCAGCAGTGTTTGATTTAAACACCGGAGGGGACAGGTTTGGATGTCTCCACCTCACTGAAGCACAGGATTATTTTAATGTAAAATACTGTAGAGAATCATCAGGCCGTCTTTTATTTCACAGTGGAACCTTTGTCTTCAGCTCGTTTTGTCTTCTTTTGTACAAGATTTCTATGTTTTTGTGTCTTCACTGAATCCACTGAGATGGACAATAAAGATTCACAATTCAAACTCCTTCCTTACTGCAGCTCCACATGTGGATGCCTCAGACCAGCTGAGAAAAGTTTGGTGATTAAAGGAGCAGTCCCAAATTTCTGTGGCTCCTCTGGTCCTGTGTCTGGTGCAGATTTCTTGAAGTTTTCAACGTTGTAGCAGACATTTATCTCACAGCTAAGGAGTTTAAAGTCGAGGTCTAATAAAAAATGTCGGCTGCCCACCAGTATTTGTGACTGGTAAAATCACCCCCCCAGCCAAGTAAAACCTTAAAATGACATATGTGTTGATGCATCAGTAATAAACTGAGGGTTTGACAGTCACCATCAGGAATCGTTTCCTTCCAGTTTATATTCCTGAAAAATCCTGGTTTCTATCAAAGTTTTAGGATTTTAAGTTTGTGGTGACAAACTTTTTTTTTTTTTTGCCACTGACTTTGACCATTAAAGGTTTTTCACTGGACTTGGGGTGAAATGGGGGTGTCCTCAAACTTTTGACCAGTAAAATAAATATAAATAACTCAGACAACGATTATTTTAACTATGAGAATTTATCAGGAAATGAACTGATTTGAAACCCCAGAACCAGCACCTACATGACGACCAACAGGTGAACCAGGTATTACTGAGTCATCACATTGTTTTTGTTTGTTTATTTATTTATTTTAAATTTCCGTATTAAACACCTGCACGCAGAAACACGTGCGTCAGAGAAAATAAAGTTTCACAACTGAAACATTTTAACTTTTATTTGTTTTGGTCAGTGACCAGCAACAGCGCCTGTCCTGCAAGTCAATGTTGGGGGATTAGTTTGGGTTTAGTGTCACATTTCCGCCCAAACGTCGTCAGGCTGAAATCAGCTGACGGGAGCCGAAAATCAATAATCATCAGCCTGTTTATGTCCACAGATCAGTCGGCAGGGGAATGTGCTGACAGTGAGTTAAAGTTGGTCCTTTCTAGTCCGGTTCCGGGGCCCCCCCGCGACCTCGGACACCATTTCAGGGATCAGAGCCTTAACCCGGTGCTTGTGTCACCCCGTCCCGGTCTGGAGCTCAGTCTCAGATCGGCATGGTTTTCCCGGTCACGGTCCTTTTGATGGCAGAAGCCGCCATCCCCCCCATGAAGCGGATGCCTGCGCTCCCCCCCGGCAGCAGCGACACCACATACCCGACGATGACGGTGACCTGCACGGCGGCTCCGAGCGCGGTCAGCACGGTGCTGTGGAGGCTCATCGCCGCGTACAGGGTCCCCCCCAGGGCGAACAGGTACACGGCGGCTCCGGGGGACGTAGGCAGGCCGGCGACGAGCCTGCTGGGGCCGCGCAGCACCGCTGCGGCCGCGATGGCAAACAGAGAACCGAGCGACCACAGCAGAGCGAACTTGCGGGCGTAGAGCAGCAGCAGCGGCGCGTACAGCGCGGACAGGCCGAAACACAGCGCGGAAAACGACACGCACACCCCGAAGGCCACCAGCCGCTGCCGGCGGCTCATGCCCGGCAGGCAGGGGTCCGGCTCTGCAGACCACGGCCAAGAATAGCCGCTGCTTCCGCTGGAGCTCTGGCCGGACCACGGGCTGGACCACCGCCCGAACCAGCTCCCGGGTACCGGCTCTGCGTCGCCCAGGTCCACCGTGGTGCTTGAGCTGGACTGGGAGATGGTCTTGGCGCCGCCGCCTTTGGACTGAGCCAAGTACTCCTGGAGCTGTCGGTTCAGGTCTGCCATGACGGAGCAAGCTAACTGTTAGCACCGCTTCTTCTTCCGTAAGCTTCCGGTATCTTGGTACTTCACCGCCCCCACAGGACACATGAAGAACTACATATTCACTCACAGGGGGTCGACCAGTTTTACAGAAAAAAAAAAGTTTTACGGAAAAACAGAGGCCGAACGGAGCTAGCTCCCCCCGAAGGAAGAAAAAATAATGAATAAAACAGAAAGTGGCAAGAAAAAACAAATAAAACAAAAGAGGAAAACCAAAGGAAAAAATCACAGTAACTTCATCAGAAGTTGCCATTGTGACTTTTCCTGACAGAATTTCTCTGAAAAAATTACCTTAGTTAGTTATTAATTTGTTTATTATCTTTTTGTTACGTCAGAATCTGGTCTCAGTTTGGTAAAAGTCACGTAACCTCAGCTGTTGCACTAAAATTAACCCTTCACAGGATTGGTTGGATGACTAACACGCACAACCATCTATGGTATTGTGTGTGTGTTTGTGTGTGTGTGTGTGTGCGTGTGCTTCATTCGAGCAGTGATCAGAGGAAGAAACAACCAAAACTAAAGTGAAGGAACCGACAAGTCAGCAGGTAAAAAACGCACACTCACATTGTTTATATTCCATTTACAGAACCAGGGTAAGAACTGTTTTTTTTTTTTTCAGCAAACACACTGAACAGACCGCTAACAGACCGAATATGTGAGGACATGTTCACTGAATCAGACAAAGCTGTATTAGATTAGAGATCACGGACTCCATCTTTAATTCTAACACATTTGTAACATTTCTGAGCTTTCTATAATAGCACACAAAATAGTTTGTGGACGTAGTTAACTCTAACCCGAATGCATGAAAGCTTTGACCGTTGCCATGCTGACCGACTTACAAATCAGAATTCGAATGCTGTCTTTAAAAAAATTACATATTATAAATATGTATATTATATATGCACTACTACCAAGAAATCCCTATTAGCCTGTAAATAAATACTAATCCAACATTATTCATGATACATATACATTAATTATTATTAGTTATTCTCAAAAAGAGAACATTTAATCTTAGTGACAGTACTGACAATTGGACAGTGACACCATGTGACCATGAGACCATGTGACCGTGACACCTTGACCAGGTGACCTGGAGACAGGTACAACTACATCAACAAGATGATAAAGATGCTGAGCTTCAGGGAAAGCTTCCAGACTTGAAGAGGATGACCCACACACACTGTAACAGTTTAGCCATCGCTGATGTTAGCGTAACAAATTACCGTGTAACATTGGAGTCCAGTTTTGTCCTGGTCAAGCCCCCCCCCCCGACTTCACAGAGCAGAAATTAATAATTGATTATCGGCAGGTAAATGGACACTAAGTGTGAGTTTCAGTGGAGAGTGAGCTGTGGCTTGGTCCTCAATAGTGTACTAAACCAGCGTGTGTTCCCCAATAGGTGGGCCTCATGTCAGTCTCCCAGATCACCCCCACCCTGTTCCTGAGCGGGGCCGACGGTCCCCTCAACGCGGGGCTGGTGGCTCAGAAAGGCATCACCCTTATCATCAATGCCACGCTGAGTCACGCAAGCCCTACCTACCCGGGGGTGGAGTGCCTGCGTGTCCCCGTCCCCGACCTGCCTGGCGCTCGCCTCGGAGACCACTTTGACCGGGTGGCTGAGCGTATCCACGGCAACCGAACAGGAGGCACGTTGGTGCACTGCGCCGCCGGTATGAGCCGGTCTCCGGCGCTGGTGATGGCCTATTTGATGCGCTACAGGGGGCTGACGCTACGCCAGGCACACCGCTGGGTGCAGGAGAGCCGGCCCCATGTCAGGCTGAACGCCGGCTTCTGGGACCAGCTGCTGCGGTACGAGAAGCGGCTCTACGGCAAAAACACCGTCAAGGTGGCAGCGGTCGACGAGATGCCACCGTTGCCTTCCCCGCTGACGTCGAGGACACCGGTGATGATGAAGTCGGTTCCATCGCAGCAGAAAAGGAACTGGTCGACGCTTATACCTGGGCCCCACCCACTGACCCGTACATCACCAATGACAGCGTCACCTGTGATCACTCGGGCTCAGGTGATTATGCCGGTAAACAAGTCGAGGAGAGGAACCAAATCCAGCAGCATCAAAGTCTGAGCCTCGAGCCCACAACACTCGGACAAACCACAAACTGATCTGAAGGTTCTGAGAATTAAAAAACACGACTTCTTCTACTTTAACCACAATGCAACTCCATTAATGACAGTTCCAATGACAGACCCAGTGTGTGACACCCCAGTGTCGACGTCCACAGTGTTTCTCTATAGGTGTGGGGTGGTTCAGGTTTACTGAGCTGCTGTTTTAAACTTGAACCTGGTCTCATTACCAACCTTTACCATACTCATTACCACTCTACAGTCACATACAGATGTACCTCAGGACCCGCCAGCATCACTACTGGGTGTGGCCAGAGCACACACCTGAGGGAAACGGGGTGAAAACTAAGTCATAGAGGGCCAGGAGAGCCAGGTTACCCCACCTACTTTGTTCAATTCACCTGTGTCAGATCAGGTTCACCTGTGGTGAATGTTTTCATCACTGACCAGAAACCATCTGAATAGAATGAACATGAAATCCAGGACAGAGGCGTTTCTGATGCTACGGAAGCACCTGAATAAACTCTGAACTGACAGACACTGTTGAATCGACACAAGTCACCACATTAACACAAGGACACTGGGATGAACTTCACTGAGACACTTGGTGGTGAGACCAGGCCCTAACATCAAGGGAAAAGGATGATTTTCTTCGTCAACGCCGTAATTGGTGGGTCCACAATTTCTCCATTTTCCCAGATGCAACAGTTGTCTCCACGTTTTCACCCGAATGTCATGACACATGCAGGGACCGAAATGCCGACACATGGAGGCAGGTGGATGTGGAAAAAATACTTTAACGAAGAGCGAATGAACTGGTTTACAGGTAGATGAACCAGTAGCTGAGTCTACAGGAAAACGGCAGGAATAGTCATCAAGGCACTAAAGACGAGGAACATGAAGGAAAACACAGATGCGAACTAACAAACAGCAAGGGACAGGGGGAGGTTTGAATAGTTGAATTCAATTCAACTTTATTGACCGGGGGGGGGGGGGCAGAGACAGAAGGGAGGAGAGAGAGCATAGCACAATAATGGGACTAATAGCTATATACACTATAGTTATACTAACAGGGCTGATGATATTACTAATAGGACTAAATTAAATGGTAACAGTAGTAATCATAATAATTAAAGCAGTGGGTGTTGATCAGGCTCATGGGGCAGTAGTTGGTTCTACAACCATGGATCCAGACTCTGATCTAGCCTCTGATCCAGACTCTGCAGCGTCGGAGGCAGAAAAACCTGCATGAAGTGTCAGGAGGAAGAGGAGAGAGACAAGGAAAAACAAAACTACAGGAGAGAGGAAGGACCATTAATAACAAGCATTTTTGAGGTGTTAATGCGACAGGGAGAGAGGAGGAGTTGATGGAAAGGGAAGCTTGGTGCATCATGGGAAGACCCCTGTCAGTCTAGGCCTATAGCAGCATAGTGAGGGGATGGCTCAAGCTAATGCTGAGCCAGTTCTAACCATAAGGTATATCAGAGAGGAAGTTTTTAAGCCTCCTCTTAAATGTGGAGAGTGACTGAGATAATTGGGTAACTTGGAACAGGTGTGTACAAACTGAGACACTCTTACATTTACACACTGAAACGCTGAGCTGCTCTAAAACAAGATCTGGACACATATTTCATATATTCAGGCTGTTACAAACCTTCACAGCTTCCACACCTGTGTTAACATCAGAAACAGCTCTGGCTGAATTGGCGTCTGCTCTGCTGACATGAGTCACTACTGACAAAGTGTGAAGTTGTTAAAGGGTCACAAAACCTCTCAGGGAGTAGCATCTTTCCCTGACCATTACCAGCCTACCAAACTATAACCATGTCAGTGGCAGGTCAGAAAACAGTCATGAGGTTGTTTTGGAAGATGATATACACAACCTGACAGTTGAGCACAAAATAACCAAAAAGAGACGGTAACCACCACAAAAAGATGGAAACTGGCCACAAAGACACAGAACCAACACCAAGAGACAAGAGACGGTCTCAAAGAGATGAAAAACAGCCACAAAGGGACAAAACCACCACCAACAGACAAAACTCTGCGAAGAGACAAAAAACGACCACAAAGAGACAGAAACCACCACAAAGAGACAGAAAATGGCCACAAAGAGATGAAAAACAGCCACATAGAGACAAAACTGCAAAAAGAGATAAAAAATGGGCACAAAGAGATGGAAACCGCCACAAAGAGACAAAAAACCCAAGCCATATAGAGACAAAACTGCAAAAAGAGATAAAACCACCATGAATAGACAAAACTCTGCAGAGACAAAAAACAACCACAAAGACACAGAATGACCACAAAGAGACAAAAAATGGCCACAAAGAGACAAGACTACCTTCAACAGACAAAAAGCTGCAAAGCGACAAAAATCGACCACAAAGAGACAGGAACCTCCACCAAGAAAAGGAAAAACAGCCACATAGAGACAAAACTGAAAATAGAGACAAAACCATCACCAAGAGACAAAAAACGACCACAAAGAGACGGAAACACCACAAAGAGACGAAAAAAAGTTAAATAATACATCTATAAAACTCTGAAATGGAAACCAAGTGTTAAAGCCGGAAATGGAAACTTAATGTTCTTTATTTATAAACCTAGTTTAATTAATGTATCATTCAAATACAAACCAATCAGAAAAAGAGGATAGAAAAGTTTAATTAATAATGGAAAAAGTACAAAAAATGTTGATATTTACTATCTATAATTAATCTATAATTAAACAGTAAAAATCAGTAATTATTACCTTTTAATAAGTGTCAAAGAAAAAAAATCTCAATCCTTATGAATAAAAACAAATTCTAAGAATCTGTTGATAAAACTGGTGAATGTGACAAATCGTCTTCAGTCGCTTTCACCTGAAGAATGTGTTTGTACGAGTGACGACGAGAAATGAGGAGAAACCGTTGACCTGACGATGTCACGCGTATAAATCAGGTCACAGTCCCCGACATCTGGATGAAGAGCTGCTTCTGCTCCCTGTTCCATCAGACCGACAGGAAGCAGACTGTCCGTCAGAACGGGACCGAGGCGTTTACTTCCGTCTTTCTGTATCACACCTGTAGCTCCACCCACTCTCATGAATATTTCACCTGCAGATTTTTTTCCACAGCCTCAGGTGTTTCTCATTTACTTCACGAGTGAAGCAGAGAAATAAAAAGTCACTTGAAACCGGCAGTAATGAAGGTTAGCTTTCAAAGTAAAAGCATATATTACTTAAAATAAGAAAATAGAATAACATTATCATTAAAAGATGTTATTTCAAACGTCTGTGTTGTGTAAGGATTCACTGTGTGTTTCTGAGAAAACAACAACTGGAAGTTCACTGATAAAGAGTTAAAAATATACTCAAAAGTTCTCTTCATTGTCTCCCTTTGATTTGACTTTGTGACGATAGCATGAGAACATCACGTACACGAGAACATGTGTTCTAGCACAATGTGAGAATATAGATGAGAGAGTATAAATCAAGTCAGTTCTTTCACTTACACAGATTATTACTTTAGATCTTTACTTTTGATGTGGTCAAAAATAGAACCTTGACACTCTAATGATGATTTAAAGTTCATGTGGTGACAAACATCATTGTCATGTTTATATATTATATTCAATGATTCAACTAAAGGTTTATTATTCAATAGTAATACCAGTCGCAGGTGTTTACACCAAGTTTACACTGAACATTCATTATTCACTGATCCTCGGTAGATTCTTCTTTAGCTTTGATTCCAGTTTTAAAACCTGCCAAACGTTTAAACATGGGGCGCCACAACAACGCTTTTATTCTGAAAACTGTACAGGACGTTCCAGTGTATAGCACGGGTGACTTGACCTCGGAGCAGCTCGGGAAGACTCGGCTCTGCTCGGTTTGTTTTCATCCCGCCCCCCGCCGGAACGGAGTGCGATGAAAACCGGATCCCGCGGCGATCGGGTCCTTCGGCGTCGGACAGACTGGACAGAGAGGACCGGGATCCGGGGCGGACCGGGATCCGGAGCGGACCGAGGGCGTCAGCCCTTTGTTTTGAAGAGGTTTTTGGTCCGAGAGGCTCCGGACAGACACCGAGCGGTTCGTCGCAGCAAAGACGGGTTGAGGTGGACCGGGGGCGGCTGCAGCTTCACCTGCTTCTCGCTGAACGACGGAGGACTGGGATCCACTGACCCGGAGACATGTACCAGGTCCAGGTGAGCGCTTACCTTTGGTCACATCTGTCACATCATCCCCCGGGACGTGTACTCGCTGTCACATTATCAAGCGCCACTATGATCATTGATAAGCTTTGGTCAGTTTTTAAAAATGTGAATTTAAAAGGCAAAGTGGATCAGCGGTTCAAGCTCAGTCTCCAGGACTCAGACCAGGATTTTGGTTTTAACGACAGGAGTTCATGGTGTTTTTATTTTATGAGGCAGTGGAAGGAGAGTTTATTATTTTATTGTGTATTTAAATGTTAATTTTAATAATTTAAACTAGAAGTAGAGAAATAAATGTTGCCCTAGTTAGGATGGGTTGTAGGATGGGTTGTAGGAACGGGGGGGGGGGGCGATGCCCCTCTGCCCCTCTGCCCCCCTGCCCCCCAATCCATCAGGAGAATAAATTCATACTCAATTATTCATGTTTGTACCAATCCAGTTTTCGCCTCATCAGAAAGAAACAATGCAACCAAAAATCCCCCCAATGACTAAAGATCCAGTGGCTGAAACTATAATTAATTTAATCTGTGAAGAATCGGATCATTTTTACTTTCTCTGCTTTTGAGAAATGATCGATTGTGGCTCATAAAAGAGTGAAAAATCTTGACCATGACTTAAAGTCCATGTGAACAGAGCTTGTAAAGTCCAACCAAGAGGCTAAATCCAAAGATGTTCAGTGTATGATCATCTTTGACAAAGAAAACCAGCATATGCTCTCATTAACTGGAATCAGGGAGAATTTTCAAACATTTGTATAGATTATGTATTGTATAATATGTATACATTAATGTACCGTATAGAATATTTATCTGAAACCAAACAGTGACTCGATAATGAAAATATTTGAACAGTTTTGTTTACAAAATGTCCAACAGTCCAGGTAACGACGATATAAGCATTGAAAACAACTGAAATGTTACAGCACCGTCGTTTTATGAGTGAATCTCATGAGTTGAGGTTATGTGCAACCGTCTCTAATGTTCCTATGTGGCTCGTAACCTTCAGAGTTAACGACCTGCGGGTTCTGGTTGTTGAGGACCATGACGCTGCGGCAGTCGAGGCTGATTTACAGCTCCGCTATTGGGCTGTGGAAGAAGCTGAGCGTGCAGCTGCTGTCAGGAATCAGCCGATGCTCCTACATCATGTCCCCGGGACCTCAGCTCCACGCTCGCTCTTTTCACTCCTCCGGTCCTTTCTGTCACTTTCGTTTCCTCCAGTGAAACCTCTTCCCCAAAGCTCCTTAAGGACAGAATCAGGGCTAAATTTCATCCCAGTAACTCTGGTCCTGAACAGTGCTACAGACATAAAGCTTTATTCATTTGCATGGTGCAGATGCAGAGATTAGACGGATCCCTCGCTCCAGCATCACCACCTGCTTCTTCCAGTATTAAAGATACAACACGGATGCTGGTTTTATTCCAGCAGTGAAAATGTGGAGCTGATATGTTCAGTGGAACAGGAACGATGTAACTGATGAATGTATCTGAGTTAAGATCTGATCTCACACTGCACCATTCATAAGGATGCAGTTAGAAGATTTATTACAGTTGATCAAGATAAACATTTTAAGAAGTTTAAGTATTACTCAAGCAAAAGTGTCAAACAGCTGTTTTCAGCTTCTCAAAAACAAGATTTCCTGCCCTTCTATATAAATAAAATTGAATTGAATTGGATTTTAATGATCTGGTTATTCTGGCTGATGAGTGTCCTTGACTGACTGAGTGATGAAGTTTTACCATTGGTCGTTTGTCTTTCAAAATTATTTGGCACAAACAGTTTCTGTTAAGTCCTAAGGGGGTGTTTACCTGACATGTTTCCAACTTAGAGCCTTTGTTGCTAGATCTATTGACTTTTCAGACCCTTTAGTGCCTCTTTGTCACAAAAGCACTTGGAGACAAATCTAAAGACTTTCTGGACAAACCTCAGCTACTTTACTGTAGAGGAGAGTCACAGTGTTGCCCCATGAGTGTGAGGTTGGACTTTCCCTCCATAGATAAACCCCTCTGTCGCTCATCAAACTGATCCCACTGCAGCTGATACTGATGTGAATGAGCCTCTGACTCTCTCTGTACTGATCATTTTACAAGTAAATGCACCTGAAATCACGTCACAGCCGTCATCTTTAACTCATGTGTCTGGTGATTCTGTCAGACGACGTCTCTGTTATATAGCTAGGATTTTAGCAGCAGAGCAGCAACTTGGAAACGACTTAGAAGTTGCTGCTGGTTAACATGTCGTCTTAATGGGCCACGTTTCAGTCACTGTTTCATACTTGTTCCGTTGTCTGACAACAGAAAGAGAAAAATATGAAAATGGGAACAACTTCAGCTGAATTAAATTACTGTATATGTGAACACAGAAATGGGGGTCCAAAGGTCCAGCCTCATACCAGGTTTGGACCTGGTCTTGTTCGCGGCTCCACAAACAGCTCTACTAAGAAGGTGTATGTTCTTCAGGCCAGTTTTAAAGTTCTGGGTTTTTCCCTGAGTGATTCAGTTTGTTTTACTTTTTACTTTAGTCAATATTAATAGAGCTAAAATAATTAGTTGATTGATAGATTACTGGATAACTTGTGTTTTTTGTGTGCTTGTATTTTTTTAGGATTTATGTCAAATGAAAGTAAATTTTTAGGCTTTGGAGGCTCAGCTCATTTCCTTAACAGAGAACTGACCCTTGGTCAGATTCGACACGGTTATAGGAATCAGAACCAGGCCCAAAGAAGTCAATGGGGAAGAGTTGACACCTCCAGTGTTTAAACAGGCATCGCAACTGCTGTTAGTATGAGCTTTAATTAAGACACTCGTGTAGATGATACCTGGATGAATGGGTGTTCAGGTGAAAAGGCCATCCTCTTTTTTCTCTCCTTTATTCTCATGTTTGACCTGAAAACAATCCTGTTTGAAAAAGCACCTTTTAGTTCCTGATTGAGTTTGTTAATGATCAGTAATATGGTTTTATTATTTAAACATGATGAAACAAATGGGCTTGATTCAACACTCGGAACCAACTTTTACTCACATTCACAAACCAATTATCACATTTATCATTTATCTTTTGACTTGAGGCCTCTGGTGTGTTACATCGTCTGAAGATCGTTGGATTAATCATCAGTCTGGATGATTCTTTTCTTGTTTAAGTTTTTGTTTTATCTCCATTTTGCCTGATTCCTAAAAAAAAATCAAATTCCTTCACTTTATTAATTTCATGTGTTAATTCCCACTGTGATTCAAGATTTAACACTACAGCAGTTCACTTTCACATAAATCTGCATCTGCAAAGAAGTCATGAGACAGATAAACATAAAAAACAAAACACAGAAAACACAGCAAGAAAAAAAACACACTAAGAAAAACCAGTTAGTCATTTTACTAAATAGATTTGTCATTTTACTAAATAGATTCTAAAAGTTTCTGATAATCAGTGGAAATGCCAAATTCTCCAAGTTCTCCCTATGATGTTAGAGGAGATGACAGAATATTTATGGCTTCTAGAACAAATATCACGAGAACATGTGAGGATGAGGCGTTGTAGTGGATGAGCATGACCCACAACGCTCCAATTTCAAATCCTGTCAGTGTTTCAAGGCATTTCCAGGCGCAAGGCGTCACAGACCTGTGAGGACGTTTAAGTGCAGCTAAAACAGAGACGGAATGAGACGCGGCACAAGTCCGGCGCAGCAAAGACCAGCCAAATTAAATGAAAATAGATAGAAAACCCATGAAAAACAAGATAAAGGATAAAATCAGTTGTTCACAGTAGTGATCCAGTTTCTCTGTTGCTTTTTTTTTTTTTATATACTCGTCCTCAAAGTTTCAGCTGGAAAGCGATTTTCCATGAAAAGTCTGTGAAAAGTCTTGGGTCAAAAGTTCAGGTTTATTTGTCCAAAATCTCCATATGTATCTTTTGTCTTTTTTTTAAGTAAGTCTGTTTCTGACTGTTTGGTCTCCGACTTGACGGTGACCTCTGACCTTTCTTTTGTGAAAATTGATGCTTTTTTATACCTTGTGTCAGTTTTCTCCATTTCTTTGATGGGTGATGGTGAGTTTCAGTGTTAAAGTAAATCTGTGCATGAAGATGAGTTTGTCTACAGGGCTGAGATCCATCAGCCTGAAGTGCTGAGTCATCTTTCTGTCACATCAGCAGGGTGTGCGTGTGCGCGTGTGTGTTCATGTGTGTTCATGTGTGTTCATGTGTGTTCATGTGTGTTCATGTGTGTGCATGTGTGTTTGTATGTGTGTGTGTGTGTGTGTGTGTGTGTGTGTGTGTGTGTGTGTGTGTGAAAAATAAAACAAGATGTAAACATGAATCTTAGCAGTGAGTCGGTTTCACCAGAGACTTTTTTTTTTCAGTTTTGAGTTGAATCAGTGAAAACTGATTCTCAAAGATTTCTCCCTGATCCACTGAAAACATTTGCCAGATTAATAAATGTTAATGTAAAATGATGCATAGAGACAAAAAAAAATAGAAAAATATGTAAATTCATTGGATAAGATTAAATAACCACTTTTAAAGTGCTGTAAATTATAATGTACATTCTCAACATCTGTCATTTAGAGGCACTAACCAGGTACAGGTCCTAAGCCAGGAGACTCCTATGATCCAGTTTAGCTGGGACTAGGAGTTCAGATGCAGTCTGGATCCAGACCTAGTTTTAGGGTGTCTGCAGATCTCGAAAAGTCTTAAAAAGAATAAAGTTTCCTAAAAGCTAAAAACCCTCAGAAAGAATGAAACTGTGTGAAATGTAGTGAATACAATGTTGTCTCTCGTCCGTTGCGACTTTTTATTTGTATAAATGCTTTCGTGCAAAGTAGCAAAAGAAGTTGCTTAACAATATAAAAAAATACAGCAAAACAATGAAATACATATGAAAATGATAATATGAGGGAAATGAGACATGGTAAAATCAATAAAATCCATTAGAAACTGATTAACAGTATACTAAGCTAAATGGTACGTTCTAAGTACCCCCCCAATTCAATGTCCTCCCTCTGGGAACAGCTACAAGGCCAGTGTTAGAGGACCTGAGAGATCTGGGGGAGTAAACAGTAAAAGTGTGTCTGACAGGTATTCAGGTGTTAGTCCATCCCCTGATCTCAGCAGCAATAAAAGGATTTTAAAATCTATTGTAAGCTGACAGGCAGCCAGTGAAGGGACCATAGATGAGGCATTTGCTGTCCTGCTCATTGATTGACCAGGAAACGTAGTGCTATGGTCGATAAAAGCCCCAGGTCCCTGAGCATCGTCCTGGGAGAGACGCGCTTCACCCACTGATCTACAGCCTTTGCAGTGACATCAGCGATGTTCTCTGAGAACCCTCCCAGAGACCATGTAGCCCCAGGTCTGGATGCTGCACTTTAATCGGACCTGAGGGAGGGTCCGTCTTCCTCTCAGCCTCCACTCCTCAGGGCGACGTGTCCCCAGACTTCACGTGTCCCCTCAGCCCGTCACTCCCTCTCATTAAACACCGTAAACCAGAGGCCGCCCCCCTCCCCCTTGGAGGAGGCTTAACATTGCCATTGAGGGGAGGAAGACCACATCTGACCTTAGTGATGCCACGAGTGTTAGGGAGGACAAGGATCAGACGGCTTTTCACAAGAGGCCAGGGCTCTAATTACTGACGGAGATTTACTGTGTTTTGAACGGGGCGGGGGGGGGGGGGTCGTTCTGCCTCGTGCTGCTGCTGGAGAGTTAATGAGGAGGCTGAGGGTCACCTGATCAGGTTGATATGAAGTATGTCGCTCAGTGGAGGATTTTAATCAGAACTCCTCATTAGGTGGTAATAAATATTATTCATATACAGTTAACTCCATCAGGAACCTTGGTGTAGTAGCCTTGGTGATGCTGGTGTCGTAACGTATTCACAACATCACCAATAATAATGACAAATAATCAAAGAAAATAACAAGCAGAAGTCAGGTCGGCTTCTAGCAACCAAGACTTAATCCAGATTACGGATGCACCGGGATCAGATTTTCATGCTACGATCACAAATTTCTCATCAAACATCTGACTTTCTAAAATATTGAAGTTGTAGAGCTCACACATGATAAAATTACTTGACACAGTTCCTGTCAAACCTCACAAACTCACCGGTGAACGTTACAGTGCAAATTTGCTGGACTCTGAATTTTCACACATTTGACAGACACTTTTGTCCAGAGCGATTAAGAACGAGGTTGAATCCCAGCTCCAGCAGAGTCGCTATTGGCGTCTCAGTGTCAGAATGTTAAAACATCTCAGTGTCTAAACATTAAGAAGTCTCAGTGTCTAAACATTAAAATGTCTCAGTGTCTAAATGTTAAAATGTCTCAGTGTCTAAATGTTAAAACGTCTCAGTGTCAGAATGTTAAAGTGTCTCAGTGTTAAATCATTAAAACGTCACAGTGTCTAAATGTTAAAGCATCTCAATGTCTAAAAGTTAAAGTGATGGTTGTTGTCCTGGTGTTTGACTGTGGAAAGAGACTCTGGGCTAAAACCCCTGCAGTCAGTGTGGACACCCAGAAGGAGCCTTAATGTATCCCACTGTATCTGGCAGGTCGACGACCAGACCTGCCGCCGTGGTTCGGACCATGCGCAGAGGTTTTACAGTGCGTGGCACTGGGCGTTAGGGTGGTCAGAGCACCACCTGGGACCAGATGGCGTGCAGACAGCTGCAGTGGGGGTGGGGCTCAGGTGAGTGGTCCAGTTCATCCCGGATGAGTTGGATGGGTCAGGGTCAGGATCAGTAACCTTCCTCCAGAACAAACTGGGAGAACTGTTTGTTTATGGAGCTTCTGCGTTACATGTTGAACCAGAAAAATATATCACCAAGTGGTGCAGCGTTGAGGTTTCATGTCACTAGAGCTAAGAGAAACCAGGACCACAGACCAGGACTGGAAGTGTTTTTTTCACATGAAGCTGCACAGTTATGTTGACTATCTCTGTGTGTGGGCCATTGAACCCCTCCTGAAACGGGAGAATCCAGTGAGGCGGTCGACACCGCAGCAGACATTACATAATGAACCGTTAAAGTTTGATGAAGTGTTCAGGCCTGCGGCAAAACCCCTTTGTTTGGTGGAGCAGCTCAGATTCACTGCGGCAGCAGACAAAGCTCAAAGACGCGTGTGCCAGTTTGAGACAAGAGTCAGACAGACGTGGCAACTGAACCGGTTCCCCCGACCGATGGCGAGATCTCCAGAGTAATAAAGGTGCCCTCGCACCTCTACTTAGGTTCATTTGGTCCGAGCCTTCTAAAAGAAAAACTCTTTTCTTTTTAGTTCTGGTCGTGTTCATGACACTAAAAAAATACTGGACCAAACGTGTTAATACAATCTAATATTTCATTGCAGCAGATTCAAATTTTCAAGATCCGATTCAGATTGGAATGAGAGAAAGAGGCTCATTCGAATGTTATTTCATAACATGACACATGACACAAAGGTATTTTAAAAACCAAACCCCTAGTGATGCTGACGTGGTTTAACTGCAGCGTTTCCTGGTGTTTAAGGTGTAAAAAGCCGTGTCTGCATTTACACCTTGAAGGGCTCAACCTGAACCCACCAACTGAGCCGACTGATGTCCAGCACAAAACAGTTTGTCCTGTGAGACTGATGATCAGACGAGAAAACAGAATCCCAGTCAGTGCAACACACTCACACACACACATGCGCCACACTCCTGTGGGACCCTGCGGTTTTCAGTCCATTAAGCCTAGCTGTTTGCAGTTGTTGTTCAGCCATGTTGTTGCCGGAGCTGATTCAGGTTTCCCTGTCACAAGGTCACTGCTCATGTTTTCATAAATCCACTGAAATGATTCCACACACTCAGCTACACCCTGAGCCTCACTCATGTGACGCACACTGATCATAGAGCTGTTTATCACCGAAAAACTGAAACCAGGAGGAGCTGCAGACAGATTAAAATCAAACGGGTCACGTTGAAGTTGTGTTGTTCTCATTTAGATTCACCCCTGACCGTGTGCACCCTCAAAGTAGACAAAGAACCACACTGTGACAAGGAGACCCCAAAAACCAGGCTGAAATGCCTGATTGGAGGATTTGGGATTTTGAGGAACATCGAGGATGTTGTGTCCGAATCCCGTATTGAGTCTCTCATGCTCTTCGTTCGGCGAAGGAAGCCATCGTGATGTTTTTATTTGACTTGGTATCAGACTTTGAGCTCTGCTCTGTGACAGTCCACGTTTTACCATCTACCAATCAGCACGGCTTCGATCAACACTGTTTTCCTCCATTTTCATTGATTAGATGACTCTACTGATTGGTCAATAGGTTGAGCTGAGCGCTGAGACTAAATGACTTCAGGCGCTCTCTGATGCCTGTAGACTAAAGTTTGAAGACACGTCACTGAAGATATGTCATTGCATTTTTCCAGTGTTCAAACAAGAGTTCGTTCCAGATAAAAAAAAAACAAACCCTTGTTAATGACGGTCTCGCTGGTTCAGCTTGTGTTTGTTCACATCAGCTGTCAATTTTCTTCACGGACACCTGACGTGTCAGAAAGAGGCTGGAGAGTCCATCTAAGGGATCATGAATGAAGGATCTGTTAAAGATCCTCTGGTTGTGTAGCTGAACTTAATGAGTGTTTAATCCAGCCGGACCCAGAACGCATCCCGTCCCGGGACACGCCCTCCCGGACTCCTGATCTGGTCTTTTTTTTGCTGGTGAGTGTCAGATTGTCCTCTGCAGGCTCCTGTAGTTCCAGTGTGGGTGACTGAGGCACAAAGAGCCACAGGGAGAGACACTCTCATACAAGATTAATTAGCAGTTGAGCTGCTGGATCATTGGAGGATAAAAATATCTGAACTCCCCAGGGTCAAATATTCCTCCATCAGACAGCTGAGCTGCTGCTGCTGTTGCCCTTGGCGCAGTTTTACCGCCACATCTTCATCTATAGGTTTTATTTTACCGAACACACCTGAATCATCTGCTCATTAGCATTTAAGGACTCAGTCAGACTGAATATGAGTCTTTTAATATTGATCGTCTGCAGATATTTTCTCTGATCCAGTGCTAATATTGCCCTAAATGTCGCAACCGCCCAGCGGACAGCTGCAACCTTAAGGTGACACAAGAATAAAACTCGTCCTGAAGGAAAAGTCTCTGCTGAAGATGCTGGGTGGATGTGAATATTTATGCGGAGGCTGAAGATCTGAAATGTTGATCCAGATACTGAAGGTTCAAAACTATAATGTTTACAAGCTTAAGTAATTGATCAGATATGAACAAAAGTTGAACCATAGAGTGTGATTCCAGAAACCAACCCGAGATCAGCCGATGGTTCATTAGAGAAGACGTCTCACTTTGTTTGAATTTTCTGGAGCCACAGAAACACTCTGATTGTACAGTCATGTTACAGAGTGGAGCCTCTTCACTGCTGAGGTCAGACACACAAACCAACAACCGACCGGTTTCATTTTGTTCTGTCGTCAAGTTACTGACTGACTTAAAGTTGATAGTGAACCAAAGTTAATCAGGATCCTCCAGGTTCTGGTCCAGCAGTCAGAAAACCTCCTGAGGCTCTTGGGATCTGTCTATGATCTTGGACCTTAGGTCTCAGAATCATCTTTATTTTAAAATTTCAGCATTTTGAGACTTATTGAATAATTAGTAGCAGTAGTAATAGAAGTAGCAGTAGAAGTAGAAGTAGTTGTAGTGGTATTAGTAGTAGTACTATTAGTAGTAGTACTAGTAGCAGTAGTAGTAGTACTATTATCAGTACTATCAGTGGTATATTCCAGTCCAGGTGAAGCAGCAAATGAGCTGTTTGCTGATCAGCAGCGCTGAGCTCAGCTCTGCTGGGACTCTGGGCTGATGGAGACTGTTTGCTCAGCACAACAGCAGGTTATTTTTAGTCTGACAGCATCTCCACCACACACACACACACACACACACACACACACACACACACACACACACACACACACACACACACGTGCACGCACTTTGCAGCCGGACGACCGACACTGTGAAAATGAGGAAACTGAGAGAGAGACAACATTAAACAGAGAAAAGACACGACCGTGAGGATAGAGTCACTTCAGTTTCCTTCCACTCGCTCAGCGTTCAAACACAAAAATGGACGCTGCAGTAAAAGTACAGTGTTTGGACGTGTTGGAGTTGAAAATGAAGGAGCAGAAGATGGAAATACTCACATTAAATATGAGTGACTCAAATATTACTGAAGTACAGTGGTTGAGCACAGGTAAAAATGAATTTATTGATCTGAGGGCACTGTCGGCCAGTACTGAATCCACCCGCTGATCATCGGCTGTTATGACGTCATCTTTGTCCCTGGTTCTACCTGGCCGACATTATTCATTACCTCCTGTCTGGACTAATAATGCTGATAATCAGTCAGGACAATTATGCGCAATGATGTCACCAAACTCGTCCAATCTGTGAGTTAACCGTCAATCATGTGACTTCTTCTTGTCAGCTCCTGGTTGACTGCAGTAAGTCAGTGTGAACCAGAATTGAAACAACAAACTGAGGATTGGTTTGGACCCAATGAGCCCAGCACCATGTGTGATGGTGTCAGTGACCTCAGGCATCTGTGGCCTGTTTCGCGGCTTATCCGTCAACTCTGATGTACCTGTTGGAAGAGGAAACATTGGCCCGGCTATAGAGTGAGGACACGAAGGGTATGAGGAATCCACCACAAGGAATCGCTAGCGAGGAGGAGCAGTTTGAAGCAGGGATGTCACGTTGCTGCTCTCCTCCCTCCCCTGTGGTTCATGTCCGTATTTGAGCCGGTCTAATAATAAAGCTGCGGATGATGATTTATTGATGAACCCGTCCTGCCTGCTGGGTTCACTGAGGCAGATTTCCCTCCATCAGCTCATCTTTCTCTGCCAACAGACGTCTGTCACGACTCATAATTTTGTCTTCTGAGCTGAACTTCAGGAGGTGAACAATATCTGGCTGTTCATACCTGTGTAGTCATGGCAGTAGTGCATGTGGACCGTGCTGACTCTGACGTCAGAAATATTTTGGATGTGAAATGAGGTTGACGCCTGGCAGGAAGCTTTTAGTTGTAATGGATTATATGCAGTGTGAATAGAGGGAGACAAAATGGAAGCTCGAACAGACTCTGCTTTCTTTGCTTTATGTAACTTGTATCTAGCAAGTGTTGTATTTAGGTCTTCTTTCTGTCCTTTTATATGGATTCTTGAAACTGAATCTATTCCTGATATCTAGACTGTTTTTCTTATATTGTATATGATCCAGGACCTTGTATCTAGATTATTGAATCAAGATGATTGTATCTGGATTGTATTTCTTTAACTGGGTCATTTTGTCTATATTGTATCTTTAAATTTAAAGACTTGTATCTGGATTGCATCCTGGTATTGTGGTTTTAGCATGTATCTAGATCCTTGTAGCTAGATTATATCCAAATATCTAGAACACTGTGCTAAGATAGTATCATTGGATCTAGATGCTTGTACCTAGATCACATTTGGATTTGGATTCTTGTATCATGATTGTTTCCTTGTATCTAGATTCTTGTAGGACATGCTAGTCATTGTTAGTAGTTTGTAGGTTCTGTAACATGAAAATACCCTCAGCTAAACAGCTAAACAGCTAAAATATTATTGTATGTTTGGTCTCTTTGTGGCTAGCATAACACTGGTCAGCATTTCCCCTGTTTCCAGTGCCTGCGCTAAGATAGGCGAACGTGTTTTGATCTTTTTCTGCACTGGACACACAGATGAAACTTATCCATCTGAAACATCTGATGGTGGAGAGGACTGGGAATAAGAGGATTTAATTAACATGATGGTGTGATTTGAGTGTGTTACACCTCCCTTCAGTTTCATCATTATATACTTTACTCTGTCTGCTGAACCGGGATGAAATCCCGTTGTGGTTTATAAGCATGTTGACCAGGAGTCATTACCGGGCTGCTGTTAAAAATCGGTATCTTAAGATCGTGACATCGTTGGACGAAATAAACAAAAATTCAAACTCAGAAACGTTTTCTGTGGATGTTGAAACTGTGACTGAGGCTGATCTGCACACGTTCAATGTGAGAGGGAGAAATTATGATGCAGATGCAGTTAAGGGAAATGAGATTTACTTGATGTGTTTCCACCAAAGAGATTATTATCTGAACTGTGCCAGAGGTGCAAATGAGAAAAATAGACCAGTTTAGGAGGATCCAGGATCCTTTTATTGCGATAATCTCATCATGATGTCTCTTTATATTCATGAACAAGGTTTTGTAAGAACAGAGTTGAGGAACCATCATTATTATCTGTGTCATGGTTTGGAGAACAGCGGGATGTAACACTCATGTCACATGGTTTCATGTATTTCATGTTTCTCTCTGTGTTTGTTTACAACTTATTAATTTGAATTTGTGACTTTAATTGTAATAATTTAGGTCACGTGCGCTGATCAACCACAACATTAAACTGATCGGTGCACATTCTGAGATTGGTAAAAACCTGGTTTAGCCATGAATATCTGATCTAAACAGCCCAGTCTGGCAGCACTGATCGGGCTTCCCTCATGCATGTTTTCCTCTAATAGAAGAAAAACAGTTTTATATTTTTGTCTCCACAGAAATGCATGTTAACTATAATCTATCATATGACTCCAGAATAGAAGAAAAGGACAGAAAATGATCTGAAAACTCAGAATAAATGTAGCAACGTTTGTTTTTAGATGTTCGGCAGCCTGACTGAATCTGAACGAACCTGTTGATCTGCTGTTGTAGGGGAAAGGGGAAAGGGTCGTTGCCATGGTGCTGAAGGAGCTTCCTGGTAAAAAGGCATCCTCTGAAGGAAACCCCCTCCTCACCGTGACAACCAAGGTTGGCATGACGACCACGCTTGCTTGTTATATTGCACTGCTCAAAGATTTAATTTTTCTTTCTCTAATTTTAAGTGTTTTTTCCTGAAACTTCAAACCTGCAGCTTCATGTTTAGTTTCCACTTAAACAGAGTCTGACCATTAAGTATTTATACTTTAAACTTTCCTTAGCATTTTATGTTCAACATCTGAAAACAGTTTGAGTACTACAGCCTGTCAAAAATGATAATGTTTTATAAAGATCACCAGTTTTATTGCTTAGATCTGGTGGATTCACAGACAACAAAGTCCAGTAAACCAAGCCACATGATTCCTCTTTAAACATATCTGCTCTTTAGATAAGATAATAAATTATAAAATAAAAGGATCATTAACACAAAACTAAATAAAATGATGCCTCCAGTACAGAGAAAAAAATCTGCAGTCTATTATTCAGATTCTGTGTCTCATGTTATTTTCCCTCTCCATCTTATCATACACAGATTGCTTGAACAGTGTGTAAGAGCTGCTCTGAAGTCCATGTGAGGTTTTAATGGACTATATGTGGTTCTTTGTTTGTTCACCTGGTCTTCAGACTTTGAGCTAACTGGCTGATGGAAGCTTTAAGCATCATTAGTTGTCTGCAGATAGTCTCAGGTTAATTATACTGAATCCAGAGTATTTAGTTAACAAGTCAATTGCGAGTATTTTTCTTCTTAAATACATAAATTTGTAATATTTAATGATTCCCAGTTTGATCAGTGTATTTCAGGGTTCGTCAAGGGGAGAGGTTGTTTTATGTACATATTTTAAAGTATAAATGTATGAATACACCTTCACATATTAATACACTCAGAGAAAGACGTGCTCTCTCACCATGTCACAATCTGCTAGTTATCTTTATGAGGTTGTTTCAAAATATTTTATTTTGCTTTAATATTTTCATGTAAAAGAACAAAAAGTTCACAGCAACCAGTGTAACAAAGGAAGGGGAAAGAGACATGAAGTTAGAGAAAATTACATTTACAAAGAATTAGCCTGGTTCAATAAAAGGCTCTACTTATGTTTCTCAACCAATATGTAATTTAGTGTGTGATGGAACTGTTAATTTCTGCGACATTTACGCTGACATATGGTTGTCTGATTCCCATTTTAAGTCGGGTATACACTGTACAGATTGAGCTTTACTTTAATCCTGAATCGATTTCCCTAAATAATTTATGAAAGGGGCCAATTTCCTGTCAGATAAATTGTTGTTTCACTTCTAGTATGAGGCCACGATATCTCATTAATCACCAGAACGATCAATAATCTGTCTGTGAGATGATCCATTGGATTTCTGGCTTGTCTGAAATTTTGGTCAGCTGTCCAGAGTTTGAGCTTCTCTGAGATAAGTTTTCCCTCTATCAAGGTTAGCTGATGACAGCGCAGGTGGACAACCCATACAGAGTCACACAAAGGTAGGCTGATGCAGTGAAGTGGACTTAAATGAAAACAGGCTTCCAAACAAACGGTTGACAAGACGGAAGGCAGGTATGCAGGAGCAGGAGTCCTCAGGCCGATGGCCTGGGGGCAGGAGGGAGGTGGAGCAGGGGACATCAGGTTGAAGGGCGGGGGGCAGGAGGGCCGATGAGCAGGACGCCTTGGGCAGACGGCTCGGATGCATGACCGACAGACGGAGCCAAAGGTGCAGAGGCCGGGTGCATGGACGGAGCCACTCAGGTGGCAGAGCAGGGGGACAATGGTGAAAGCGGGTCCCCTCTGGAAACAGCAGGGAATGGGGCTTCAGAGGAAGCGGCTGTTGACAGGAGGCCCGGACTTTATAACAGGTGACACAGTAGAGGCTGAAACTGGAGCGTCGGGCAGGCAGTTTGATGATCCGGCTGTCAGCTGAGATGATGGCCGATTGATGGTCTGGGAGGCTGGGCATTGTCAGCAGGGACTGTTGACTGGAAGTCAGGAGCTCTTGTGGGATTGGCCGTTGAACTGGGAGTAGATGTGTTGTTGTCTCGCACTCGGGAATGGGCTCAGAAACAGGCTCAAGAACCAGCTCAAGAGCTGGGCTTAGAAACGGGCTCAGGGAAAGGCAAATTGTCTGCCGGGACCCCCTGATGCAGGAACAGACAGGACATCTGTAGTGAGGGTTGACTCAGGGTCTGACCGGGGGGTCTGGCTGGCAGCGGAGGTTATCGAGCACAGGGCAGCGGAGGTTAGCGTGGCAGGGAGATGGAAACAGGAACAGGGGGACAGGCTGTGATACCTGGTGTGTTGTATTTGACATGACTCCATAACTTCCCCCAGATCTGTCTTCCATTTTGTTCTGGATTTATCAACTTGTGTATGACTATGTTTTGTTATTTAATTGTACGTTCTACTATTTGTATTGTACTTATCCTCATACTTGTAATTCATATTCTCATATTTGTCAGTTCTTTTACTTTTAGATAATCTCCCCTCCAACCTCACCTGGCCCAGCTCCCCCTTAGAGCTTCTTTCACCTTTTTAAGCTCATGTGTGATGTCGGTTGAACTCTGTGGAGGTGAACCACCACGTTTCTCCTCAGACAGACTGGACGCTCTGTCACTGGACAGAGGTGCTGTTGCCGTTTCACCGGATTAAATACGAGCATATTCCAGTTGACATGTGGACGTACACGGCTGTGTGGATTAGGATTAGAAAAGCAGACATACACGCACTGATCTGTGATCAGGTTAAATCAGCCCTCACACTGAACCGGTGAATTAAAAGCTGTATTTTTAACCTATGTTTCCCAGAATGCCTTTCAGTAACCCCAGTAGAGCTGAAGGCAATTTGTTGTTTGGAAATTAACACTAGACTGAACATCTCTAAAGCTGCTTCAAATGAGCTAGTAGCACGACGTATAGTCCATCCTCATCTAAAATCAAAACATTTTACTCCTGTTCTGAAAGTAAAACCCTGTCGTCGTAGGTCCCTGAGAAGTCTGGGATCGGATACGATCCAGATCAGATTTAAGACTCTTTCATTCAGACTCCATCTTTTATCTGGATCATAATCTGTAAATGTTTTCTTCTTCGTTTCCTTCAGTCAAGGAAGAGAGGTAAAGAGCTTAATCCTGCTTGGTACAGGACAACAGGACCAGAAGTACAACATCTGTCCTTTAGCAGCTGAACCAGTGAACTAACAATGAACCATTAACTCGGCTTGTGAGCCTGTGTGGATCAGATACATGTGTGGTCTATAAAGACTCAGAGTGAATGAGAGGCTGTTTGAAAACCATCAGGAGGAGCTTTGAGACTCCTTCTGTCCAGATGTTAAAAAGGCATAAATACATCGTCTCTCTGGTCACAACTGTAATCCCTTCCTCCTATGAAGTAACTGTCGGTATCAGTCTGTGGTAATATCGACTTGCTGTCTGATGATATTCGGCCATCATGTTCTGCCTCCTCTGTCCTTGTGAAAACTGCAGATAAAGTTTCACTGAAATGACTCGACGCTAAAGTGACGAGGAAAAACAGCTGCACACAGCTCTACACATACCATCGAAAACAAGGCGTTTTTCTGATCCCTGATTAGCTATCCATAAATGGTTCTCAGCACTCTAAATGTGGTCATGTGCTGTAGGCCAACCTCCACGACAAGTAATCCAGGGCATGTTTGCTAGAAACAGGTGTCGTCCATGATGATGAGGGTGTTCATGATGTGACTGCTGGTCCAACCTCAGCCGTGTCCACACCAGAGCCAGATACAGTTCCCTCATGAACATGACTGTGATCCATCAACACAGTCAGACGGGATCTGACTAAAACAACATGACTGAGAGTTAAGGCCCGTGAAGCAGATGATTACATGGTCTGTAAACTTTGTCTCATTTTCCACGTTTTCCCTCTTTCACAGGGGGATTAAAGAGATTCTGTTGGTATCTGAGGAACTTCCTCTACTAGGTGGTTAATCTGAAGCATTTCATTCTCAGCTCGGCGACTGAGGATTAGTGTCCGCGGCCAGACATCCTCCCGTCTCTGACCATGTGCCTCTCTGGTTCGATAATGCCACAAAGTTACGGGTTTGCTAGAGTTGTGCTCAACTTCTTCCTCCTCTCTGCGACTGAATTCACCGCTTGCAGCAGATCCGCTGGAATGGGACTTAACCATGCTGTGACCAGGTGACAGTTGATTTTTGGCTCTGGCACCAGTTTGAAAGGAAAGGATCCAAGAGCCCTAGAGGACAGTCAGGAATGGTTTAATTGTCAGATTGTCAGCTTCATGAATGAAAACTGTTGGACTTGGTCCTGCCTGATGCTGCCTGATGCTGCCGGCCTAGAGGAGGTGTCAGGGCCCGGTAGACGACCTGAGAAGCCCTTAGACCAGGTCACTCTGTATTTAACTCACTCAGGCTGATTTCAGTCCTTCTCTTCTTCTCCTCTCAGCAGCAGATTCACTGAGTTGTAATGGTGAGATCAACAGCAGCCGTGTACATGAATGGGTTTAAGAGTTATATGTGTATCACTGAGTCGACTGCTCACGCAAACACACATAACTCTTGGTTTTTAAGATAAGTGAAGAGCTCCAGGCCTCTGGAGGACTTTATCATGTTTGGGACTCATTTAGAAACATTCATCATATTTGGACCAGTTATCACATTATCCTTTTATAATGTGACGTGTTCTTGTTCCACGCAGATGTTTATTTTTTCTCTCTGCTTTTCCTCAGGCTTTACTTCATTACCAGATTGCTTTGTTGGGCAGCAGAGAGAGAGTACAGAGATGTTTTCATTTTTTTATTGTTACAACCTTCACTCAAAGCAGATTTAAGTGACCAAACAGCCTTTTTCCAATTCACCACCAATGTCGCAACTGGACTGAGATCAGGTCTCGTATCTATCAGAGGAAATTGGCCAGAGATTGGGGCTGTTGACAAAGACGCTTCTTAAAACTGCAGAACTTGACCATATGTGACCAGAAACAGGCTCAGGAACCAAATCAACCCTACGTACTGTAGTTCCAGGGACTCAGAGCATGATTCAGGGCAGGAGCTAATGGTTGCTCCATTATCCGTCATTTAACCGTTGAAATGTCAAAAGCAGGGAAAAATTTCCCTGAGACCAAGGCAATGTCTTCATGTGTTTAGTTTTACACGATACATGACAAAAAACACAGCAACTCCTCCCATGTGAGAAGCTTTTGATCGTTTTTACACTATTTTGGCTTGAAAGATTAAACAATAAATCAAATATCGAATAATTTACGGATAATTTTTCTGCTGATTGATGAATCTATTGATAACACCGAGACTCAGGTATTTGTCAGACCTTGAAGCTGCTCAATAACAGTTGATAAATCTGTTGTTGTGGTCATATGAATTTAAGGTGTCAGTCATGTTCTCCACTCTGTGGTGTAACTCCGGTGTTTCCGGTCTCCAGCTGGTTGGCGAGCAGCAGGAGAGCCGACCCCTGCTGAGCCCCTCCATCGATGACTTCCTGTCAGAGAGCCGGAGCGACGCCCCCTCCGCCCAACCCCTCACCTCCAACATAGCAGGTAGGCTCCCACTAATCGTCACCTCCTCACCCTCCTGTCTCCCCCGTCTTCCAGCTCTGCAGGGATCCTCTGCTTCTCATCGCCACCTCCTCTTCACTCCCTCCTCCTCCTCAGTTCTCTCTTTACCTCCATCCTCCTCCCTCTGCCCCTCTCTCAGTTGGTGTACTGATAGTAACAGTAAATCATGATAAATCTTCTGTCAGACAGATGGGACGGTAGCAATTCCCGCAAAGCCCTTTCTACCTGAGAAGTCCGAGGACAGGTTACTGTCTGTCCCAGAGAGGTGGACGCTGGTCTCAGCTGAACTTTATGGCGGCTGGAAGGAGTCACGTTCTTCAGGTGTTTGTCATGGAACATGAAGGAGGTGACGCTCTGGACATTAATGTTGGTGCCTCAGTCCAACTCTCTGGTTCAGACTGAAACGTTTCTTCAACTATCAGATGGATGTGATATACCATATATACCATAGTTATACTAACAGGGCTGATAATGTTACTAATAGGACTAAATAAAATGTAAACAGTAGCAATCATAATAATTGAAGCAGTGGGTGATGATCAGGTTCATGGGGCAGTAGGTGGTTCTACAGTCCTGGATCCAGACTCTGATCCTAACTCTGATCCAGACTCAGATCCAGACTCAGCAGCATCAAAGACCCTACAGGAAGTGACAGGAGGAAGAGTTGAGCGATGAGGAAGAACAAACCTACAAGAGAGAGGAGTAAAGTTAGTGACGAGCATTCATGGGATGTGAATGTGTACAGATGGAGAAGAAGAGGAGGAGAGAGGGGGAGGAGGAAAGGGAAGCTCGGTGCATCATGGGAAGTCCCCCGGTAGTCTAGGCCTATAGCAGGATAGTGAGGGGATGGCTCAAGCTAATGCTGAGCCAGTTCTAACCATAAGGTATATCAGAGAGGAAGGTTTTAAGCCTCCTCTGCCTCCTGGACCCAAACTGGAAGATGGTTCCACAGCAGAGGAGCCTGATAATAAAATGCTTTCAGCCTTTTTCACTGTTTTCTGACATTTTCACAAATTGATTCAGGAAAATAACCTGAAGATAAATCGTAAGTTGTAGCTGTAATCGATTGATACCGGTTGATACCCTAGTTAAAATAAGTTGTTTTTTAAATGGACTCCTGTTCCTCTCATCTTCTTCATCAGCCCCCCCGCCCCGTTTCTCAGTTTACTCCCAAACCTCTGTATTCTCCTCCCTCCCTCTGTCCTCCTCTAACTTTCTGCCCTTGGCTGTCCTCCTTCCTCCTCTGGGCCCATCTGTCACCTCGGACTCAGCAGGTACAACGGCCATTAATTAACATCTCTGACCTCCTCTGTCCTCCTGTCTGCTCCGTCCTCCTCACATTCATTAGTGCCTTAAACACACAAACTGATCTGTTTGTTTCTCTGTGTAACTGAGTCTAAATGTGATGATGGCAGCTGAAATTTCACCTATTCGGCTACAAACTGGAAATCGAAGTGCGGGCTTGTGTGTCGGAGTCTGATGGTGACATTTAAAGGTCATGACAAACAAGCTCAGTTCAGACTATGAATGTATTTAATACGGCTAAAATGAACATGTCAAACATTCAGCGGCATTATTCATTATTGTGCTCCAACACAAATATCAGATCTAACAAAGGTTATCTGACACATTTATGATGCCGTGGACCAAAATATCTGTCACACTCAGAGAAATAATTCATTTCTTACTTGTACATGTGCAGTGAAAGGCTCAGTTGCGCAACAAACTAACCACATATACGCTCAGTGCTCGCCTTATTATGTACACTTGTAGTCTAATACAACTGGTGTTGTTCAAGCAGTAAAAGAGGTGGTAATTCAGCTCAGTTCAGTTCATTGAGTGTCCAGTTTATTAGGAACACCCAGCTTAATCTCATAGTCTGATCCACCAGTCCTGTGAAAATCCTCCTTCATGAAGGTTCCAATGTTCAGTTTGTGTTGAAGCTGTTTCAGACATGTTGGTTCACCTTTGATCAGGTTGGAGGATGAAGTGTGTGTTACTGTTGAACTGTGTTTTGTTATATAGACAGGTGTGTCTGTCATTTTGTCCTACTCATCTAAATCACTGAGGCTTAATAACAGAAAACAGTCTCTGGTGTCTTGGTGTTGAGGTAAATTAATTTAAGAAAATAGCTCTGGGACATTTTGGTGAAATATTCCTTTAAGGGACATTGCGGATATTGATGAAAAGATTTACAGCTGGTCAGATACTTCATTGCTCTCAATTTAAAAAAAATTAAAAAGCTTTTAAAAACCAACCTGTACAGATTTATTTATTTATTCATTTAATACCTGAAGAAACTGTTTGAGTCTTTAAAATTTCAGTAAAAACTGGAATTAAGTTATTGAACGGATATGAAATAGTTCATTTAAATCATTAACAGTGATTGAGTGATTGAATGTTAAATTAAATGTATCTTTATTAAGTTAAAAATATCTTTAAATTAAGTTTAATGTATCACACTAGTTAATTTAAACCCCAAATCAAAATAAGCGTTTTAATTTAGGTATCTGGATTTTCTGCATCTGGCTAAATAAATCAAAATCATATATTAAATCTGAATCCTGTTTAATCCTTTATGGGATCAAAGTTTATCTTTCATCATTTGTCACTAAGTAAAGTTATAAATAAAGATTCAGTTCAGGTCTGTGATCAGTTGTTTTTGGACCAGGATCCACAAATCCTCCAGTTTTTAATGGTAGCTACTAGATGAATCAGCATCAATTTTAAAGAAGCCTAATCAATGCTGACAATCTGTAACTTCATCCTGATTTTAAGCTGAAATATTGATTATAAATTGATATTTATTGTTGCTATACACTGAAATAAAAGCTGGAATAAATGGCGGGATCCTGGAGCTCCTGATGTAGATACCGGAGCTCCTTGATCAAGATCGTGGAGCTCTTGATCCAGAACTCTGAGCTTAACAAGCTCCAGATAATGATCTGATTCATAAATAGTTGAACGACTCTCCCATGTTTAACGAGCTGTGATCAGCCGATCGATTCTCTGGAGAAGAGTCTCCTCTGTTCACTGGCATTATAGTGAAATGTTACTGAGTGAGGAGTCTTCACTCACAAACTATCTTTGGCAGAATCCAGTCAGAAGCTTAGAGAGAGACATTAACCAGCAGTTAACCGGCTGGTCGTCACATTAACCAGCAGATTAATTATCTACAGCCGATATCAAATCTACCATCGTCACCTGACCGTTTCCTAAAAAATAACCAGAGAGAATAGGTTCCAGAACAGAGTCGCTGGTGTCGGAGCTGATGAATCTGGGAATTTTGAGGACTGAAACTGGGTCCAAGATTGAGCCGACTATCAGGACCAAACACTAGGTTCAGGCCTTCACTGGGACCACTGTTGACACGGACACCAAACGATTAATCTGTCAAAGCATTTCCTCTGAAACAAACCTGTCAGAGTAATGGTTGACTAGTGTTGTCAGACACCAACTCCGTGTCCTCCTGTCCTGCAGTTCTATCCACAGCTCTGGACCTGGTGGACCTCAGCGAGCCGGGGGAGAGCAGCGGTGGGAGCAGCGGTGTGAGCAATGGTAGTAGTAGTGGCAGCATAAGTGTCGGCGGCGGCGGGGGGGGTAACAAGGACCGGAGGAAGAGCCCCCTGAGGAGGAAGGGCAGCTCCAGGAGTCCTCGCCGCCGGGCGAGGCCCGAGGAGACAGAGCTGATCCAGGTGGAGGTGGAGCACCTGCCTGCAAGTCCCAGAACACCTGAGAGGATCTCGCTGGATTCAGGTAACGCAGACCGAACCGACAGCAGGGAACTTGACACCACATCACTGATCTTTGTCAGAGTGAAGGAAGATTTATACTTCCTGCATCTGTGCCTAATGTCCATGTAAACGGACACCCAGTGGAAAATCAGCCCCATCACCGTTCAGGGTTGGTCAACGTTGTTTCACAGGTAACAGAATCACAGAAACTGCCTACAGATCAGCAGCTGTCCGACTGGAAGTGGCCTCAGGTTGTTTTTAGTCGCTGGCACTCATTTTGCTAAAAGCTTTGAACTCAGTCAGTGGCGAGAAAAAAGCAGCGGAGGTTGACTTTAATCTGAGCTTTTACTGTGATGAGAATATAATTTCCTGTTTCACCTCTGTGTCCTTTGACACTCAGACAACAACACTGACAGACTGAGGACTAAACAGGGGCAGGAGACAAAGATTCAGTTTTCATGAGCTTGAACGACCATTTTCATTTAAATGATTCCAAATGAGCTTATAACGACTTGTGTCTAAGTTTTGTAGTTTTGGCGACTGTGTCCTCACAAGCCTCAGAAAGACAGAATTCAGTTTTTTGCTTAACAAAAGTATTTTTGATAACAGCATACTATGACCAGGTCGGATCTGAGGCATGGCTTTGATGTCGTGTTGTCGTGGTTACAGTCAGTCTGTCGTCCCCTCTGGACAAATGGGACGCGGTGAGCCTCGATGTGGAGGACGGAGGACGCAGGAGGAGAAACGAGAAGAGATGCACCTCCCACCACTCCTCCAGCGAACTGCTGTGGTAAAAAAACAACTGCTTTCATTTCACTTTGTCAAACTTGAAACCAAAGTCAAAGATGACAGGTTGTTTGTGTTAGAGCAGCAGAGCATCACTTGCATGTTACAATGGGAGAGTCGACAAACAACATCTCAGCACTTTGTGTTGCGTGTTGAGTTTTGGGTCAAACTGCTGCGTTCATGGTCACGAACAAGCCTTTGGGCTCAGTGAGAGATGGAGCCTAAAGGAAACTAAACTCAGGAAAATGTATCGGGAAATTAGAAATATCAGCAAGCTAAAGTTTGTTAATTATGACACAAAGTGCAGCTGAGGCTGATGGGAAAATCTTTACTGTGACGTGACAACAGTCCAGTATGTGTCAGGTGTTTCAGTCTCAGCCCAGGTGAAGGACCAACACTTTCATGGTTCTTCTGTTCCTTGGCTCCTTGGCTCCTCAGTTTCTTCTTACAAACATCACAATAATGTAACTGTAAATGATAAATACCAAGAATGGTTGCTTCCTTGAACTCTCCTCTAACGCCACCATCAGGGCATGTTTACTTCCACTACTGTTCACTATCTAATTACAGATGAATCATCAGGATGTCTTTGGTTCAGGTTGTGGCAGCCTTAAGGGCGCTCTAAAAGGGATTTAACATATATTTTTCTCGTTTAGGTCTGCAGAGTTTAAAACTGATCCGTTAACGAAGAACTCCTTCGACATCCACAGCTTCCATGATCTTGACTTCATATCATCATCACAGGTCAGCTACTGTTTCACACCACAGTATAACACTATAAAACTATAACAGTAAAAGAGTACTATAACAGTACTATAACTACTATAACAGTACCGTAACAGTACTATAACAGTAGTATAACAGTAGTATAACAGTAGTATAACAGTAGTATAACAGCAATATAATAGTACTATAACAGTACCATAACAGCACGTCTGAAGTGAGTTGTTTAAGAATAGAACATTTCTAATCCTTCAGTTTATCTGAAGTCACCGTGGTTTTCACTGGACATGTTGATGAGAAAAACCTGAGCCTGGAACTTAAACTCATCGCAGAGCGGACAGTGTGTAGTTCAGGGAGCCTGGGATAAATGAGTGTAACCTCTTTAATTATGACTGACTTTGTTTGCAAGTTTTTTGGCATCTTTTTTGTTTTTTCTTTACGGTCACACTGACGGCTGCTGGCTGACCTTTCTGTGTATGTGTGTGTATATGTGTGTGTGTGTGTGTGTGTGTTTGTGTGTTTGTGTGTTTGTGTAGGAATGTGGAGCGTCCAGACAGCGCAGACGGACTCGTTCCCTTTTGGCCAGAAACGAGTCTCTGGAGGACGAGTTTGTCCGAGCGAAGGCTGCTGTCGAGGTACACAAACACACACGCACTCACACACACACTGACAAAATCTCCTCATTGTCCACAGGATTTGCTGCTCACTCTATAAACATGTCCTCACTTTACAAAAAAAATTCCTTGTTTCCATGACAACTTGTTTTTCATGCAATATGGGGACGATAAGAAAACTGTGCAGCGTCTATGTCTTGTCCTTTAAACCTGCAGCTGCTCCTGTTGTTTGATGTGTTAAAGACCAGATGTTAATGGATCTTCAGGTATTGAATATCACCTGTATGTCGCTGATCAGAGGTTTTTGCAGCAGAAATCCTCACCGCACTTCCTGTAATCTGACTCTCAGAGACCTTTATGATTCAGCAAACCCTCGGACTGGTGATGCTGCACTCAGATCAGCCCGCAGCCTGATGAACCAGCAGACTGACACTGATGATATGATATTATCAGAGCACACAGCTGAGCTACATTCTCAGGGATCCGCCAGGCTTTGCTGTCCACACGTCATTACACTTATATGAAGCTTTTGCTGTGTCAAAGTCTACATCACAATGTGTGATTATGCCCATTAGGAGGTCCAGTAACATCTTTCTGGAGCTTTCAATGTATGATCTTCATCAGCAGATGGAGTTCAATATCTAAATTGTCATGGAATTGAAAAAGTTTTTTCAGAAAATGTTGATAAATCTGATTTTATTTGGAACCAGTGGTGTGTGTGGGTGTGTGTCTGCCAATTAGGCAGTGGAGGAAACTGCCACTGTCAAGGTCCAAGCATGATTCAGGTTGGGTTAATTTGGGTCAGGTTGGTTCGGGTTGGTTCAGGATGGTTCTTTCTGGTTCTTTCTGGTTCTTTCTGGTTCAGAATGGTTCTTTCTGGTTCTGTTTGCTTCACATTGGTTCAGGACAGCTCGGGATGGTTCAGAATTGTTCTGTCTAGTTCATGTTGGTTCAGGATGGTTCAGGTTTAATCAGGATGGTTCAGACTGGTTTTGTCTGGTTTAGGTTGGTTCTGACTGGTTTAGGTTGGTTCAGTCTGGTTCAGGTTGGTCCTGTCTAGTTCAAGATAGTTCAGGACAGTTCAGGTTGGTTCAGGATGGTTCTGTCTGGTTTAGCATGGCTCAGGATGGTTCAGGTTGGTTCTGTCTAGTTCAGGATAGTTCAGGACAGTTCAGGTTGGTTCAGGATGGTTCTGTCTGGTTTAGCATGGCTCAGGATGGTTCAGGTTGGTTCTGTCTAGTTTAGGACGGTTCAGACTCTAGTTCAGGTTAGTTCAGGACCTTTCAGGTCGGTTCTGTCTGGTCCAGGTATGTTTATGTGATGGTTTGGTTCAGTGTGAGCGTGGAGGGAGTGAAGTGAACTAAGCTCAGAGATTAAAGTGCAAATTTTCTAGCCACATATTAGATTTCAGTCATTTGTGTCAATGAGTTTGTGCTGTTCTGCTCGTGAACCAATCACAGCGTCTCCTCTGATTGACGAGCTGCTGATTAAAAGCTCTTCCTCATCACAGTTGACGGTTTCTGAATTAAGCTGCAGGTGTTTTAATCCACAGAGGGCAACACACACAGAGGTCATTACAGTCTGATGTTCAATCATCAGACATCAGTTATTCGGCTCAGTGCTGGTTAATGGGGTAAACCCTGCATCAATTAGCTGATCAGATTCATTCTAAATGTCTTTTGACAGCTCCAATGCCTTGAATGTGAATATTTTCTGCGTTTGCTTAATATTAATATAATATTATTATTATATTATTATTATTTTATTATATTTTACATATAGAATGTGTTACATGTAACTCATGGGGCATTATTGAGTTTCTCTCAGTCTATTGCCAAGTAAAGCCTGACACCATTTTTTAATAGCGAAACTAAAGATTTTATCTTTCAGCACCTCTGCATCTCACTGTAGTTTTCCACAGCTTCCTGCAGCGCTGATGCAGATTTTCTTGCAGTGCTTTTACATATATTAATACTCAGACTGGCAGCGTTTGCTGGTTTGTTTCCTCTCTGAGGCTGATTGGCTCTGACAACCTCTGTGTTTCTGCTCTGGTCCAACGAACAGCAAAGGAGCAGAGGAGTAGCTTTTATATTCACCACAGGAAAAAGGCTGAGCTGAAAACACGAGCACTTGTTTTTAGGGGGGGTGAAATAAAGGTGAGGAGGGCTGAAAGGGTTCCTCCTCCTGAGTATTTAATGATGCACTCAGAGAGTCAGAGGGAGCAGGCTCCAACACTGAGTCCTGGTCCAGTGTTTAAATGTTCCTACATTAAAGACTATGACAGTCTGATGAAGACGTGAACTGGTTTTATAAAACAGTCTGGTTGATGTTCCTCGTGTTCACCGTCATCAGAACTACAAAACAACTGTGACAGACAATTTAACCAGACTGTCTGAACACGTCTGAACCAGAATTCTGATGGTCTGAACGGGTCTAAAAGAGATACAAGTGAAAACAGCTGAGGCTCATGGGTATTAAATAGGTAGATATCAGGGATCTTTGGTGCAGAGGTTTCCTCAGGTCTGATCTTCGATGAACCTACCCTGAGTTCATATAAACCAGGATTCGTTCTCTGTTCTCTGTTCTCTGTTCTCCAGTCTCTGGTCTCTGATGAAGCTGGAGTTCTGAATTTACATCTTCTGCTTCACCTGGAACATTGTCTTCTGACAAAACTGCCAAACGTAGCCCACGTTCTTTCAGAGTGCAGAATAATTTTTTTACTCTGTGTTGTTGTGCAACAGTGAAGCCAGAACAGCTTGTGACTGTGGTCCTGTATCTGTACTGGAAGTGATCCCTGCTTTTCCAGTGGAGCTCACAGTAACAACTGTGTATTAAAATGATAGTGATTGGTTCTGGTCTGGTTGTCACAAAGAGGACGTTCAAGTTGAGTTTCTGAACTTTCCCCTGCAGAGTTGCTGATTAAATCTCTGTAGCAGCAGGTAGCAGCAGGGACGAAGGAGCTGTTTTTTTCATTAAGATGAAATATATTTAAAGGAAAATATTGATACTGTCTATGAAAAGTACTGAGCACTGAAGTTAAACCTAAAAAATAAATGAACAGTAAATAATACAATTCAATGAAACACAATTCCTCTAATAAACAAAATTAAATAAATCAACAGTCAGCTGCAAGATACGCAATATGTAATAAATGTCACTTAGACAATTGAAACATACTTACATACTTATATTCACGGCTCATTGTGCAAACCCTCAACTACTGATCGTTCAGAAAAGGATCCGAGAGAACAGGTTAATGAGGGACAGTTCAAGGTGCATCATGGGATATGTATGGAACCCATTGTTTTTCACTAAGGTCAATTTGTCTTCGACTCTGCTGCTCAGATTTGGATCAGCAGCTGTGTGAAGAGACAGTGAAACTCTGAGTTAAAGTGTGTGTCCGTTGTTGTGTTGCAGTCAGACACAGAGTTCTGGGATAAGATGCAGGCGGAGTGGGAGGAACTGGCCCGGAGAAACTGGCTTGAGGAGTCTGAGAGTCAGCGGCCAGTCCAGCCAGCTGTCTCACCCGTGGAGAAGGTGAGTGAGTCCTAAACTTGGTTCCTCAGCCCTTTAGTCATCTGTATGTATTCATTCTTTCAAGGCTTTGGTCCAGAGCGACTTATAGTCTAAGATGAAGGTGAAGCCTCTGAGTAATAGGTCAATAAGACACAGGAGACACAAGGCTGCAGATGCATGTACGTCCATGGAGGAAACAAACTTCCCTGACTGAACCTGCCTGATACTGATTTATGACCTGAACCAAGGTAACACTGAGACTGTTTCAGTTATTTCTTCTTAGAAGACAAAAGTTATGTTCAACTCTGGGAATGTTTTAGCAGACTAGAGACATACGTGATGACATCACAGCAACGATAAAGCCTGAAAAAAGTTGATGGTCTGACCAATGAGTCGTTACTACATTATTACACCAGTACTCAGTGGTCATTACCACATTACTCAGTAGTTAAAGGTCAGATCACACCCAACTCTGATTTTAACTCTACCTGTAAAGTTTCTGACTGTATCTTGCACAGTTTCGATGCTTCTATGGTGGAGACATCATCTGTCCATAGACAGACAGACAGACAGACGGTGGTAAGACCTGATCTGACAACAGATCCCCACAGAATAAGGCTCAGCAGCCCACCAGCACAAAACATACACAACTTGTAGAAGCTAATTTTTCCCAAGAATAAAGTCAGTTCACCCAGACTGCAGCCGTTAATAATAATGACAGATTATTACTGAGATGGATGTTTCTCAGCATTAATCTGTAGTTTTAATCCTCTGGCCCAAGATCAGCTCTGAGCGCCTCCGTCCTGAATACCGGGCATCAGTAATCCTGCACTAATCCCCTCTCCGCTCAGTTGTTACATCACCATGGTGATGGAAGTGAAGCCGCTCTGGTGTCGACACGTTATCAAACATCTGTTCACACATGTAGAACAGATCGCAGATCAGCAGCTCACGCTCAGATGTTTGTCATCTTTCTAGTTTCTCTAGTTTTGCTTTCAGATTAAAATCTTTGAGGGTTTGAACGGTTGAAGGATTTTAGGCTAATGTAAAAACCAAGCGAAAGTTGATAGTGCTGAAAACTGAAAATTAAAACATTCACCAATTACCATGAAGTTGTGAATAAACACCATTATTCAAATCATGTCAAAACATTCCATGTTATTCTCACAAAATAGCAAAGTGATAAAATGGCTTGATAAAATGAAGCAGGTCATAGTCAGCCCTCTGAGAACAGGACAGAGTCACTAATTCATTGAAATCACTTATACTTTGTCAGTAAGAACAGGAAGAACTGTATCCTTTGAAATGCTGCAAGGCTCTTAATTTTAAACATTTGTGCAGGAAGTAAGATTCAGTGACAGCAGCTTGACATTGTTAGAAACTACAGCAAAGTAGAAGCAACAGAACCAACCAGGAAGTTTTTTCAGAGTCTTGAATGTGACTTGAACTTTGTACTGAATTTACATAAACATGGAGGAAGTTCTGGGTTTGTATCAATAACAAATTATGAACAAATATAAAACAGACAGAAGAACATAGAAATGAAGAGCTAACTCTAATAGAAACCCCTTTCATAGAAAGGTCCGGTTTTGTTTGTGACACTATCTGACAATTTACAGGAGACCAGAGACCGAATCTGTCTCATAGTTTTCATGTTTATTGATTGTCTTTGATTAATACCTGAATTCTTTTCCAGTCAGTTTTTCAGTCAGTTTGTTTTCGTAGCGGCCCTGACAAAAACATAAAGTCCAACATAGAGCAAATGCAACATAACTGCTAAATATGATGATGCACATAGTTCATGGGAGAAAAATTTGATTTTTAATTTGGATGTTAAAGTTCACTTAAAATAAAAAAATAAGTGAATAAAACTGATACCAACATACAATTGAGTTTGTTCATGTAATGTGTCAAAAGACAGTAAAAAGGAAAAAACATACAACATTAAAAAGCAAATGTAAAATTAGATAAGTGATATGAAGATTTGATTTGATGTGATTGTTCAAGTTGAATTCTGAGTCCAGGCTTACACAAAGATTTGTGACATGGTTTTTAATCTTCAGACACAGAGTGAAACTTTATACTTTATTCCTATGACGATTATTTTTCCAGTTTGAGTAGCTTCAGACACATCGAGTCCTTGATTTGTCCAGTACAATAAACAGAGAATCTGTGGGATGGTAGTCACTTGGTTACAGAGTAAATTAAATTTGGGTGTTGTCAGAATAAAAAAAATTAGTTTATTAATTGGTTCTTCGATAGACAGAAAATTAATGGGCAACTATTATTATAAGTTGTTGTTTAAGTCATTTTTAAGAAAAATGCCAATATGTGATAATCCAGCTTTTCAGATGTGAAGATGCCAGTTTTCCTTTTTTACATCACATTGAAATCAATATTTTAGGGTTTTGACTTCTGGTTTGGCAAAACAAGATATTTAAAGTTATGTCTTTGAATGAAATTCAGTCTTTTGGGGGGCATTTTTCTTTGTTTTCCTTTTATTGATAAGATAACTGGCTCATTAATCAATTATGAAAATAGTTTGGTAGCCACAGCCATAAATAATTTCATTGTTTATATAACGTGGCCTGACGGAGGCATGTAAATACTAAAAAAAAGAGGCCCGCTGATTGAACCCTGGCGATTCCCACACGTCATTCTTAGCCATTGATAATGCCATAACCCTGCCGGTTGTCTGTAGGTATTAAAGAGCTAGTGTTTGCTTTGTGCAGGGTTACTACTTCAACACCAACAACCCATACAGAGACTGGCCCAACGCCTTCGCCGAGGGTCAGGAGAAAGCTCGGGAAGGAGACCTGAACGCTGCCGTCCTGCTGCTAGAGGCCGCCATCTTACAGGACCCACAGGACTCTGAGGTGACAACCGCTGGACCTGTTTTATATATGATGCATCTCCATCATCTGCAGGGATTTAAAACCAAATGATCCCCTGAGTAATGTTTAAATCTGGGTTTGTACTTGTCTGGGAAAGTTGACCAGTTGAGGAAAAATCCTGGAAAAATGACACCAATTTCCTGTAAACAACAGCTTGTCCTGTAAAGTTTTATAATGTTAATGTCAGGTGTTTCATCACCTGTCAAGAGTATCACAAGAGGAACCCCAGAGTTTATTTTGTGTGACAGAAGCTACTCTTTTATGGGAACTTTAGTTTTTTTGTAGACTAACAAATGATCTGCTGTTTGTTAAATTCATCATGATTCAGATTCTAATATGAAGCTCTGTGGCAGGATGCTGAAACAGCCTCAGATAGATTAAAGAAGGGCTAAATGAGAGATTTCACTGATTGAAAGAGGCTAGACAGGAAGTGATGTCATGAGATTGGATCTCTATAATTTTGTTACTTGAAACAGTTGAAGTGATTCCGAGGGAAATTAGAAGTGACTTTGTCATGAATCAAGGTTTAATTGTCATATGTAGAGACATTCTCAGTATTTTTTATAACCCGAGTTTACAAAAGTGAGAATTGCTCATTAAGTATTGCAGATAATTTTGGCAAAGAAAAAGCTACATTTATAAAATTTATAGACTCTGTTAATGGTTAATAAATCATTAATGTTTTATAGATCATTTGGTGTGTCATCTGGAAGGAAAGTAGATAAAGAGACTTGGTGGTGGAATGAGGAGGTGCAGGAGTGTATACAGAAAAAGAGATTAGCTAAGAAGAAGTGGGACACTGAGAGGACTGAAGAGAGTAGACAAGAGTACAGGGAGATGCAGCGTAAGGTGAAAGTAGAGGTGGCAAAGGCCAAACAAGGGGCTTATGATGACTTGTATGTTAGGTTGGACAGTAAGGAGGGAGAGACTGATCTATATAGATTGGCAAGGCAGAGAGACAGAGATGGGAAGGACGTGCAGCAGGTTAGGGTGATTAAGGATAGAGATGGAAATGTATTGACAGGTGCCAGCAGTGTGATGGGAAGATGGAAAGAGTACTTTGAAGAGTTGATGAATGAGGAAAATGAGAGAGAATGAAGAATAGAAGATGTGGCTGTTGTGGATCAGGAAATAGCAAAGATTAGTAAAGATGAAGTGAGAAAGGCACTGAAGAGGATGAAGAGTGGAAAGGCACTTGGTCCTGATGATATACCTGTGGAGGTATGGAAGTGTCTAGGAGAGGCGGCAGTAGAGTTTCTGACTGGGTTGTTTAACAGGATCTTAGATAGTGAGAAGATGCCTGAGGAATGGAGGAGAAGTGTGCTGGTGCCCATTTTTAAGAACAAGGGAGATGTGCAGAACTGTGGCAACTACAGAGGAATAAAGCTGATGAGCCATACAATGAAGCTATGAGAAAGAGTAGTTGAAGCTAGACTAAGGGCAAAAGTGAGCATTTGTGAGCAGCAGTATGGCTTCATGCCAAAAAAGAGTACCACAGATGCAGTATTTGCTTTGAGGATGTTGATAGAGAAGTACAGGGAAGGTCAGAGGGAGCTGCATTGTGTCTTTGTAGATCTGGAGAAAGCGTATGACAGGGTGCCCAGAGAGGAACTGTGGTACTGTATGAGGAAGTCTGGAGTGACAGAGAAGTATGTTAGAGTGGTGCAGGACATGTATGTGGACTGTAAGACAGTGGTTAGGTGAGCTGTAGGTGTGACAGAGGAGTTCAAGGTGGAGATGGGACTGCATCAGGGATCAGCTCTAAGCCCCTTCTTGTTTGCTATGGTGATGGACAGACTGACAGACGAGGTTAGACAGGAATCTCCATGGACTATGATGTTTGCAGATGACATTGTGATATGTAGTGAGAGCAGGGAACAGGTGGAGGAGAAGCTTGAGAGGTGGAGATTTGCCCTGGAAAGGAGAGGAATGAAGGTTAGCCGCAGCAAGACGGAGTACATGTGTGTGAATGAGAGGGACCCAAGTGGAAGAGTGAGGTTACAGGGAGAAGAGATAAAGAAGGTGGAGGATTTTAAGTACTTAGGGTCAACAGTCCAGGGCAATGGAGAGTGTGGAAAAGAGGTGAAGAAGCGTGTGCAGGCAGGCTGGAACGGGTGGAGAAAAGTGTCAGGTGTGATGTGTGATAGAAGAGTTTCAGCTAAAATGAAAGGAAAGGTGTACAAAACTGTGGTGAGACCAGCGATGCTGTTTGGTCTAGAGACAGTGCCACTGAGGAAAAGACAGGAGGCAGAGCTGGAGGTAGCAGAGATGAAGATGTTGAGGTTCTCTCTGGGAGTGACCAGGATGGATAGGATCAGGAATGAGTACATCAGAGGGACAGCACATGTTAGAGGTTTTGGAGATAAGGTCAGAGAGGCCAGACTGAGATGGTTTGGACATGTCCTGAGAAGAGATAGTGAATATATTGGTAGAAGGATACTGAGTTTTGAACTGCCAGGCAGGAGGCCTAGAGGAAGACCAAAGAGGAGATTTATGGATGTAGTGAAAGTGGACATGAAGGTAGTTGGTGTGAGAGAAGAGGATGCAGAAGACAGGGTTAGATGGAGGACACTGATTCGCCCTAAAGGGAAAAGCCGAAAGAAAAAGAAGAAGATCATTTACAAGACACTGATAAGAGCAACATCAGCCAGGCTGTGCAGGTCTTTTTTTGTCTCTGATTCCTCGGGGTGACGCCTCAGTCGGACTGTTTGACCACGATTCTGCTGGAGAACAGCTGGAGCACATCTGGAAAAATTCTGTTTAGAAACTGATCGTAAACAATATACGTCCAACAACTAATATATGAAAGATGAATCAGTGTCAGTGATCTTAAGATGCTGCCAAAAATATCTGGGCTTTGAGGCAGTGAGCTGTGAGACTGGTTCCACTACATGGTTTGTTAAGTCCTTGATGTTTTCTCTAGTTTTGACAGAGTAACAGGTTGATGTTGATTTCAAGGGTCTTTCCAAACAGGACTACGACAGCAGCCGTGTTTGAAACTGAGAAGGAGGATGAGGGGGATATGTTGGATATGTTGGGGATATGTGTTTTTTAGGTTTTTTAGTGTTTTTTAGGCCTGGCAGGTTCTAGGAATGACTCAGGCAGAGAATGAGAATGAACAGGCCGCCATCGTGTCCCTGCAGAGGTGAGTAAATCCAGTGAAGCCACTGCTTTTACATTGCACGTATGGTAATGACTATTATAATTAGGAAAGTCTAATTACACTCTAAAGTGTTGGATTTATTTAAGTAAGAAAACATTTCGGGCTTCACACATGTTCCACCGCCACAGGTGTCTGGAGCTCTGTCCCAACAACCTGCCGGCTCTCATGGCGCTCGCCGTCAGCTTCACCAACAGCAGCATGCAGTGGGATGCCTGCGATGCCCTGCGCCGCTGGATCAGCTACAACCCCCGATACAAACACCTGATCCTGGACCACAGGAGCCTGCTACAGGGCTCCCCTGCCATGCCACGCAGGGGCCCCAACACTTCCAAACCAGCCAGGTACAAACACCTAAAAGGCATTAGATCAGTTCAGGGAGGATAGACCAGAGTCCTGGATTGAACTATCCTTAATGCTGAAGTAATCCATATGGTATGAGTACTACATTACCCATTATCCTCAGGTGTTGTTTCTATGGAGATGACTCCATTAAATAGTGTGACATTAGAGGTGTTCATATCTTAGACGATGTGATTTAATTTCATGACTTTATCTGGTGAGTTCTTGTTCCTTCACCCTGGCAGAGTCTGAAGCTCTCTGATTGGTTGGTTCTGACAGCAATGCATCCTGGGACTAGTAGCTTGCCTTGCTGCTAAAGCTGTAATGGACTCTGCTTGTTTGTTTGTTTTGGTAATTCAAACCAGAGTTCAACAGTTTTTGTCACAAAACAACCTTCACACGGATGAAAACATCCAACGTTCAGCGATATATGTTCATCTTAAATCAGCAGTCCAACATTTTGTAAAAGCCTCCTGCTTCCGTGTGTGTGTGTGTTTGCGTGTGTGTGTGTGTGTATGTGTCTGTCTGTGTATGTGTGTGTCTGTGTGTGTGTGTGTGTGTGTGTGTGTGTGTGTGTGTGTCTGTCTGTCTGTCTGTGTGTCTGTCTGTGTCCGTGTGTCTGTATCTGTGTGTCTGTGTGTGTTTCTGTGTGTGTCTGTGTGTGTTTCTGTGTGTGTGTGCAGGTATGAGCTGCAGGATGTGCTGCTTCTCTTCCAGGATGCAGCTCTGTTGAATCCGGACTGTGTGGATCCAGACCTGCAGACCGGACTGGGAGTACTCTTCAACCTCAGCTCAGACTTCAACAAAGCAGTGGAGGCTTTTACTGCGGCACTGTCTGTCAGACCACAGGTAACAAACACATGTTTGATCCAATGTCCCTGTGGGGACACTCAATGACTTAATGCATTCCTTAACCCCCCCCCAACCCCCTAACCCCCCTAGACCTGATTCTAATCTGAACCTTCAAAGAGCCCTTTCAAGCAGTGAAGACCTCAGTCTCTGTCCCCATGGGTTAGTGTGGATTCCCTTTAAAGTCCCCACTGGGATATAAGAACAAGTAAACAAACACAAACGTAAAAGCCACACACACAAACCTTGTGCTGTGTGTGTGTGCTGCAGTAAAACCTGGCTCGGCCTCAGACAAACTTTAATCTCTGTACGAAGTGTAACTCCATGACAACATACATTGTGGTTCTACATTGGTGTGTGTTACTGTATAGCTGTAGTTTGTGAGATGGATGAAATGACACACACATTGTTCATGTTTCAGTCTCTCCCTACTAACCACAGGTATTAGATTAACATATGAATCTATGTCCACTACGCTTTGTTTTAATTATATTTAGGCTTTAGTTGGTGCTGATGTTTCAGGTGATTCAGAATAATCAGGACTGTGGCATAATCACAACTCGGATGTTTATCAATGGTCAGTTAGATAAAAACTGTCTGACTGCTGACAAACTAAAAGGTTCAAGTGCCATCAAGCACATTTAAGTTTATTTTCTGTCTTTTATAAAGATGTTTGTTACTAATTTTAGTGCTGAAGAGCAGGGTCTCACTTACTTTAACCCTGGTAACAACCAAGGTTAAAGTCAGGTACTCAAAACGTGCTGGTAGAAGTTTGGCCTTTTCATCCTGAGTCAAAAACATCTTTAGACTATCAGTTTTATTTCAATGTGAGTTCGACCAACAGATGTTGGCTTTGAAAAGACATTAACGTAGAGTCCCTGCTGTTGACTGATTGTAGATGAACCTCGAACCAGCGGGTCGCTGGGCGGATCGAGTGAGTGGGAGGGACGATGGGCAGGTTGACCGGGCGGGAGGGCGGGATGAGTGGGCAGGACAACGGGCAGGATGACGGGCGGGTTGAGCAGGCTGGACGATGGGGAAGGTTTACCAGGCAAGATGACAGGCGGGTCAAGAGGGTGGGTCAACCGGGAGGGGCGACGGGTGGCCAGGCGGGGCGACAGGTGGCCTGCGGTCGGACCCCTCACCTTTCGACCCCTCTGTGTTGACCTGCTGTCTGTTCAATGTCCTCAGGACTACCTGCTGTGGAACCGTCTGGGAGCGACGCTGGCCAATGGAAACCGCAGCGAGGAGGCGGTGGAGGCGTACACCAGGGCGCTGGAGCTGCAGCCTGGATTCATCCGGTCCAGATACAACCTAGGAATCAGCTGCATCAACCTGGGAGCTCACAGGTAACACAGGAAACCCAACAGGAGGATGTGAGCTTGCTCACTTTGGATGAAAGCCAGCGCTTTGTCTCAGACACCGAATAACTTATCTTTCTTCATTAATGGCTGTTCGTCCTCTAGATTCGTCCCAGAGACCAAAGTTACTTCTGATGCTTCGCTTTGTCCGACGAGCAGTTCAAAACCTAAATTATTCACTTGACAGTGAAATACAAAAAAGAGAAGCAACAGGTCCTGAAAACGGAGAGGGAGAACCGGTTTCCCAATACTGTTCTTCTTCAGTTTACATAACTTAGCCATGGAGTCTTAATAAAAATATTAATATATTAGTAATAACAGTTAAAACTGCAGGAATAAGCAGTTTTCTAAATTTTTTGCTAGCGTAGCTTCTCGCTCTGAACTTGGACAGAAAAGGGCGAAGCATCTCCGACACCAAGTCTAACCAGCCACTCACATGTTGCTAATGGAAATTTGACAGTGTGAGTGTTAAAAGATGCGTTGATGAGTTTTATGGTCTAGGATATGGATCCAGATTGGGACTAAGATATTCATGAGACAAGACTCAAACCAAGATCGAACCACTAGTGAGTTCAGAACAAAACCTGTGTTAGTTTTTAAGACTCACACCCACAGAGATCAAAACGCACTTGACGCATGTTTAAACAAATTCAGTTTGGCCTTAAAGTAGTTTTTTTGCATTTATGGTCTCACCCGGTCCTGGTGCCGATACTGGTCCCACAGGGAGGCTGTCAGTAACTTCCTGACAGCTCTGAACCAGCAGAGTCGGAGTCAGCGCTGCAGCCACCAGCAGATGTCGACCACCATCTGGGCCGCCCTGCGTATTGCCATCTCCATGATGGACCGACCCGAGCTGTTCCAGGCCGCCAACGTTAGGGACCTAGACCTGCTTACGAGGGCCTTTGACGTGGGCGACATCTGACAGAGGACAGGGTCTCCCGGTCGGACAGAAGGTCGTCTGATGGAGACGGGGAGGGGGAGATGTGAGCGTTGTCTCCCGGAGGAAGTGGACCGCAGGTGGAGCCGGTTTGGTTTGAAACCAAAGAGACGACGGCTGCAGGTCGCAGGAAAATCCTTCGTTATGTAACAGCACAACCCTTTAGCTTCCTGTACGAGCACGAGTCTCAGCGCAGAGGACGAGGTCAATGAGGCTTTGCTCCTTCAAAAGTCACTTTTAAAAATCAGGCCTTAAAAGCCATTAAACTCTGCTAAGCACAAGTTTAAAGAGTTTTCATTTAAAGAGGAGCTTAACAGCACCCGTAGCCCCACCCAGCTGTGACATCGCAGTGTACCAGTGCACCCTGGAGTGCACTTCTACATCACTGCATCAAGGTGAGTCAGAGTTAAACCACCTGATGTCAGCAGGGTTTAGAGGCTGTTAAGTTGCTCTTTAAACAAACTGCAAATTCTCAAACTGAAGCAGTTTTATCAGAACCACGTTTAGGATTTCTTGACCGCTTCGCTTTATGTTTGATTAGGTTTTAGTATGAAGCATCTGTGTCCTGTTAATTTACTGTTAACATAAACGCAACATCCCTCCATGTTACCTGTTGTAAGTGGAGGAGTTAACAGATAAATAAAAACCGTATCAGCTTCCACAGAGTGACGCTATGACATGACTCCTTTCTACTGATGATTTTTTTTTGCTGTGGATATGAATTCTTTTTCTCATTTTAACGTGTGACACATCGTCAAACAGGTAATTACACCTGCCTCTAAGCGTTTTAATGGGCTACCACTAAAATACTGACTTTAATTTGAGGATTTATGGTAAATTGCCATCACATCACATTTTCTCGTTTTTACCTGTAAAACTGATAAACCTGCTTCTTCTCTTCACACTGACTCTACTGTATACTTACACTCACCTGTTCACTCTGACCTGCAGATACCTTGTTGTGACTCATGAGTCCCTGAGCTTCATTTGAGCTACTGATCTGAACAAGAACAAAATCCAATATTAAAAAGCACCGTTCAGAACCATAACACCTGATTATTGCATGTTTTATCATAACTAGACAAACAACAAAACAGAGACACCTCTGACTCACCTGACAAGTGTCGGTCTGTCACCTGAAACGCTGACCTTTCTTCGTCCAGAGGCCAAACTGAAAGAAAAGTAAGCAGTTATTATAATGAAGTGATCTGAGTGGTAAAGAAAACATCCAGATGGCTTTAACAGACTGGATGAAATTCTTTTATTTGGAGATCATCAGAGACGAGTGGAAATGTTTGGTAACAGAGTCACTGCCAGAATCCAAATATTAATAAAAAAACAAAAAAGAAACTTGTTTGCTAAACCAAATATATGAAACTGCTCAATGCATGTTCCTGTTCAATTAATAACTTTGCCTTAAAAAAATTAAAAAAAAAAATATTAGGATAGTTTCCTCCCGACCAACAAATAATTAAATGTCCTGATGGATCTAAACAGAAGTGTAAGTCTTAATGTAGGTTGAAAGACAAGCTCATGGAGGTCAGTGATGAAGAAGAGGAGGCGGAGGAAGAGTGCAGACTGTCAAAATAAAGTGACAAACCTTCAGGGATGTTACCTCCACCTGTAACACTGATCCACACACATAGTTTGAAATACATCTTTAAGTTTTGTTTCAGTTTCAGTTTTGATACTAAACACTTGGTTTGTTCTTGTCACTTTCTTCCCTTTAAACTGTTAAGGCCATAAAATATTGCAACGGACCATCAGAAAACTTCAGCATGAACGTCCAACTGATGTAAAACTCCCCCAGTCTCCGTTCAGGAACAGTAGAAGTCAAACGCCCACCTGTTCCCCTGTTTTCTTCCTTAGAGTCAGGGACTTTATTTGGCTGTGAAGCTCTTCATCAGACAGATGTGCTGTAAATCAGACCGCAAGTCGTTCAGCAGGGGGCGTCGTTCACAACCTGCAGCACCTGCAGGAGAAAAGAGGAACAACAACAGCAATTGTAGCGTAAGTGCCACCTGCAGGAAATGAGTTGCTGGTTTTTAAAGCTGTGACTTTCTAACAGCTAACAGCTGTTAGTGAAAGTAAAATAATGGCTGTGTGTCACAATAACTTCAGATATTTCAAACTGAAAGAGATTCTCACACACACACACACACACACACACACACACACACACTCAAACACAGCAAGAGAAGAATTAAACATCTGCAGCGTCACGCCATCACCTTCAAGTGGTGCTGCAGTTCCTCTCTTTGCCTGCAGGAGGCGACGTTGGTAGGTTTACAGCCACAGCTCTGAACTGCTGCTAATGAAGGTGTGACCTGTTGCTCTGTGATTGGTCGATTCCAGCTGTACCTTCTCTCAGGTGAACACATCACTGACTGAAACATGTTTGGATGTTTCGACTTTGTCTAAAATTTCTACTCTTGTTTAAAGGCACAAATGTTTATTGATTTCTGTGCTGTCAGTGTTTTTTTTTTCGTTTGTTTGTTTGTTTTCTTCCAAGTGTTTGTTTTTATTCTGACAGTCTGGTGTTTTATCCTGACAGTCTGGGGTTTAATTCTCATGTTCTGGTGTTTTATTCTGACTGTCTCCCCGGCCTGTTTTCTCTCCTCCTTCCTGTCTCTCAGGTGAATCCTCTGATTTTAGATAAACGCAGTAAAAACACTAAAACCACAATTTAATGTCAATAATAATAATAATCAACAAATAATCACCGTGTTCCTCTGAGATCAACAAGTTCATTACCCAGTAAAGTTAATCAGTTAAAATTACTGAATGAGCACAAACACTTGAGTTTGTCACAGGATTGTTTTTTTGAAATCACCGCATTTTACTTCACTTTGAATAATTTTTCAGTTTGTAAAGTGGCTCGGCTGCTGCCGAGCTCATCAGATTGAGCCTGAAGAAAAACCACCACAGAGAACTGGAGACACTCACCTGACGAACTGCAAAAAGAGAACTCGGATCCCAGAGGACCGACTGTCTCCGCCCCAGAAACTGCTCGGCCACTCGGTTCTGTTGTTCTGTCATTTTCTTGATTCATCCTTGATTTGTCTTTAAAAAAAAAAAAAAAAAAAAATTTCCTTAATATTACAGAAAAGAACAAAACCTCACATTGAAGAGGCCAAACAAGTGAATTTTTTGTCATTTTTATTTAAAAACAAAGAAAACAGTCTGTTTGGTTACTTACACTTTGAAATCTGTCATTAAATTGTTTCCTTGATTTGTTTGCTGTTTTTGTGCTGCCTGTTTTCAGCCTGATGTTTCCTGAAGCTTTCGTCTGTTTAAGCTTAAACCTTAGAGCTTCAGAGTTTAAAAGGAAGACTCACAGATTTTAAAATCAGGTTAAATGAAAGAAATGAGTCAAAGCTGCTCCACAGCTCAGACTCAGACAGATTTAGAAAACAAACACTTTCCAGGTGAATTTAAAGCCTGTTAATGTTTTTCAGGTACAAAAACTCTGACGTGAGAAATGTTTGAAACATCTATCGGGAAACTGTCATTTCTGTTTTCATTTATCTGATGGGGCAGATTGGAAATTGAGCCTCGAATTAGAAAGTTTAAACAGTTTTTTAATGGTATTAATAACTGGAAACTTGAAGTTACTGTAATTTGTAATATACAATTCTAAATATATGCTATATAAAAATATAAACTACTGGTCAAAAGTTTCTGGACACCTCCTTTTCTACAGTTGTTATTCAAATTGACCAGATTCATTGTCTCAATGTTTCTAAGATTAAAATGGATATTTGAAAAAAAAAAAGGAATCATTGTTGTTTATTCCTTGTTGAACTATATTTAATAGCAATGTATGGTTCTGGTCTGGAGACTGTGCTGGTCTTCCATCATGTGGTTCTGGTCCAGAGACTGTGCTGGTCTGCCAACAACATATCATCTCCAGAACAGGTCCACATGGTGGTGTTTCTTTTTTACCTCTGGAGAAACGGATGTGTCCTCAAACTTTTGACTGCTAGTGTAAATAATATAATCGATATAATTTATTGGTCATTCCTGTCATCTCTAAAGTAGCTTGATTGCAATTTATACATTAATTCAGCAGCCCCCCCCATACAGAGCATTAATACCATTAGACACGTTCTTTGATCTGCCTATAAACTACATTATCTGTTACAAGCCAGTTATTGATACTGATAAATACATCCTGTGTATGTTTATAACTTTTCAAAATGTTACCTGAACTATTTCACTTTTTCACGCAACAGTGAACATCTCAGATTGATGATTTGTTGATCAATAAGGTGATTGGTTTTAAAGATGCTGATTGTGAATCTTCCCTCTGCAGTTTCTGACCTGTTTTTCTTCCTGTCTTTCACCTTCTATCTCTTCTGTTTTGGATGTTTCTCATGTAAACGACTGTAAAGACAATACTCACATGTAAACTGATGATATTTTAGAAATTAAACTGATACAGAACCTGAAAAACTTAACGTTTCTTCTTGGATCCGTTTGGTCTGAACACACGACACAAGTAAATGTGTTCAGCCCATAAATAACAGATGTTATATAGACGTCATAGTTGGTTGTAGCAGCTACAGAATTCAAAGCTGTTTCTGTTTGACACAAATGAGTTTAACTTGAAGTTGGCCTGAAGTTGAAATTAATCCAAATTAGCTACAATTCAAGTATCCAGCTTTAAAGATTTTACTTCAGATCTGGTTCAGAGTCCTGACAAGACCCTGATCAAGGTTTAGGTCAAAGTGCGTCCAAGTGCCTCCATCCTTACACCTGTCTACCTGCTCACCTGTCCAAAGTCTCTCTCTCCCTCGTTCTCTCCCTCTGCTGACTGAGCAGGAATCGGTGCAGGAGCGACATCTTGTGGCAGCAGGAGAAGCTGCAGCGGGAACAACAGCATCACTCTTGATTTCTATGATTCTACTTACAGTAGTGTTCAAAATAATAGCAGTCCAATGTGACTAACCAGATTAATCACTGTTATTAGTATATTTTTTATTGCTACATGGCAAACGAGTTACCAGTAGGTGCAGTAGATTCTCAGAAAATCAACAATACCCAGCATTCATGATATGTACACTCTTAAGGCTGTGCAATTGGGCAATTAGTTGAAAGGGGTGTGTTCAAAAAAATAGCAGTGTCTGCCATTGACTTTACAAACTCAAAACAATTTTGTACAAACTTTTCTGTTTCTTTAGCAATCCTGTGAATCACTAAACTAATATTTAGTTGTGTGACCACAGTTTTTCATAACTGCTTCACATCTGTGTGGCATGGAGTAAACCAGCTTGTGGCACCTTTCAGCTGTTATTCCACTCCAAGATTCTTTAACAACATTCCACAATTCATTTACATTTCTTGGTTTTGCTTCAGAAACAGCATTTTTGATGTCACCCCACAAGTTCTCGATTGGATTAAGGTCCGGGATTGGGCTGGCCACTCCATAACATTAATTTTGTTGGTGTGAAACCAAGATTTTGCTCGTTTACTAGTGTGTTTGGGGTCATTGTCTTGTTGAAACACCCATTTCAAGGGCATGTCCTCTTCAGCATAAGGCAACATGACCTCTTCAAGTATTTTGACATATGCAAACTGATCCATGATCCCTGGTATGCGATAAATAGGCCCAACACCATAGTAGGAGAAACATGCCCATATCATGATGCTTGCACCACCATGCTTCACTGTCTTCACTGTGTACTGTGGCTTGAAGTCAGAGTTTGGGGTCATCTCACAAAAAGAACAATTTTACTATCACCAGTCCACAAAATGTTCCTCCATTTCTCTTTAGGCCAGTTGATGTGTTCTTTGGCAAATTGTAACCTCTTCTGCACATGCCTTTTTTAACAGAGGGACTTTGCGGGGGATTCTTGTAAATAGATTAGCTTCACACAGACGTCTTCTAACTGTCACAGTACTTACAGTTAACTCCAGACTGTCTTTGATCATCTTGGAGCTGATCATTAGCTGAGCCTTTGCCATTCTGGTTATTCTTTGATCCATTTTGATGGTTGTCTTCCATTTTCTGCCACGTGTCTCTGGTTTTGCTCTCCATTTTAAGGCATTGGAGATCATTTTAGGTGAACAGCCTATAATTTTTTGCACCTCTTTATAAGTTTTCCCCTCTCCAATCAACGTTTTAATCAAAGTACGCTGTTCTTCTGAACAATGTCTTGAACGACCCATTTTCCTCAGTCTTTTAAAGAGAAAGGCATGTTCAACAAGTGCCGGCTTCATCCTTAAATAGGGGCCACCTGATTCACACCTGTTTTTTCACAAAATTGATGACCTCACTGATTGAATGCCACACTGCTATTTTTTTGAACACACCCCTTTCAACTAATTGCCCAATTGCACAGCCTTAAGAGTGTACATATCATGAATGCTGGGTCTTGTTGGTTTTCTGAGAATCTACTGCACCTACTGGTAACTCGTTTGCCATGTAGCAATAAAAAATATACTAATAACAGTGATTAATCTGGTTAGTCACATTGGACTGCTATTATTTTGAACACTACTGGACATTTACTTACATTTTCCATGGACAAAAGATAATTATCGATCAAAAAATAATAATATATTCAGAAGACTTTAAATGATAGTAGCCAACTAAATACACGACTCAAGTGATTAGACAGAAAAATTCCTCAACCACAAATTTCTCAACAAAATGAAATTTATGAGTGAAAAAGCCTTTTTCTCTGGTAAAACGGTTCATTGCAGGAATCCAGCTCAACTCTGCCAGAGAGAAGCACAGATGATGAGCAGAGACAGTTAGAATGCAACAACACAAATATGAACTCAGACATACAAACGTTGAATACTTCAGGATGCATGGGAGCAGTTCAGACCCGTTCCAGGTGCTGTGCTGGTCACCTGAGCACCAGGACACCTGGCATGTTTTTAACCCCCGTCAGGTCCAGGTCTCTCCCCGACGGTTCAGCCGTTTCTCCAACAAGCAAAAACAAAACATGGTTTCCAACCTCAACTGGTTTGTTTCAATGGATCCAGAAATAATGCAGGACGATGGTCACATTGAAGAGTCGTCTAACAGCCTCTTTACACCTGACCACTGTGGGCGTGACCCAAGTTGAAACCACACCCACGGTGATGTCACAAATGCAAGACATTCTACCTGGAGGTCAGATGGTGTGAGGTCAGTTTATGAGTAAAATTTTTCATCAGAAGTGACGCTTCAAAGACGCAGAGTAACTGACACACTGAGGTACGACTACAATGATGATGACGATGATGATGATGACGATGATGATCACCTGTTCATATGATCACATGGCGCACAAAATCAGGCAGAAAAGGCCAAGTCAGGTTCAGTCACTGAGCTCAAAACAATCACATTTCAGACTGAGACTAATGAAGTGGGAAGTTTGAAATACTAAAAAACTAACTGGGCCATCAGGGAATGTCAGTGTGCCACTACAGTTCTCTGAGCAGAGTCAGAACATGGACCAGCATCGGAGTGGTCAGGTGGGATGAAACGGACCCGGAACAGATCAGATTGGGGTGAAGGTGACTGGGACCGACGCTTCATGGACGAGGAAAACTGGGAAGAGAAAAAACTGCTGCTGGGATCAGAACCAGCTGGGTTCAGAACCGACTGGTAGTCAACAACAACGTGTGATAAACGAGCTCAGCCAGTTGAATTTACTGTGAAATTATTCTTTCAAGTTTATGAATACTGGAAAGTAACAGGGTACATTTACTTTATCTACTTTACTGTTTCCATCTCATTAAGTGTCTGCTCCACATATCTGAACAAGTGTTGGACCTTTTGTTGCTCTAAATTTATTGGCGCATTTTTAGTCAATGTCACTTTTAGATATAAATTTTACATTGAAACCAGTGATGATGCAGAGGCTTCAACCTTTCTGTTGTATAGAATCAGTGTGTAATTGTTTTATATAAAATTGGTGTGTAGTTGTGTATCCTTGTCATGTTTCCATCAATTCTCCTCTAAACTTCTCTCGTATTGTTTCAACAGCTGATCAAATGATCAATATTTCACTTAAAAGTCATTAGAAAAAAAAAAGTCATGAAACTGAATCCAGATCTGTGAACTTGAATCATCTGATGACCCCTCAGGTTTACTTGGTGTCCCTCTGGAGGCCCTCAACCTCAAGGTTGGGAACCAGTGGACCAAACCATCTATCTGTGTATAAGATAGTTAAAAGCAGCTCCAACAGTAAAGTGATACATAAGTATTGATGCATCAGTAGTAATAATATAATTTATTATAAAGTTTCACTGACATGGCCTCACGTTCCAGTCTGGAACTTCAAAATAGAACAAGTCACCTGTTTAGAGGTTAAACAACAGGCTGCAGCATCAGGTACAGGACCATGAGATGAGTCTGATGATGCAGGACAATCAGACCAGAGTCCAAAGGTTCAGGTGTCCACACGGCAGGTTTCACGTTTGTTTGTCTCCATCTGACAGATATGACGACAGATTTTAACACCTGGAAAGATGTTGCTGCTACAACTAAACACTGTATTCTTATTGATGACTGATTTTACCTTTTTAGGGTTATCAATTGATTGTCCTGTGCAATACGGTGATGATAAATAATCTATATAACTATTCACTTATTCATCATTAACATCCACAGTGTGAACAGATTCTTGCTCTAAAGTTGTCACAGAAAAGTCAAACAACAGATTCTTGTCACTGTGGGGGTTAACACAGAGTGACTCTGTTAAATCCAGTTGCTTAGATGCAGACAGACAGAAACAGCACAGGAGACCGAATCTTCATCTGCACAAAATACTATCCTGTTTAAACTTCTCTGGTGAATCCAGCAGGTTTTCTGTCCTGAAGCTGCAATGAGATGATGGTGGAGAACCTTGACGTCTCTGCAGGACAACAAGCTTCTTGGTCTCAGGTTGACCGATGAAGAGTCGAGCTGCCAGTCACGGGTCAAACCTGAGAGGTGAATGGAGGTCTGGTGATGACTGCTTCTGTCAGCAGAGGGTGCTGCTCATTAGCAGACCACAGCTCAGCTTGTTGTTCAGTTTCCCTGCAGGTACTGAACAGAGAAGGCTTCCAGCTGAGTCTCCAGCTCTGTGGCTCTGTTCCTGTAAAACACGAATAACAGAGTTTTACAGTTTGTGGTTTTAGCCTTTATTTCCAACAGACCTGCACCAGTGGAGGAAGGTAATGAACTCCAACAGCAGTAGAAAGATTTTTATCAGAGCACAGAGCATTGACAGGACATATGGTTTCCTTCATTACTCTGTTTGTAAATTCACTGTTTTGAACTGTTTTGTTTCTTTAAATTTGTGCAGCTGAACCTGATGAGTTGTCCAGTAAAGTAGTTGTCTACTGTATGGTAAGACTAAAGCAGGGCAGGATACTTCCATCAATCAACTGATCAATCAATATAATTCTCTATATTAGTTATTTATATAGTTCTACTCCTCTTATGAAACATGACACATCCCTATTATTTAACCAACAATATGTAAAGCAGTTAAAATCAGGTTCAACATTGAAATGCTGCTTAAATGTTGATGCATATCTAACAACAACAACAACAACAACAACAACAATAATAATAATGATAATAATAAACAGGGCTCGGGCTAGTGGTTAGTTGCTTGATAGAAAACCCTTCTCTAAATGTCACTTGTCACTTCCAGTGAACAGAGGAGAACCTCAGATCTGTGTAGAACCTTCCTCACATTAAAGGTGCTGTGTTCAATGTGTAACATTCAGAAAACATAACTGTGGCCGTTAGGTGAACTGAGGTCAGATTCCCGTCGCTCTGTAGGACGGCATAAATGAGGCTGAACATGATCGACACTGATTGTGTTGATAGAAGAGGTGTTACACTGAAGTTACACTGATATTATAGTTTGAGTGCAAAACTACTATGTGGCAGCAACAGGCAATACCAGAGGAGGAGGGCAGTAGCGTCCTATCCCAAAAGAAAAGGACGCTGCTGACATCAGCCTGTTTCATTTGCCTCATGAACGTTGAAGGAAAGGTTTTCTCCAGTGTCCTGGCCATAGGCTGACAGTCTGTAGAGTTAATAACCTAGTCAAACCTTTTGCACCTCTGCTAACTTAGCTCAACTCTTCAGACGTGTAATAATTTGGCCTCATACCTTATATACAATTTTATACAAATATACAATTTCCAATATTAGAACAATATACTGGCCTCCTGTGCTGGTGGCTGTGACTTCTCTTCCTCAACAATCTCAACTCAGGTCCATGTTGGAACTCTCCACTCTCCAACCTTGCTCTTATTCAAGATAGTGTGCTACAAGAAGTGGTGCAGCAATTAGGCTCTGGGACAAGCACTCCTGATCAAGTGCCCACTAAGTTGGTCTAAAAAGTTTTTAGCTGTTTCGCAGATGATGCCTCCCTATTCTCTGGAATATTCCCACCAGGTCTCAAACCTTCTGTAATAACACCATTATTGAAAAAGGTTAATCTTGATCCATTTGTTCTGGGGAACCACAGACCAATCTCAACCCCCCCCCCCCCCCCCATACCTGGGAAAATTCTTGAAAACGCTGTCAAATCCAAGCTGGTTCTAGAGCTAACCACAGTACATAAACTGCCATGGGCAGAGATGGTAAAGATCTAAATTTAGCTCAGACAACTATATGATTTCTATCCTGGTACTTCTTGACCTTAGTGCAGCCTTTTGATACATTGACCATGTGTTTCTTCCTCAGCGCCTTGGACACTGTTTAGGCCTTAGAGGCAAGGTTCTTAACCTCCTTTCTTTCTGTCTTACTAGAAGATCATTCTCTGTTTCTGTTGGTAACTTTTAGTCAGATAAAGTCCATTTATTCCAAATGGTGTCCCTCAAGGGTCAATTCCACTGCTGTTTAATTTGAACATGCTTTAAAATCTGGGTCCAATTCAGCAATACAATACTTCATATTACCTCCTATGCTGATGACACACAGTTATACATGTTTCTGCCAATAACCTTAGCCCAGTAAATGACATTATCCAACGCACTGCTAATTAAATGTCAGATGGCCAAATATTTTTTGAGCTAAATAAGGATAAAACTGAGACTCCTTTAGTTGGTTGCAAGACTTTGGAGCACCAGATTCACTCTTTGTTGACTCCTCTGTCAGTAAAATCTGGTGTGATTTTGGATGCTGATCTTAATGTCCAGAAGCACATATCTAATATCTCCAACACTGCCTTCTATCATCTCAGAAATGTATCTGAAGTTAGATGCTTCTTGTCTCCATCAAAAGGTCGGTGTTAACTCCTCCTCATTTGGAAAGTTGCAGCCTGAGTTTTAACTAAAAACAAGACGTTTGAATTGATTGTAAAATACTTCTAATTGTTTGTAAATCTGTGAATGACTGACCTTCTCCTCACATTGCAGACATCCTCATTGAGTACACATTGGATTGATCCCTTGGATCATCAAGCAAAGGTCTGTACCAAGAATAAATTCTAAATCATCTTATGATGCCTTCCGTCATTATGTTCCTACTCACTAGAAATGTTCACCACTTGAGTTAAGGTCTGCTACGACAGTATCCTGTTTTAAGAGCAAACTAAAAACATACCTTTTCCACAAGCTTTTAGTTGGGAGTATGGCATGTTGTTAACAGGTAAAACCAAGAAGGGTCGAGCTGAGGGAAAATGCACTTAGTTGTGATTTGGTTGTAGATCTTTACTTCTCATACACAATTTGCTAGTTGTGAATTGACATTAGTCCAAACTGATGAATCCAAGTTTGTTTACTTCTACAGCTCCACAGATAATGCACAGATCCATTCTTTGTGACCCAACTGAGTGTTAAATCATGGATTAACACTGGGGTTCGTTTACTTAATCATTCATTTATTCATTAAATCTCAATGGTGGAGCTGCTGTGTACTGTTGGCCTAGCTTGGTACAGGGACTGGAAATGGGGGATTGGTTGGAGCAGAGTAGGGGGACTGTCAGCCTAGTCAGACCTCTGACCTGAAGGCCTTGGACCTCCTCTGGATGTTCTCCAGTCTCTGGATCCTGAAGCTCAGCTGTCGGATGTTTCCTTCCAGCTCAGCTTCGCTCAGATTGACTCTCTGAGTCAGACGGCTGAATGTTGATGACAGTTCCCTTGAACCGAAAGGAAAATTCAAGTTTTAAAATATGCTCAGGTGCATTTGTGAGTGTCAGGTAGGGACGGGGTCTTACATGTACACCTGCTGGCTGCAGGCGGAGCTGGTGACGGGGATGATGGTTCTCAGGCGGTGGGCAGAGTGCTCGACAAACTGCCGCTTCAGAGCGCGTTCCCTGCTGGTGTCGGTCCAGGTGAGTTTCTCGTACAGGTAGAGGAGGCCGTACAGCGACAGAGAGAGAGTGATGAGACGCCAGCCCACAGAACGCCACACCTGCAGGAATGCCACACACTGGGGAAACACACCTGAAGGAGCCGACCGCTGGTTTTACATGTTTTAACGGCTTGGGTCTTATCTAATCCAGTCTGGGGGTGGGAGGGTTGTCCTAACTAAAAAAAACTCTGTAACAGTTTCCTCTGACTGTCCAGCTGCTGATAAAAAGAGAGAGGAACTGATCAACATGTTCATACACTGATACTTCCCCTTCAGGTAATCTCTTCCCTGAATTTTTGCCTTCTTTGTTTTATGTCTCAAAGATAAAAAATTGAACTGATTTTCAAGAAGGACCTGCAACAGGTTCAAGTTTTCATTTATAGTGATTTTATTTCTAATACATCCCAAACTGCCTCCTGGTTCCCCACATGACCTAGTTGGAGGGATGGATCATGGACCAGGGAAGATCCCAGATCAGATCAGGATCATTTACTATGAATCTGAATTTTTTCCTCCAATGTCTAGTGTATGTACATTGATATTGGCCTTGATGGAGGTCTGCGCTCTACTTACCATTAATCTTCTTGTTTCTGTCTTTGCCTTTATCATACAGCCTTTTTTTATTCTGAACTGTGTGCACACTTGCAGCACCTTTAATGTCATCAGTTGGCTTATTGTGGTTTTATTGTTTTATGTTTGATGTTTTGTTTTTATGTTTTCTTGCTTCAAAAAGACGGTGGGACAATACAGGTTACTTACAGTCTGTCCCACTTTATTAAGCTCAAAACAGCCATAAAAAGATGATCTACAGACCCCAGTCATAATTTAACAAGGTACTTACATCTCTTGTACACGTTTTCATGATTTTAAATAAATCATATTTATTTATGCTTTTTATAATCAGCTAATATTTTCCTAGAATATCCAAGAATTGAACATCATGTAAAGGCAGTAAAGATAATTTTTTATAAACATTATCAACATTACCAGAATAACATCATCCAACATTAAGTATCAGCCCCTCAGAAACATCACAAATGTGGTTCTAAGTAGAAATAACACACAAATAATGCATCAATTTATGAAACTTTTTTTTTTTTGTCTGAAAGCATGATGAAATCATCATAATGTGTTAGACTGAGGACTGTAGATTTCCTGTTTGTCTCTGTTTTCTGTTGGAGTTGTCGGAAAAAGGAAACATCCGAAGACGTCACCAAGAAACTATCAGCAGATAACGAAATAATCATCAGCCCTGAGGAACGCACCACTCCACCTATCACCAGCACTGTCATGGATGTCCGGGAGGTGGCGGAGACCAGTCCTGTTGCTATGGAAACCACCATCTCGTCCTTAAATGTGGAGCCTTCCTGCAGAGGCAATCAGGGAAAACAGGACATTGAGGTTTTCAGTGCTACAACGCAGCAACACTTATGAGCAGCTAAAGTCTTGAAAAACCATGAACTTGAATGTGTTCTGACCTGTCAACTGACCTGCATTCGTGGGTCGGAGCTGCTCAGCGCTCGCTTGGCATTGGCGGCGCCGATGAAGCGGGTGACAAGGGCAGTCCAGCCCAAGGAAAACTGGAACTCAATGTTCTCCTGAAAGTCCACACAGAGGGCGGCGAGGCCGAGGTCATAGCTCAATTCAAAGGAGGTGGAGGGAGCAGAGAGCTGTTCCTGGACCGTCAGAGACAACAGAGGACGGACACTGTCTGAGGACAGGGCCAAAAAAAACAAAAAAAACAAAACGAGAATCAAGGACGTGCTTGTTTTCCAATACATCACCACTTAACATCAGAACTATGCTGTCTAGATGCAGTTTCAGAAACAGCAGAGAGAAGGTGTTTCCGAGGATTCAAGATAGAGGACGTTTTGGTTACCGATCATGTGCGTCTGGGCATCTCTGATGTCTCTGAGGACGCTGACGGAGCAGCGATGAGCTAAAGAGTTGACCATCCTCTCCTCCACATGTCGCAGCAGCTTCTGAAGAGAAAAAGACAGCAAAACTAAGACCAAAGTCCGTTCTATTTGTTATGGTCTCTACTCAGGTCAGAACAGTTTATAGATTCTGGGTCTTTGATTCAGTGTTTACATTTTTGAGAATCTATATTGTACTGGCTGCATGACAAACAAGAATTTTTCTGGAAATCAGGTTGACAAGATAATAACATGTTGACATCACACATTGTTTTTGAATGGAGAGAGAAGTGTAATGCAATCAGCCACAGAGACCGATGCATTATGCATTATGTTTTCAGTCTGTTTATAGTGAGTCTTTCAGGGTCGGGTGACACTAACAGGGTTTGGTTGGTTCAGTTCAACCTGCAGGAATTTCTCTTTGAAATTAGTTGAGTGTTTTCGAGGTCTTTACTGCAGATATGAACCAGGTAGAAAATCTGTTAAACTGCCCAGAATCATACAGCTGACAGAGTCTGTGACTGAGAGATGACAGATACTGATGTGGGTTTACGTGCTTTTGTATCAGGGAAACTGTCCAACGGGACCAGAGTCAAAGTCTTTCCTGTCCACAAACAGTGGAAAACAACCATCAGGTTAATATTCCTGATGGTTTTAGTTTGCAGGGTAAAAACTTATAGTTAAAACATTTTAAAAAAATCTTTTGGGATTCAAACTGAAGTTGGTCATAGACCATTCATGGATGGGGGTCCTCATATTGATCACTGCTGCAGTATGTTGTGTGTTATCAGGACATTTTTCATTTTTCCAAACCAAAGTCATGTCCTTACATAAAGACAAGTATGTTCATTGTTTTATCGCAGCCCTTAGAAACAAGAACACATGCTGGGCGTTTAGTGTGGAAATCAGTTTGATATCTGCAGACAGAGCAGCCACAGGACAGGGGAAACATGAGGGAGATTCATTTCTGGTCTTTGTGCTAAGCTAGGCTCCTGTCATGAGCTAAGCAACAAAGGAGCCAGTAAAAACTCTCTGGAGATCAGTAGCCTTATGATGCGTAGCCTAGATGTCAACTCTAAACCTTGGATTTAACAGAGGTTCTTGTACTACAACTCAGACCGGTTTCAGTATTAGTAGTTTTACTCACGGCTTTGTAGAGCTGCAGAGTTTCCTGTGTTGGGTTGAAGTCGGCTCTGAACTCCTCCACCAGGACTGGAAGAGACCGGATCTGATCTGAAAGAGCTGAAGAAACCTGACGACAAAAAAACAGACACGTAAGACATGAATACACTGCAGCAGGAACACCCCACGGTTAATTGATATTTGAGGGTATTTCATGCTTCATTAAAAAACACATCAAGAACAATGATCTGGCTTCTCTCCAGCTGTTCCTTGTTAAACCCTGCATCTCATTTTAATGCCACCAGAAAAACACAAAATCTTTCAGCTGGCACAACTTTACTGGTACTAGTTTTTACTCACAATGTGAGACTAACTTTCATTATCACTGTTATCACTATCACACATGAATTAACTTCCTGTTCACTGTGAACAGTTATAGTGAAATGAAATGTTGACTTGATTCATTGCACCTTCATCTTATGATTTAAACTAAATCATTGCTATGAGATGTTTAAATTTAGGAATATATATAAATCACTTTGTAGAAGAAACAATATTTTTTTGTTGTCTTGAAGATGATCATTTTCTTCAATGAGGTGGAACACATCAATCAAGCGAGTGAGGTTTTTGATTTCACAGAGACAAGTAGTGAACAAAGCACTGATGTATCTTCAGCGCTAAGTTGACATTTTGAAGTTCTTAACAACCAGCTGTTTATTTCCACATGCAGCAGCTACAGATCAACATGACCCTTCATCTGGATCTGGTCTCTGACTCCACCTGATCAGTCTAGCTCCAGTTCTCCCTCTTCTTTTAGCTCTGGTTTTGGTCTCTACCAGCTCCTGGGTGAAACCTCTGGCTCTTTAACTGCTAAATGCTCCATTATGTTCACCAACTTGTCTCTGACCGAGTCAGTATCAGTGTCTGTGAGTCCGTCAGTTCTGCTGAGTAAAGCTTCATCAGGAGGATTTCCTCACCTTGGCAGAGACGTCATCGGTCAGAGTCTTGATCCTCTCTTTGACGTTGTCGGTCAGACGGTTAATCTGTCCTCGGACGAAGTCCAGCCGGTCCCTCTGCTCCTCCCGGTCCTCCAGACAACAGATCCTGTCAGAGGTCAAAATCCAAAAATCAGACACAGACACACGAGGATGCGATTAAAACAAAGCGAGTTGGTTAGCGCCCCTCACTTTCTGTCAGCAGAGGCGATGTTGATGGCGTCCATCACCGCTTTGACGGCCTCGGTGATCTGCCAGGCTCTCACCGTGTGCTGCTCGAACTTTGTCTTCACTGCAGACTGAGAGATGAACTCCTGTAGGGTCAGAGAACGTTCAGAGTCGCAGCTCAGCCCAAACATCAGCCCGTTTATAAACATTAAACAGATGAAACAGATCAGAACTAGTGTTTGTACCTCGAACGTCCTCTCAAACCTCTGGAACTCCCTCAGTCTGTCATGGAAACCTTCTGCCAGAGCGCCACCTGCAGGAGGGAACAGGACGTTCGGCTTCAGTAAAGACGAGTCAGCTGACTGAAACCACCAGAACCACGTCTGCTCAGGTCCCCTGTGATTCTGGGTTGTTAAATCGTGTCCATCAGAGTAAAACTAGAAGTTCCTCACCTGTCTCTCCTCTCTCACCTGTCTCAGGCATGCCCTGCACTCGCTGCACCCTGGAGCTCAGGACCTCTTTAGCTGAGACGAAAAAGATCCTCCCCGGCGCCTCGTCCAGACTGACGACCTTCAGTTCCTCAGCCAGGAAAGTCACGCAGCGGTCCAGGTGCTGCTTCCTCACCTGTGCAGACATTTTATATCTATTTTATATTTCAGGTTTACTCATTGAAGCCTTTCATGTTGTATGTCTGTCACTCTTCTATGTTCTTTATTGTGCTGCTCTTTCTCCTTTTGTTGTTTAAGCTCTTTAACTATAAGAGGAGACTGATGTCTAATTTAATAGGCAGCTGTCGGCCAGTCATCCTTCGATTTTCTGCCTCGTATCTGGGGTCGGGTCTCGGAGGCAGCAGGTTAAGCAAGGTGGTCCTAACGTCTCTCTCCCCAGCAGTGTTTTCAGACTCCTCCTGGGGGGTCCCCGAGGCGTGTCCAGCATGTTCTGGGTCTATTCTGGTTTCTCCTGCTGGCTGGAACCACAGTAACTAGTCTGCATCGCCAGGGATCAACACGCCAAGGCCCCTGACACCTGCACAGTCACAATGAGCCCAACCCAAAACCTAGCCCTGCAGGCGGTGAGCCCAAAGGGTGGTGGCTGCATATAAGTTCTTTGGGCCAGGGCCCGGTCACCAGATGCTCACCGGTGAGCTCCCTCCCCAGGTCTGGCTTTCCCTGATCCAGGTGAGGTGATACAGCTCAGAAGTTTGTCTTTTATCAGGTTGCTTTGAAGAGCTCTTAGTCTGCTACAGATCTCATATTTCTCCCATATTTACCCAAGCCAAAACCTAAACCTGATTCCAACCTGGACCCTGGAAACAGGTCTGAACTGGAAAACAGGCCTTGAAGCAGTTCAGGACTGGACAACACGTCCTCACTCTGTCAGGTCTAACTCCAACTGGTCCTCGCAAAGATAGAAGTTAACGCACACACCTCCTCGATGTACTCAGGTTCGGTCACTGAGGCGTCCCATCTGTTGTGGAGGATGAAGATGTTTGGTTTGGAGATTCTCTCACTGACTTTGTGGAAGAAAAGTTTCTCCTGAAGATGGAAGACAAAACAAATGAGACGAGCCAAACAGCGACAGAGCGATTGACCGTTATCCTCTACAATCCCACATGCTGTTCCCTCACGGTGTTCATCAGCGTCGACTCTGCATTTCCCACCAGGACGAAGACGTCAGCGTCCAGACAGAACTTATCGATCCAGCTGTCCAGCTCCAGAGTCACGTCTGTCCCAGGGCTGGTTCAAAGGTCAGAAATAACACCGGGTGTATTTTAGTGCTTATTCAGTCCCAGTCTTCACGTTTCCCTACATGACTACTCCCTATGACTCCTCAGCTGGATGTTTTAACTTTGTTGTGTTTTATGTTTGATTAACCAAAAAATGTTTTTTAATCTATTGATAATAGAAAAACATGACTGAGACCAGAAGAAATTGAAAATGTGTTTTAGACACGTTTTACCAGGTTTATGGTGAAATGCAGTTTTGTATTGGTTCTGATCCACACTAACGCTCTGCACTGTGTGTGTCGTGGGCTCAGAGTGTGTTGCTTGCAAACTGCTGACCCCTCCACCTCACGTGTCTCAGGCTCTGTCATCTAGAGCTGAGATCATACATTTGGTGAAGAGGGGATAATGTGGATGTTTTGATCTGTTTACACTGCTACTTTTTAAAAATCATGTTGTGTCGTGTGAGAGCTTGGATTGATTTAAAAACAGACAGTTTTGTTGAGGGAACTTCAGATCAGACGCTTGTGCTGCACATTTAGCCTCCTAAACTCTAAAAAATCTGAAGGAGATGTAAATGTTAATATGTATTTCTTTAATGTTTTTAACTTCATGGTGTTTAACAATTTATTCTATTTTACTCATACAAGCTCCTCATCACTGAAAGGTTCAATACCGTTGTGAGTTTTGACTGTGGTGGATTGTTTTTCTTCAGCAGGCTTCAGTCTCTGCTGGTTGATATTTGTAAAAGTGAAACGAAACCAACAGAAAGCAAATCACTTAAGACCAGCGTTACCTGTCCATGAGCACCAGGTCATCTCTGAGCAGAGTGCAGCGACTTTTGGGCCAGAAAACCTTGACCAGGCTGCCCGAGTCCAGTGTGGGCTCCATGTGGAGAGCATGAGCCAGCTGGTTCACCGTCTGAGGAGGAGGAGGAGGAGGAGGAGCAGTTATCACCGAGTCTGCTGAATCGTCAACAGACAAGACAGAGTGATAAACCAAAAGGACCAGTCCGACATTTTATTAAACCCTCCTATTCTGTTTTATTGCATCACTTCAATCTGACTTGATTTCCCCTAAATGTCGGACTGCTCCTTTAAAGCCTCTCTGCGTGGCGTACAGCAACGCTCCTCCTCTCATTGGACGCCTCGGCAGTGAGGTAAGCCTCGTCTCCGTCGGTGCCTTCGACGCTCAGGAAACAGTTGGTGGTGTGGCCGATGCCGCTGGGCAGCACGCGATCTCTCAGCATGGCGTTGATCACGGTGCTTTTCCCGTTGCTGGTCCTGGACCAAGCAGCAGAGGGAGAATGGGTCAGATGTTTAATCCTCTGCCTCCGTGTCACTACACCTTCATGGTCTTTACCTCCTTTATTTCACATACAAATGTACTAGATGTTCTCTCTGTGCTCAGAAATGCTGAGCAGGTCCGCGTGAAACCAGAACCTTCCCAGGCCCTGAAAACCTCTTTTCTTGGCCAAAGTTTGAGGAGCTTTGGTTCATTTACAGATTTATGTCAGTGTCATTATGTGTGAGCTGCTGAGAGAGTGAAAAAGCTGATGGCCTCTATTTCCTCGCACCATCAGACTGAGCTGCCTCTGGATCAGAATCTGAGTTTCCAATCTCAGTAAAATCTGATCAAACCAGACCCACACAGACCTGATGAAGTTCATAGATAATACCTGATCAGAACTCTAATTCTGACTCATAACTATTTCTGAGTTTTCAGAGGCTTTAAGCTGAAGAGCAAATTCATGCATCTCTCATTCAACCTCATCAGCTTTTTGATACTTACTCCTTCAGATTCTAAAGTTGGGTCCCTTCAGTCTCTGACGGGACTTGCTAACGTGTAAATGATGTTTAATCAGCTCCAAACTCTTACCGACTTGATCAGGCTTTAAGCAGCTTCTCCATAGTTTTTACTCTTTAGACAACATATCATAACTAAAAACAAGATTCAAACTGACAGCATCTAGAACGCCTAAATGATTCGCCTCCTTGTTACTATGGAAATACTGAGGAGAACCCAAGATCTACAGAGAGCATTTCATCCACACTGTCGGAGTGGGAAAGATGTTCTGTGCCACCAAATGAGCTTATCAACGCTTTAACCCTTTTACAGGGAAACTCACTTTCTGATGAGTTGTTACATCATCCAGCTTGTTGCATCATCTGACAGTTATTACATCAGCGGCTTCTAGACAAATGGTGTAAACTCAGCTTTGTGTCTCGCCGGCCGTGAACACACTCTGACCCTCGGCGGCTGTTCTGAAGAACAACCCGATCAGACTGAGGCAGAAGCCGCAGCAGCTTGTGAATCACAGATAAGTTTCTGCCACCGACATTTATCTGAGCCGACAGTTTGTTTGTGTCCGATGTGACTCGGCAGAAGATAGACGTCTGTTAGTAGATCTCTGCCTCTGTGTTTTATCTGCAGCTCAACACTGAACTGCTGCCGCCGCACCAATCAGAGCCGACGACAAACGCCGGCACCTGGGATGCTTGGGTCCGGACCAGGTCAGGAAATCAATGGGCCTCGGTGCCCTGGAGACCAGCTACATTTCAGGGTTTCAGGTTTCTGAGGCTCTGGGCTGTGGTCAGGTCTTCAAGTCCAGATTGTCCCTGAGAGTTTTGACTCGCCACAAAACAAATGTCACAACAACAACAACAGCAAGTAAGAGCAAATTTCATAGTTTTTAAATTTTTTTCTTATTTCATCTTTGATCAGTTGATAATTTGATTAGTTTATCAACAGAAAATTAATTTTCATCTGGCAATAATTGATAATTCATTGATAACTGATTCATTGTTACAGTCTTCCAGATAAAAAGGTTAACCAATCTCTGGTTCCAGAGATCTGACGCTTTTCTGTCACATATGACAGTAAACTGAACATATACATAATAAGCGGCAAGTTCCACAACCGTGAACCTACAGGTTGTTTCAGAATCTTCTTTACAGCCTCGGGTGGTTATTATGGTCAAATGGTCAAATACCAAACTTTCAGCATAAAACAGTCAGAAGTGGACATTTAAACCATGTGTATTCTGGGTAGAGTTGTAGAATGTCAGCCCCCCCGTACAGTCACTGAGTGTTAAAGCCCTGCTGATGAGTCTTAGATGAAGTATTTACAGTATTAAGTGCTGTTTCCAACCGACCTGCCAAAGAAAGCCACCTTCATGTGTCTCCTGAGCAGGACGTCTCTGATGGTGGACAGTTTGGTGGCGCAGCTCTGCATCTCCAGACTCTGCTCCTCCACGGCCACCGGACCCGGATCGTCGCTCCGCCAGGTCTCTGGCATCACACAATGACAACAGCAGAGGCTTCAGTCTACATGATTTCCAGCTTTTCTGCTTTCTACAGCAAACGGTGAAAAAAAACAGGTTCACGGCCTCGCGGTCGTTTTCCTCGTCCAACCCGTCTGGTCTCAGTTCACATCAGTGTCTCCATAGACTCATATTACATCTAGTAAAGAAGCCATTTAAAATAAGGTATCTAGTATGTTTTATCATAATTAGTGTAATAATTCTTGATTTATAATCAAAAACACATTTTGTGAGGTCACAGCAATCTTGAACTTTGACCTCAGACAGATGGAGGGGAAGGATGGTGAGATTGAACAATGGACAGAGAGAGAGATAGAATGGATGGATGGATGGATGGAGGAACGGACCGATGGAAAGACAGACTGATGGAGGGACGAATGTAGGGATGGATGGATGGATGGAGGGACGGATGTAGGGACGGATGGATGGATGGAGGGACGGATGGAGGGATGGATGGTATGGAGGGACGGATGGGGGGCGAATGGATGGACGGATGGAGGGACGGAAGGATGGATGGATTGAGGGATGGACATAGGGACGGACCGATGGAGTGACTGATGGAGGGAGGGATGAATGGATGGATGGAGGGATGGACTGATGGAGGGATGGATGGATGGATGGGGGGACAGATGGAGGGTTTGGATGGAGGGACGAATGGATGGATAGAGGGACAGATGGAGGGACAAATGGCTGGATGGATGGAGGGATGGATGGATGGATGGAGGGATGGATGGATGGATGGAGGGACAGATGAGGGATAGCTGGAGGGACGAATGGATGGATGGATGGAGGGACGGACCGATGGAAAGACAGACTGATGGATGGTAGAATGGACGGATGGATGGATGGAGGGACGAATGTAGGGACAGATGGATGGATGGAGGGACGGATAGATGGACAGATGGAGGGACCTGAAAACATAATGCCTTTGGCCTCGGCTGTCACCAGGACAGAGGCATTAAAAACAGCGACTACAGTATTTTACCCTGTCATTCATCGGTTTACTTTTATATAATAATAATAATAATATTCCCACTATTACTGATGTTTCTCTTCAACACATTAATCTATAATCTTATATATATATATATATATATATATATATATAAATCTATTATCTTTGTCCATATATATTATTCTATAATCTATATATACATATATACAAATATACATATTCATCTCCTATATATTTATATCTATATATATATATTCTGTATATCTCTCTATATATAATAATCTAATAATCTAATAATCTCTATTTATATCAATCTGTAATTTCCTCCTCCACCAGCTACAGTCCAGCTCACACACTAAAATCCAACATGAGGTTCACACCTGAAGAGTGTTCAGTTATAAATCCTCTCTCCTGATGTGTGTGTGTGTGTGTGCGTGAGAGAGAGAGAGTGTGTGTTTCTGACCATCCACAAAGGCAGAACCTTCCTTCACAAAGTACAGCAGCTGATCAAAGATGGAGGTGATAGAACGCTTTGCCACGACGAAACGCCACAGAGGAGATTGATCCGCTGCGTCCATGACACCTACACACACACACACCCGCCCACACACACACACACACACACACACACACACACACAGCACACACAACGCACGCACACACACAAGCAGACACTGACACAAAAACAAACACTGCTGATCAACAGATGAACACGAAGTCACTGCTGACTTTCTCTAACACGCACACAGAGTCGGTGTTAGCCTGTATCTACCGTGTTCAATGCGTCCTCCGGGTTCAGAGGTCAGTCATGGTTGTGGAGTTTGTCCCCCACCGAGTCAGCGTCAGCTCCCATCATCCCTCTGTTCAACACATCGACCACATCAGAGACACGACGACTGAACTGATCCTCAGCATGCAAAGCTCAGCTTACACTATGTGTGTGTGTGTGTGTGTGTGCAGATAGATCCTCTTAGCAGGACTTAGAGCTACTTCACCTGTTACACCTGCAGCTTTCCCAACCTGCTCATTCTCTCAGGCGTGTGTGTTTTGCTGATGGTCTATTTTTTCTCATTCTTATATAACATGATCTTTATTATCATTTTCTTCTTTTCACCAAATCATTTACTTGGTTTACATCAGACCTGACGGGGAAATACAGCTTAAAAATCCAAGGCTGTTGAAATGAGGTAAATTATCAATTTAAACATAAAATTCTCTGCTCATCTCTGCTACTGAGACATTTTAGAGGACAAAGATTACTTGAATCTGAATTATATTCAGTTCAACTTTATTCAACTTTATCTATATTATATTAGATCAAACATAAGACATGAAATAAAGTGGACATGTTCTTCTGAACTCTATTTTCTATATAAAATCACATATTAGGACACATTAATAACATAAATTAAAAACTAAAATAGATGAACAGTGGGATTAACATGAAACCAGTGTAGATGATGAAACAACACTCAACCTTCCAGGTGCATTTTATATTTTTTGGTATATTTGTCGCAGTCACCTCAGATCACAAGGTCATTCAATCATTCAATCATTACGTTTTCAGGTATTAGAGTCTATTCTCAATTACATTTGACTTACTAATTCAATTTATCTGAAGTAAATGGCATATCTGTAACATATCCCAATTTAATCTCTTGGTACTTTTATTTACAGTCAGTTTTTTTTGGTCCTTAACTAAAATCAGTCGGCAGGACGTGATTTCTTTAAACTTGTTTTACAAGCAATAGAGCCAGAAGTCAAACTGAGGAACAGTCTGGACCATGTTCTGTGTGTTGGAGCAGAAGGAGCAGTGACGTGACTTCTCTTTACAGACTGATCGGATGGTGCAGCGGAGGCATCGTTGTCAACATGTAGTTCAGAGTCCTGCAGATTGTCCCTTTGTCCAACAGGGGGTGCCGATGCTAGGACACGGAGCTGGTTGACTCACTGTAATAACTACCTGCTGCTGACTGATTTAACTGCTGCGTCTGAATAAAGATTCTTCATCTATTTAGTTTATTGATTCCTATAATTTTCAGACTGTGTCTAACCTGCTGCTGATGGTTGAGCCTTTATTCCTGAGCTCCTGTATAAAATGTGTGCGTGTGTGAGTGTGTGAGTGAGTGTGTGTGTGTGTGTGTGTGCGTGTGTGTGTGTATGTGAGTGTGCGTGTGGGTGTGTGTGTGTGTGTGTGTTTGTGAGGGGTGTGTGTGCATCTCTATCAGCTTCAGTCAGATTCAGAGGAAACGGTCGCTGCTGTTTCATCACACAGATGCCGACAACTTTCATCATCCAGTCAGACTGAAGACCACACCCACCTTATCTGACAGGGAGGGTGTGTTTGTGTGTATGTGTGTGTGTGTGTGTGTGTGTGTGTGTGTTCCATTTGCACAGATAGACCATTGTATTAATTCTGTCATCATGAAGGCAAAACTACAAAAACACTGATCTATCATTCATTTAAATACTGTTACAACAAGTAATATACTTCTGCTAGTACTACTGTAGCCGTAGTACTATTACTACAGCTGCTGATACTACAACTGATACTACTACTGATACTACTACTGATACTACTACTACTTCGCTAGTACTACTACTACTACTACTACTACTACTACTAGTGTCACTACTACTACTGCTACTAATACTACTACTGCTACTACTACTAATACTTCTACTACTAGTACTATTACTACTACTATTACTTCTACTACTAGTACTATTACTTCTACTACTATTATTACTACTACTACTAGTGATAGTACCACTACTATTACTACTGCTTCCACTACTACTACTACTACTACTACTACTACTACTACTACTATTACTACTACTACTATTACTACTGCTTCCACTATTACTATTACTACTACTGCTAACCGTTCCTCTACTTCATTGGTGCTGATGTACTGTTAACACCACAGTTCTACTTTTCTCCTCTGACTAGAACCCAGAACCACATCCGCCTCCGTCCTCAGGGCTGGACCACAACTGCTGCCACCATCAACACCAACACCAGCTAACGATGCTACATGTGTTAATGAGGATGAGCCCGTCTCTTGTAACACGGGGGCCTCACATTCAGGACACGTTAGCAACAGTACGAGTGGTTCGTCATCAAGGAAGCTGACAGGCGTTTAGAAGCTACAGAGACTCATTAATATGAGTCATTAATATGATTCTCTATAGCTTCAGGTGTTGTTCATGAGTTCATGAGTCACAGATGCCAGCATGACCACGTAATGTCCATGTAATGTCCAATATATACTCCATCAGTTTTAAAAAAATGTGGTAAAGGACATGTGTTGTGTGAGGCCTGGATTCAAAGACAGAGATGGACTCAGAGCTGTGGACAGAGACATGGTGACTATCCCAGAGGAAGGTCCAACCAAAAACAACATAACGCAGTCACAGGTTACTGAGGACCTGTGATATAATGGGAGCTGCAGGCTACTGATACTGGACAAACTGCATTGATTCTTGCCGCAGATGCATACACAGCGTCTTTTTCCAGCTTTGCGCAGCTGCTTATATCATATTTACCAAATTTTCTCCTACATGTAGTAAAATCTAGTTTGTGACACTTTGACTTGTTAAATGAAAGAAAAGATGGAAACAGTGGGTGAAGAGACGAGTTAAAGCTCAGTGGGACAGTCATATATCAACACTTTATACAGTGAGTTGACAGATATGTTCATGTGTACTTTACCTCTATGCTTTAAACATTAAAATGTGTATCTGATATATGTGATTCCAATATTTTTCTATTATGTTAATATGGCTTTACATTACTCAGTAGTGTTTTTACAATATGAATCATAACTATGTATTACACACAGTAAACAAACTCTTGTATGCAATATTGAGTATGTTTTTCCAAATAATTAAACCCATAATTATCTTATTATCATTTTCTGTCACACAGAAAAAAAGGTTTCAGCCTCGTTTTATTACATCTAATTTGAACTAGAACAAATCTGATGTAGTTGAATGACACTATATGCACACATCAAAATTTCATATATTTTCGGGTCTCCTCATAACAACAAGGTCCTGAGGGTAATCAGTATGAAGACCACTATATCCCACCTCACATTGTTTGGCAGAAATCCCGTTCTTCATGTAAAATAATAGGTGAGTTTTTGTGTCTGTAAAAATAAATTGAACATATATAAAAATGTGAATTTCAGCTGTACTCTGAAAATAAATATAGATACAAATATGCAACATGTTTTGGGCATAGTGCTACAGTGAATATGTAATATATTATTATTATTATTATATTATATTTTTGTTGCGGCATTGGGAGAAGAAAGTCACTTGGGGGAGGAGGAGGGGAAAGAAAGAAGAAGAAAAACAAAGTCTGTAGGCAAAGAAAGACGAACGATAGGGGAAGAGATAAAAGAAAGAGAGAGACAGATGGACGCTGGGGAGACATTAAGGAAAGGACTGCAGACAGACAGAGTGACAGCTTCAGATCTAGAGACAGATAGAGAGAAGAGAGCGAGAAAGAAAGAGTATGAGGAGGAGGAGCTGAGGAGGAGGAGGAGGAGTCAGGGAGGCAGATAAAAAAACGGACTCAGCAGAGAGGAGACGTCCAAACTGAGGAGGAGCAGAAGAGAACAACTGTCTACAGAGCGAGCCTGTGCTGAAAGACAAGAAGAGGAGGATCTGGAAAAAGAGGAGGAGGAGGAGGAGGAGGAGAAGAGGCACCAAACCACCCACAGAGAGAAAGTTTCCTCACACACTGTTAGAAACCTCACACTCTGTATTTACGTCTGGTAAAAGCCTTCAACTGGCAGTTTGTGTTCGTAGCTCTGACTCACTGACAACAGAGAATTACCTCTGAACAGAAGGGAAGAAAAAAGACGCCGTGGAGCTGCAGAGAGAAAACACAGGGAGGAGACAGAAGAAGAGACATTTCAGGCAGTCAAAGAGGTAAGGAGGGGAGCTCAGAGGGTAAAAGGTCATCACATGAACTCCAGCCGGAGACTCAGACACGAAGGTGACGCTGAAAAACCACAACGAAACGAAATCAGCAGGAATTTCTCAAAATATCCAGCGAAAGCTCCAGAAAAACACACTCTCCAGCAAATATAATAAAGTTCAGCTGATGTAAGAGGAGCAGACCTACAGAGGTGCATCATGGGAGCATCTTAGCTCCATAAAAGACACAGACCTGAACGCCTTCGTCCTCTGGTTCCACCTCCGCTACACCCACCCAGCATGCTGGCCAGGTTATCCCAGGGAAGGAGCTCTGCAGGTGGGGCTGGGGGGCTGCTGCTGCTCCCTGTGCTCCTGGGGCTGATGATGACGATGATGATCATGCTGATGATGACAGTTGTGGTGGCGGAAGCAGCAAGCGCCGATGACTTAGAGAGCGAAGAGAGTCAGGAGATCCTGGATGAGGACGAGGCTGTCAGCACTGAGTTCCTGGTAAGAAAAAAACCTACATCAAAAGGGATTTTCACACCTGAACCCACCAATATTTCTGCATTTTTCCACATCATGACATCATGACAGAACTGGAGGAAGAGTCGATCTTCACTGATGGTATCAGCGACAGATGACTTACTTCTATATTGGGCCCGGGCTGTATTGATGTATTGATTAGTTGCGTAAACGTGCAGCTTCTATTTTCACCAAACCACAGCTGTACATTAAAAAGCAACCATCGTGTGAAACAGAGTAGAAAAGTGTCACAAAACAAACTGAAACTGAATCGGTCAATGGACAGAAAATGAATCTGCTCATGTTCTGAAAACAATACTTTAAATCATTGTCAAGGCAAAAACATCCCAGTTTCAGTTGCTCTAAGTTTTGTATCAAATTAAACTGAATATATTTGGGTTTTGAATTGTTGGTCACATTTTAAAGACTAAACAATGCATCAATGAATCAGTGAAACACTGAGACCTGCATAATGAAGGTAACAGTAGCTTGCACTCTGACAATTACAGAATTACAAATGACATTTTTGATCTTTTCAGTGGAAACAGCTCCTTGATTCCCTATGACTCTGCCAGACTCGTTCTCTAAAATACCAGAGTTTTCATTCACGAGTCCCATTGCTTGGGGACAGAGTCCCAATGGACACTTGTAAGAGACGGCAGCTGTTCCTTACCCTGATGAGTAAACCTGACATGTGAAAGCAGCACCGATACAAGATGACTGGGTGTCACTGAACTCTTAAGAATATCATTAATCAACCTCTGGCAGTATCAGTTCGGTCATGAAAATGACCCAAGTCTGAGTTAGTTAGTTTTCATCTTAAAGATCCTAATGATGACTGAACAAACACAAACATGATGATGGAAATTCAACACTCTGAGAAAAATGATGATGTGTCCTGATACATGGAAAGAAGATCAGACCTTTATTGTCTGTGACAGCTGAGTTTAAATCATCCTCCATCGTCCTCCATCTTTGTAGTCAGTTTAACCCAGGGGTAGCTCGGTTTCACCGGTCAATCATCAGATGCCTCAGCGCTGTTGCTATGGTAACCTCTGGGTTGTCAGCTGTAATCCTCAGGACTTTCAGGGCTGCAGAAACGTGACACACAGGCCGAGCTGAGCAGGAGGAATCTGAATTAAATAGGTGAAACCTGTGTCTTCCAGGAGCCGCCGTCCTCTGATCTGTCCAAAGTGTCTCCTCTCAGCTCCTGGCTGATCTTTAGAAGAAACTCCAACAAGGGGGACAACCGGAGGACCAAAGGGTCGAGGCGAACCTCCAAGGTCAGACACATCTCCACTGAAAAGAAAATACACACACACACACACACACACACACACACATATATAAAAGACACAATTGTGTACGAGTGGGAACAATATGTCTATTAATTAATTGTTCGATATACAAAAATTCTGTTAGGCAACTCCTCTGATAATCAATTGTTTACATCATTTTTCAAGGAAAAAAGGCCAACATCCTCTGATCCCAGCAAAACCTGTCAGGAAGAAGTTCTGGGTGGATGGATGGTTCGACAGGGAGTCTGACATAGAGAGCTGGAAATCATGACAAAAGAAGTATTATTACTATAATATTATTACTATAATTACTTTCCTGCATTGGTTTTAATGTCCCACTCTCAGCTCCGAGCTCATTGGTTCCTAATGAAGAGAGAAATCTTTAAAAACACCTCACAGACATATAGTTTTATTTCAAGAAAATAAAAAAACAGCAGCTCACCGCAGTTTTTAATCAAACAAACAGGAGGAAATATATAAAGCGTCTGTTGGGGACTATTTTTAGTAGCAGATTAATCCACATCTGATGCTTTAACAAGTATCTGTGGCAGCAGGACGGTGTGTGTGTGATTGATGAGTCTAAATAAACCACAGTGTGTGTGTGTGTGTGTGTGTTTGACTGAGTGTGTGTGTGTTGATGGTGATGAAGGAGCATGTGTGTGTCCCTGGTGTGTTGTGATGGTTCCTGGAGCCAGTGGAGCTCAGTGGCTCAGAGGAACCAGGTTCATCACAGCACCTGAGACCTTCAGTGGTTTGGGTCTGAACATGTTGATGAGAGAAACACACAGAACCCTCCAGTTAAACTTTAACTCAGGCTGTAGAAGCTAACACATATCCACATACTTCTATGCAACTCTGCAGCATGGTCTTCCAGGCCCTCCAGGACCTCCAGGACCCCCGGGGCCTCCAGGCCCACCTGCCCCCCTGCTGCCCCAACAACAGGAGCTCATCCAGGAGCTGCAGCTAAAACTTAGAGGTAAGCCTCACTGATCACACTGATCAGGGGCATCGTCATCTTTCCTCTGATCACACTAGACTAACAGTCCCCACTGCTTCCAGTGTTCGTGCTAAACTAAGCTAAATGTGTCCTGGACCAGTCTGTGTACAGCACAAAAAGAGACAAAACGTCTGACTCTGGAGAGAAAGAGAAGATTCAGGGAAGTGTCATCGGGTCACATGATAAACCGGGATAAACCAGGGATAAACCGCTAAGACCTTCAGGTGCTGATAGCGTGACACCACATCACCCATCAACATGTTTAGTTCCTCCTCACCACAAACATCACAAACTGTTCACATTATCTGCCCTGCTTCAATTTTCACTTTCACTCAGTGTTTCTGTATGTAGGTTATATAAATACAGGCCTGGTGTATGTGTGTGTGTGTGTGTGTGGGTGTGTGTGTGTCTGTGGAGGCAGGCTGTCTGAGTCCTTAATAGGGGTAATTTTGTGGAGTGTGGATGTGACTTGGCTCAGCTGCAGGATTCCTGACATACCTGCTGACTGATGCTGTGTCTTTGTTACTTTCTGCACATTTGTGTGTGTGTGTGTGTGTGTGTGTGTGTGTGTGTGTGTGTGTGTGTGTGTGTGTGTGTGTGTGTGTGTGAATTTGTTCGATCATGCATGTTGCTTGTTTTCCTCCATTAGATTGCCTCTATGACTGTTTTCGTATTTTGTGGTTGTGTGTTTCAACTTGTGAGTGGTTTCATCATGGCAAATGTGGTCCTGGAGACATGGTGCTGGAGGGAGTGTGTGTGTGTGTGTGTGTGTGTGTGTGTGTGTGTGTGTGTGTGCTTGTATGGCTCTACATTGTGACGATGAGTTTGAATTTTAAATCATTGTTGTGAGGACATTTTTATCTGGTCCTCACAATTTCTAATGGATATTTGAGGGTTGAGACCTGGTTTTAGGGTTCAGATTAGAATCTGGTTTAGGTCGGGGTTGGGTGTGATCTGACCTTTATGTACAGAGACACTGATGTAATACTGTAGTAATAACTACTGAGTATTAATGTAATAATTGAGTAACGACTACTGAGTACTGATGTAATAATGTAGTAATAACTGAGTACTGATGTAGTAATGTAGTACTAACTGCTGAGTACTGATGTCATAATGTAGTAACGACTGAGTACTGCTGTCCTAATGTAGTAATGACTGAGTACTGATGTTATAATGTAGTAATGACTACTGAGTACTGATGTAGTAATGTAGTAATTACTACTGAGTACTGATGTCATAATGTAGTAATGTCTACTGAGTACTGATGTCCTAATGTAGTAATGACTACTGAGTATGGTGTAATAATGTAGTAACGACTACTGAGTATTGCTGTCATGATGTAGTAATGACTGAGTACTGATTTTATAATGTAATGTCTACTGAGTACTGATGTCATAATGTAGTAATGACTGAGTACTGATGTCATAATGTAGTAACGACTACTGAGTACTGATGTCATAATGTAGTAATGACTGAGTATCGATTTTATAATGTAGTAACGTCTACTGAGTACTGATGTCATAATGTAGCAATGATTTATTACTGATTTTATAATGTAGTAACGTCTACTGAGTACTGATGTCATAATGTAGTAATGACTGAGTACTGATGTCATAATGTAGTAAAGTCTACTGAGTACTGATGTCATAATGTAGTAATGACTGAGTACTGATGTCATAATGTAGTAATGACTGAGTACTGATTTTATAATGTAGTAAAGTCTACTGAGTACTGATGTCATAATGTAGCAATGATTTTGTATGATTTTATAATGTAGTAACGTCTACTGAGTACTGATGTCATAATGTAGTAATGACTGAGTACTGATGTAATGGTTTTCCAGTATCTGAGCTGATTCACCTCCTCGGCAGCAGAGAACAGACCAACAGTCTGATCACCTGTGATACCAAACAGTGATTATGATGCTCGTTGGTAAAAGCTGATGTTAAGAGCATCACGCCATGATCATCTCCTCTACTGGAGCTACAGCATTTCTGTTCACCTGCCTGATGAGGGGATAGCAGGTGGACATCAGCAGTCTCTGGTGCGGGATCGGACCTAGCACCTGTCACATGATGAGGATCTGGTCCTGAACGACCGGACCCCCCTGTGGGTCGACGGGTCGGGTCTCTTTCTGCTGTTTTCCCCATCGACTTCAGGATAGAGGGTGTCCGACTTGGAGAGAACAGACTGAAACAGAGTGAAGCCGAACCTCAGTGATTTTAAATTTATAAAAAGTCAGAATTTTCCCAGAATTCATAGCAAATGAGCCCTGCTGTGAGGTCTGTGGAGCTGATGAGGTCAGACGTCTGAAATCCGACCGCAGGCTGAGATTCAGACAGGAAAGTGCAGCAGGACTGTTTTCCAGGCAGCGTGGCGCCGCACACACACACTTTGTGTAAATGTTTGTGTCTGTCTCTCTGCAAATGTGTGTGAGTGTGTTTACGTCTCCTTGCTAAGCAGGCAGTGAGCCAACACACACACACACACACACACACACACACACACACACACACACACACACACACAGTCTTTTTCCCTCATGAAATCCTTTTAGAAAGAAATTTATCCAAAGAATCAGTGCATCTCACTTCTCCTTTTCCTCCTCTCTCCCACGCTGTCTGCTGTCCCTCCCCATCCTCCTCTTCCTCTCCCCTTCCTCTCTCCCTCCTTCTACCCCCCACCTCCTGTCAGACATGGCAGGAGGAGTGTGTTTGATGTGTGATCGTCCTCCTCGCGTGACCACCTCCTTCCTCAGTCGCCTCCTGCAGCCTGTCACCATCCCACGCCGCAGCCTGTTGGAGCTGCAGCCATTCAGCAAGGTCATATACAGACAGACAGACAGACAGACAGACAGACAGACAGACAGACAGACAGACACACACACACACACACACACACACACACACACACACACACACACACAGTATACAGTTGAATTACACACTTTATTTTATATTATATCATAATTTATATTATAATTCAGCTGAATCATAATAATAAACATAATAATAAGATTAATAAAAGAACTAATAGTTATATCAACAAAGTCTTTGATATTACTGATAAGACTAAATAAAATAGTATATTAGTAATTATAATGATTAATGGTGGGTGTTGATCAGCATCATGGGGTAGTAGGTGGTCCTACTGTCCTCGATCCGGATTCTGATCCAGACTCTGATCCAGACTCTAATCTAGCCCCTGATCCAGACCCTGAGCCAGACTCTAATCCGGACCATGATTCAGACCCTGATCCAGACCCTGATCCAGACTCTGATCCCGACCATGATCCAGACCCTGATCCAGATCCTGATCCAGGCTCTGATCCGGACCATGATTCAGACCCTGATCCAGACCCTGATCCAGACTCTGATCCAGACTCTGATCTAGACTCTTCAGCATCAGAGACAGAAGAACCTGCAGAAAGTGACAGGAGGAAGAGGAGAGAGATGAGGCAAAGGAAGAGAGAGGAGAGACAAAGAAGAGGAGAGAGGAGGAAAAAGAGGAGAGAGGGTGAAGAGGAGGAGAGAGGAGAGAGATGAGGAAGAGGACGAGAGACGAGGAAGAAGAGGAGAGAGGAGGAAGAGGAGGAGAGAGGGGAGAGATGAGGAAGAGGAGGAGAGAGGAGAGACGAAGAAGAGGAGGAGAAAGGAGAGAGATGAGGAAGAGGAGGAGAGATGAGAGACGAGAGACGAGGAAGAAGAGGAGAGAGGAGAAAGAGAAGGAGAGAGGAGAGAGACGAGGAATAGGAGGAGAGAGGAGTGAGACGAGGAAGAAAAAACTAGGGGAGAGAGAAGTAAAGTTAGTGACGATTAAAGTTAGTCACAAGTATTAATGGGATATGACTATGTACAGATGGGGAAGAGGACAAGAGAGGAGCCTGGTGCATCATGGGAACTCCCCTGGCAGTGTAGGCCTGTAGCAGCATTGAAAGAAGGTGGTTCAAGCTGATCCTGAGTCAGTTCTAAATGTGTAGCTTTATCAAAAGGAAGGTTTCAAGCCTCCTTTTAAATGTGGAGAGAGTGTCTACTTCCTGGACAGTAGAGGAGCCTGAAAACTCATTAAGCTGAAGCTGAAGCTGAAGGATTTTAACAGGAGACAGAAACAGATTCACTGTTCATCAGACATACCTGAAACTGTGGACCTATCCATTAACTGTGTCTTGTGTTTGACCTTCGACCCCTGCAGCCCTCAGACTCCGAGCGGAGCCTCCAGAGAGGCCAGACCTTCAACACCAGCACTGGCCGATACACAGCACCTGTCTCTGGCTTCTACCAGCTCACTGCCAGCCTCCTGATAGGTGAGAGCTGCACCTGACCGACCGACTGACCGACCGACCAACCGACCGATGAACAAACCAACCAACCGACTGACCGGCCAACCAACAAACCAACCGACGAACAAACCAACCAACCAACCGACCAACCAACTAACCAACCTACCGATTTATCAACTTACCAACCAACTAAGCAACTGACCAAACTCATTAAATAAGCTGTGTGTGTGTGTGTGTGTAACAGAGTCTGGTGACAGAGTCCAGGTCCGTCTCAGAGACAGTGTGAGAGCAGCAATCTGCATCGAGTCGCTCTGTCAGAGCAACCTGTGAGTACTTCATCTCCTTCTACCAGAATCAGCATCAGCATCCTGATCAGGGATTTAGATTAGACGAAATACTGATGAAAAAAACGATAAAAACACACAGTCCTCTCTGTGTTCATCAAACACTGAAGTCCATCGGTTTTCTGATTGTGAGGAACCAGTATTACATTAATGACCAAAAATATGCAGACAGAAAGTTTTCCCTGGTAAACATAAAAGTGAACGCTACACCCAACATTTTAGTCAACATCTCTCAATAAGACCAAAGCTTATGATTAATGTTCTCATGTCCCTGCTCATTCATTCAGGGTTTTTTCCTGTTATTTGTCACCTTTCTGTACATTTGCAGGAGTCTATTAATACATGTGACTGTTTTGTGTGTGTGTGTTAGCTCTGTAGAGTCAGTGATGGGTGTGGCCGCTGCTGGAGGAACATTCAGCATCTTACTGACAGGAACGCTCTACCTTCAGGTAGATCCACCTGTAGATCCTCACAACACGACTTTCAGACCGCCAGATCTGAATCCACCATCGCTTTTAAATCGACTGACCATCTCATGACCCAGGGACTAAATTTACTTTCTCAGCCGCAGCTAATTTGTCAGAGTGAGAATTCAGAGAAAAAAAATGAATTAGATTGTTTCATTGTACTAATGTTCTAAAGCAGAAATAAATAACCATCAACACTCACTGTGTCATGACGGGAGGTGATGGATGTTGTACATATTTTAAAGCCCCCCCCCCCGGGGGCAGATTGTGAAATGAAACTGACCTGACTGAAGGAGTCGGCACACTGGATCTGTCTAGTTAAATTTAGGCCTTAGAGCAACAATGCTGACCTACATTTTAGTAAAACACACACTGGTTTTAGGAATCTTTTACAAATAAGTCAACACCTTGAAATGAGACAGAATCAGGCAGAATCAAAATATGGTTTCATCACTTGATCCGTGAAAAGGTTTTAAACAGATTAATTTGAATGAAAACAGGAGAAATAATTTCACATACTTAGCGGTTTCTTTTTTTTGTGATTCATGAACATTAGACCTCAGGAAAGGATATTAATGTTGGACCTTGAATTTCTGTGTGTGCAGGTCGGAGAGTACGTCTCAGTGTTCGTGGACAACGCCACTGGCTCGGCCATCAGCGTCCTGCAGGACTCCCTGTTCTCTGGAATACTGCTGGGAGTCTGAACACACCAATGCCAACAGGTTGTGTCCGTCAGCCTTGTTCCCAGACCACAGCAGAGGTTTGACATTAGCCCGTTATCACTGAATCCTCAAAAATGCCACAGAGTAACACCTGCACACCATCACCTGTGCTGATCATTTATACACAGTGGTGGCATTGTTCTTTCCAAATGAGACTTTGCAATCGCCTGCAGCCTGAAGTTGTCCCCGTCCCTGCCGCTGCAAACATGAGATCTGTATCAGGGTCTCTTATCTGGATCCATTTGGATGTTGGAGGTACAGACCGCAGACCTGTCACAATACGGCAGGACCCAACCAGACCCGATCAGACCAAATATGGTCTGGACCTGGCCCCACTTTCACACTTCAGCTCTGAGTTACGAGGAGTGTCATGACCCAGTAAGCCCTCAAGTTAACTAGCTAGTTGGTATAATGCCTGTGACCGTCAACAGGAGTGGACTGTGGAGAAGCTGTGAGTCAAGCACGACCTTGGGTTGGGGCCTGGAGAACTCAGGATAAACCAGATGACGTGGAACTGTCCTGAACCTCTGCCCTTTCTCACACAAAGTCGGGTCTCCATTTCGAAAACTCCCCTTCCCCATTCTGCCTCTTCGCTATTGACTTTCGATTAGAGGCAAAAATGCCAAGAAAACAATCTTTACTACTTTGTCAAAAATACTTAAACACTCAGTGTGTAAACACCATCAGCACTTGTCAGTTTTCTAACTAAGATGTAAGATTCTCAAGACTTTATAAGAGGAACAACTCTTGAAATATCATAAAACAATCTGCAAATAATCTCGTTTTTATTTTTAAGGAAGGAACATTGCACCCAGAAATGTCAAGTACTGAAGACTTTGCACATTAAATTTGAAATGTAAAAGAGTACTGGGTGTTTATGCACTTTTTCCAGGACTCACAGTCACCCTAACAAAGAAGCCTGTGTTGAATGCCAAAAGTAACATTGTCTGAACCCGCATTTGGTTTCTACATAGAATTCACAATTAGGATCCCGAGTCTGGATCTCTGGTTGAGGCTGACGTCACTTTTGCAGTCTGCAGTCTAAAATTTGTCCTGTTGGTCCAGAAAGATGTGCAGGACTTTCAAGAATGTCACTGAAATGGGGAACATGGCCAAGGACAATGTTCAGATATTCATTGGACGAACAAGTTGCCATCTTAGGACTGAGACTCTGAAAAATGAACCTTAGTAAAACCCAGACACTCTGTCTGGATCACAGGCAGTGAATACAACGTGGATGTTTGGGTTTACTGCTTGAGTCCAGGTGTATCAGCTGATGACGCCAGAACTCAACGAGACGGGGGCGGGGGGCGGGGCGGGGGGGGGGGCTGAGAAACCCCCTGAGACCCAGATCAGAACTGGAATCATCTCCTGAGAACTGTTGGTTCCGTTTTCTTGGATCACTGCCAAGTGGACATCAGTAGTACTGCAGCCTTCTGGGAATGATTCTTATTCAACTGATCTTTTGAAGGCCACTGACAATATTCTCATATTTTACATTTTGTTAAATCTTTATGTTTAAGCAGTTTCATGCTAAAGGTTTGCTAGTGTTCAGTTGTCGTCCAAGAATTTGTGGCAAAATATCTGAAAAGGTTCAGGCCACAATGGCCAAAATAACTAAAAGCTGAAGCAGATGAGTTCTAGCAGCTAAGAGACGCTGAGAATTTTCTCCTGAACAGGAGCAATGACCCTCAGCAAATAACTGAACCACCAACCTGCTCATCACAGAGACTTGTGAGTTTCTCAATGGAAACAGCAGCAGTGTTTTTCTGTAGTAAGATTTAATGATTGTCAGTGTCTGTCCTCTTTTTACTTTAATATTAATATTTATTCTCTGGATATGATGAACAAGTTTTGAATAATTCTGAAAATAAACCTTTCTACTCTGTCTGTTTCTGATCGCTCTAGATGAATTTAATTGGAGAATAAACTATGAGATGAGGTTAAAAATCTTTATGAAACCATCCCATGGTGAAACAAACAGCAGGTCCAGTGTCATCAAGGACTCAAAGGATTAGTCAAACCCCTGGTTCTTCATCTTCTCTTCGGAGTCAGACGATTGATGGGAATATCAGGCTCCACATCCTGAACAGAGATGCCATTAGCGTAGCTTAGCACAAGGAGTTGTTTAAAAGAAAACAAATCCACCTTTAACGGCTACAAAGCTGCTTTTTTTACACGTTGTGTCTTGTTGTCTAAGCAGCTCCTGAGCTGGTAGTTGTCAGAGGACTTAGGACAGAGTTCAAACCCACAATTCAGGACTTCAGAGACGCCGCGTGAAGTAACCGTTCCCTGCAGCCGGAGGTCGACCTCCAACCAAACCTCGCTCACCACAGTGTCTCCTTGTTATCCTTCTATTTCTACACCTCATCAACACAACAAGGTACAGACTGTTCCTTTAAGGCCGCAAGAGAGAGCACACACACACGCACACACACACACACACGTGCACACACACCCACTGCACTCAGCAGTGTGGAGGTGGGCTGAGGTGAGATCATCATTACCCATAAAGTGGCGCCTAGTGTTTGGCACCGAGCCATGAAAACACACACACATCCACAGACACAGACACACACACACACACAGGCAGAGTTACTGTATGAGGTGTGTCGACAGAATAATGAGGCCTGCTGTCAGCAGGCCTCATTAGAGAGACACACACACACACACACACAGCTGAACAGAATAACCCACACACCTACATACACATAAGCAGAGTTGGAGACGCTAAAATTTTAAAATAACAGGGACACTGCAGTTACTTAGTGTTTATACTCTCAAGGACTTTAACTTGATAAAACAGAGATTTGTTAAATGCACATCACTGGATTGAAATGTGGTGTTGACTGAAACTGTTGTCTCAGAACACAAAGCTCATCAGAAAGGGAGGAGCAAATCACGGCTGACTGTTGTAGGAAGCACAGGAAGTACAGGGCTTCCAGCTATGTCTCTGAAAACAGGGGGAGACCGGGCTACGAGTCGACATGAGCTGCTAACTTTAGCTAATTAGCAGCAAACACAAGACCAGGCAGAGGCTGATCATACGCCAACGTTTCTAAAGGACGAGTGCAAAGTGATGAACTCATGATGGCGCCAGATGCAAAGTCAGAGGGTCAAAGTTGGTATGATCCATCCTCTGGGGACTATGAGATATTGTTCAAAATTGTTTCAGAGCAATTCTTTTAACAGTTGTCGAGACGTTTAAGACTGGACTGATGAACACTGCCATCCCAGAGCCACAACACTAGCTCGGTTAAATCGGTAATAGATTCTTTTCATTTGGAGTTAGTTACGTTTTTCAAGTTTTTTTAATCAAAAGTTAATGGTGAATTGAACTGTGACTTTTAGTCTGAGGCCAATCAGCGAAGCATCAGTTCGACAAGAATCATTTTTACCACCTCGGCCACATCTGAAACAGACTGGAGTCATCTGAGATGTGCATACGTGGGCACATATATTGAGAGCTACTGAAGACAGATTCCCTTTCAGACGTCCAACTCGTTTTTCAATACGACAGGAATTTAACATGTCAGTATCATGTCTGAATAAGCACCTGAGTCTGTTATGTTAAAAGTCTCCACGACAACTTGTAACATTTCTGCCAATCGTCCAATGAGGCACAAACCTGACCTGACTGTTCTTTACGAACAGGAAGATTTACTCGTCTTCTTCGCTTTAATAAGAGCAGCTTTATAAAATCCAACACTCACTTTTCTGTCAGAGATTTAATCTCCTCTTGGTGAGTGAACAGACACTATAACAATCGAACCAACACATTGCCTTGATACCTAGAAATATGTGCAGCATGGGAGCAAAGAGGAGTTAATGTAGGTCCTGAATTTAGGTCCAATAATGCACACTGTCAGATAATAATACATGAAATTAAATCTAATATGATTGATTAAAAGATGCATTGGAAGAATTTATTGGGAAAGGGTAAAGGCTATGGATTAAATGTGCTATAAGTAAGTTCTCTTTGTTGCTGAACGTAGTGGTGGTGACGATCCGCTGTCGAGAGCTTCAGCCATTGTTGTGTCTACACTGATCAGTAAATAGCTGTGGATGCTATGTGGATGTTGGCTGAAAAAGTTTAGTAAAATCTATGACTGCAGGAACAGCTGGGAACAGAGAGCTGTTTTGGATTGACCTCTGCATTGTGGCAACTGTCATGTCACGAATCACATTATTGTTATTATTATTACTTTTATTATGGTTACCACCTTTGTTCAATCTGGTAATCTGATTGAGATCAAGTTCTTTTGTGAGACACTAGAGTGACAATCAGCATCAGAAACAATCGCATTCATGTCTAAAATAGTCCAGTGTTTAAGGTTTTTGCTTCAGACTGAAGTTTTTTGTTATTCCATATAAGGAAAGGGCTCAGGAGTCAAATTCCTTGTACTGACTTTTATAACATACTCTCAAATAAGGTTGACTCTGGTTGATTTCATCTTTCAGTTATTCATTATTGTTTATAAGGACCCATGTATTCTTTTTAGTTTCTGTTGCTGTGGAAAAAATTCAAGACGAATGTTTGATCCTGTCTGGTCCTGCTCTGACAAAGCTCCACCCAAAGCTTGACTCAGTGAGAAATACCAGAAAAAAACTGCGTGTCTGCCTCACTGAGAAAAAAACAGCTGCAGGAGGGAATACTGGGAATGCTGGGATACTACCACATCGACCTGTAGGTAACTCCACACTGATCAAGAGTGAAAGTAGCTTTTCAGGGATCAGGGATCAGGGAGTAACAGACTGGTTTCTTGCAAGAGAGAGATGAGGGATCTTCAGAGACTCTCTGCAGCCTGAACTCTGAGAAACTCAAACTCTTCTGTCTGGACCATCAGAGGCAATTGTGTCGTCCACAGAGATTCAGGAACAACACAGTGACCACAAGCTCAGGCCCATCAATGAAGCTGCACGACAACAACAGAAGACACTCTGCAGCCTTTAAAGGCGAAGCTGAAGTGAAGTTTGATCAATCAGCAGAACACATTAAGGCCCAGGGAAAGCCACAGATAAAGGGTTAAAGAAGCTTTACCAGCGTCTACAAGAGAAAGAGGAGGCAACGATTGGGGGGAAGAGGAGCTGAAGAGTCAGATGATGAAGGAGAAGATGGAGGCTGAGGGAGGGAGAGAAAGAAAAGCTCTTTCAGACACTGAAGATGGCTCAGTCCTGCTTAACTACAAGGCTGCAGTGGAAAGAGCAAAACCTGGGGATCCTGACCCAGGACGTGGTCTCCTACAGTCCTGTGGTTGTGGACCCAAACGCTACTGAACCAGAACTCATCTCGTCTGAAGATATGACCAGAGTGAGATGAGGACAGAAAAAGGCAGCTTCCTGAAACCCCAGAGAGGTCAGACTACTACTCCAGTGTCGGGCTCTGAGGGTCATACCTCAGGGACTGAGGACAGAACAGGATGGTTGTGGGTCTGTCAGCGGAGTTCGTCCAGACAAGAGGAAGCAAACCGTCTAAAGTATGGAGAATTCAGCTTTTAAGTGCTAATTTCATAGCAATCTCCACATCCCATCCACCTATGGTGCTTCCATTGGGTGGGGGGGGATCAGAGTGAGTCTGGACCAGGACCTGCACACACCAGATCTGTAAGTCCACTGGTGTTACTTGGGATAAACTCACCCTGAAGATTTTACCAGCGAAGGTTTCTTGTAGTCAGATGGTTTGTCAGATGCCAAAAATACTCACAGACTGGATTTTACAATTCTGGAAAGCTATAAATTATTTTGTTTCCTCTCTTCTGTGATAATTTCCTGTTTCCTCTCTATGATTATTTTCTGTTTCATCATTATCCAACAAGTAAAACTTCAGCCAAAGGTTTTTTGCCAGGCAGTTTGTCATTTTACCAGAGACAACCTAAAGATAACAGAGCATTGATGCTTTTTGCCCTCCTCCTTCAGATCATGTGGCCAAATGGTTTCTACTGTATAAATGATTTCATTTAGGACTGTAAACACACTCATCAGTATCTTACCAACCACAGACATGTTAAGCATCCCTGGTGCTCAAGAGGTTGCAGGTTTACCTGAACATGTCCAATATTTTGTGTCTTGTTTGCAACAGCTTATTTTATTTTGGAGAAAAACAAAATAATTAGTACTCGAGCAAATGAAACAGACTTTCAGCCTTAATTCAAGGGTTTTGAAAAAATATCACATATGTTTAGGAATGAAACAGTTCCTCATTTTCAGAGACACAAAAGTAATTGGATAGACCTGAGTTACCTCCCCTGAGATGCTTTTCCAGGCCTTTACTGCAGCCGCCTTCAGTTGTGGCTGGTCTGAGGGTCTTTCTGCCCTCAGTTTTGTCTGCAGAACCTGGTCTACTGGGTTGAGGTCAAGTGAATGACTTGGTCATTGAAGAATATTCTATTAATTTGCCTTGAGAAGCTCTTGTGTTGCTTTCACAGTCTGCTGTGGGTCATTATCCGTCTGTACTGTGAAGCTCCGTCCTCCGTTCTGCAGCATTAAGCATTCAGGATTCATCCTGCTTCTTCTACCATCAGTCACATCATCAGTAAACACCAGTGACCCAGGTCCATCGGCAGCCAGATATGTCCAGGCCATAACGCTGCTCCACCATGTCTGACAGGTGACGTGGTGGCTCTGGATCAGGAGTCGTTCCTTCCTTCTCCAGACTCTTCTCTACCCAACGTTCTGGTACATGTTCATCTTGGGTTCATCTGTCCAAAGAATCTTGTTCCTGAACTGTTCAGGTTTTTTTAGATCTTTTCTGATAAACTCTAATCTGTTTTTTCTGTTCTTAAGTGTTACCAGCGATTTACACATTGTGATAAATCCTCTGTATTTACATCAATGAAGGCATCTCTTGGTTGTAGACTTTGATAATGATCCACCTTCCACCTGGAGAGTTTTCTTGACCTGACTAGGTTTTGTAAGTGGTTTTCATGTCACTTTAGTTCATTCATTTTAAAATTGTACCAAATTGTTAATTTGGCCCCTAAAGTTTCTGTCATCTGTCTGATAGGTTTGTTTTTTCAGCCTAATGATGCCTCCTTGGTTTATATCAACATCTCTTTGGAGCCGAATGTTCCCAATAAAAACTACAAAATGCGAAGTCAGCAATTGGAAACAACTACTGATCATCTGTCAGTTTTTCAATTAGCTCCTCTGAGCTCCTGAAAATGATGGGCTATGTATAAACATGGCTTTAATTCCTAAACAGCTAATGTTACATTGTAATTCATCATGGTGCTATACAGAGGCAAAATTATGAAAATTGTGTCACTATCCAAATATTTACGGATGTAACTGTGTGTGTGTGTGTGTATGTGTGTATATTACATATATACACACATATATATATATATATATATATATATATATATATATATAACATACACACGCTACTTTTACATTCAGGTGAATGGGTATCTAAGATCTAATTCATATCTTAGATGTTGAAATCACAAACTAACAGAGATGAAAACACATTATTGGTCTATAATCTTGTTTACATTTGTTCAGTCAGTGGTGTGAGGGATGATGGGATGTGAAAACAGGACCAACACTCGTGTTCTGAGATTTTACGCTTTGCATGTTTCCATACAAGTGCAGTACTAGGAGCAGACAGCAGATGTCACCACATTTACTGCGATAAAACGCTTTCTGCAACAAAGCATTTTCAACACAATTGCTTCAATGCAGGAAGAGCTATTTATAAGTTTATTAGTTTGGTGTTTTATTTGTTTTTCTTGAGTATCTGATTTTTCCAAATATTTGCATAATACAGACTATTTTATTAATTGAGCCTTTTCATTTGTTAGTTATTCCTATAGTTTTTCTTGTTTTCCCATTAATCTATTTGGGTTTACTTTGGAACAGTGGGGCAGCTTCTGTCGACACCTGATGCATTCTGACAGGTGAACAGGTACAGGACCAACATGCACCTTGGGGGGTCAAAGAGAGGCAGCATTAGCCAGCATTTCTTTGTTCTTTTGTTTGTCTGCTTGAACTGTATTGTGAAACGCTGACAGGTGTCCCTATTATTTGGCTACCCCAACGAGAGGCCAATTAACGGACGTATTTCTCTGTACAACACAACACAGTTCAACAGGAATGAGCACACAGTCGCGTCAACAGGACTCTGAACCTGAACATCAGAACCTTCCTGAAGGAGAATTTATTCTGGGACTGACGATCAGGCTGGTTCGGTTTTAGCCAGGAGTTCCTAATAAACTGACACCTGAGTTTATTACACAAAATGGATATTTAAAATCAGGCTCTTCTCATGAGGTTAGGGCAGGTTGATTGGATACCTTTCAGTCAAACCTAGGAACACTGCCTAGGGGCAGGAAATTTGATGATTAATAGCAGCTAACTGAGATAAACGAGGCTGAAAATGAGGGTTTCATCCAAAACAAATGTCACAGCCTGAGAACATATTGTTTTGTTCGTTAGATTTGGTTCCATGACATCCGTGACCTCTAGATTCTGTTGGATCAGCAGCACACAGATAATAAACATTGACTAAACCTTACCTTCAGTCAGGCAGGTGAGCTCTGCTACTCTGGATTGTTGGCAGGCGACATTAGCCAATGTTTCACCTGACGCCTTCATGCATGGCAGCAAACACAGAAACACTGGCCTTCAGTTAAATCCCATCAATGTGTGACCAGACTGGTGACCTGCCAACAACCAGCTGTGGTTCACTGCACCTGCTAATCATTTAACCTTCCACAGCAGGAGGCTGCTGACTCCTTTAAAAAGGCCTGTTTCTAGTCTTGCTTGTCCTGGATAATCTAGACAGGTTATTGACAGGTCTAATCAAACCAGGTTGAGAACAGGATCTGGTCCACTAATGTCTGGATGAGGAGTTAGAAGTGAAATCTACCTTGCTAGCTTTCATTAACACATTAAAGTTTCCACAGTGGGTTGAAAGTGGGTTTCGAGTAGCGTTAGGTGTTTACCTGCGACGTCTGACACGGACGTCACTTCCCTTGACTGCTGAACCAGGAAGCTGACGTCAGAGTCATTTTACACAGAGTAATTAATCCTGCTACTTGTGCGTTTCAGGACATTTTAGACATAATGTGACTACGAGGCTCAGAGAAAAGACTCACAGAAACATCAGCTCTGTTCAGGAGTTCAGTGCTAATAAAGTCTGCTGAGATATCACCAACTGAGGGAAGAGGAGCTGGTCAGGGCCCAGCAGTCAGGCGGTTAAAGCAATTAAACTGACACTCACTCCGGCGCAGCCCAGGTGTTTGTGGCTTAAGTCAACATGACACCCGTTCTCTCGACATGATGGTGTCATCCCATGCATGTGTGTCTGTCTGGTTGCGCTGCCTGTCTGTCTGGTTGCGTTGCCTGTCTGTCTGGTTGCGTTGTGTCTGTCCGGTTGCATTGCGGTCAGTGGTTTCATGTTTGTGTAATGACGTGTGTGTGTGTGTGTGTGTGTGTGTCCGTGCGTGCCCTTATGAAATCATCATGCATGAGATTATACAGACTATGGAATATACGCGCATAATAAGCAGTGGTACATGTGGTAACAGTACCACAGTAATGATAGTGACAGAAATACAGTAACACACCTGTACAGTGTGATGTGACCTTTCACCATCACAGCTTCAATGGACTAAAACAGCAGCAAACACAAATCACAATCGCTCTCTATCTACATCTGCATTCATCACGTGTGCCCACATCCCACATGACATTTGTATCTGATAGGTTAAATACCCATAAACCCTGTAAGAGGATTTTATATATGAAAAATCTCATTGGTTTGTTTGTTCATTTAACTTTTTATTCATCAGGGAATCTTCTCAGCAGGTAAATCGATGGAAGTCCCCAATCATCCTCCGTGCAAATTCATGGAAATCACACAACTAAATGACGTGACTTAGGTCTTGTTAGATGTAGGAATTACAGACAAGCATTACAATGGTCTGAATCTGGAGTTTAACTGTGTGACTATTGTATTTAGATTCTCAAGCTAAACTGCCAACGGCTTGGACATCTGTGAGAAGTGACCATAACATTTTTATTTTTAAGTAATATTCAGTAACAAAGAACATAAACTCCATAACATTTTACATATCATAGGCACATACTAGAGACACTGAACAACTTTCTTATCAACAGGTTGCATCAGCAATTTGGCAAAAACAACCAATCAGCCTTTCTCACCATAGAAACGAGTTTAAAGACAAACTGCGTGTTTTACATTACATTTTAAAAGTGTGGACAGCATCACATTAAAGTACAGAAGTAGTGTTTGTTGGTCATGATGCTGACAGGGAAGTAATTCACTGCATATGGCTCATGCTCTAAAATTTAAATAAAAAAAAAAAATTAGAAAAAAAATCAAAATCAAAAGTCAACATTTTCAACATCAGTCGTCTGATTCACTAAAGCTTTTACACAGTTATTGTAGCTGCTGTTCCAGTCTCACTGATCGTGACTGTGACATTAGAGAAACAATCCCACATTTTAGGAAATTTTATTGGTAGTCATCTTGGTGAAGGCGCCAACCACTGACATATTAAGAGATAAATGTTTTCCTCCGTTTGACAACCTGGCTGAGTTCAGAATTTAAGAGTTTGTGTCTTGGTGCGAGACTTGGAGCTGCTGGAAGGTGGAAATTTTTCCCTTTTGATGAAGCCAGGCTAATAGTTCTCACCTATTTCCAGTCTTTGTGCTAAGCAAGGCTAACAACTTTTTTAACCTTTACAATGCCTTTACACATAGCCATAAAACTGACTCTGGAGAAGACAGAGAAGAAGATTTCCTGAAATGTCGGACTGTTCCTTTAACTTTAGTGTCAGTAGCTGAAATGTAAAACCTGTCAAAACTAAACAAATGCTTAAAAATTGACATCATAATACTGTGATACAACATTGTGTTCATTTGTGTTTAACATAAAGATCACTTTAGTGCCCGCCTTATTCAGAGCTGCTTTTATTTACAAGCCTATGTCAGTGCTCAGTCGGATACAGTATTTACAGTTTAATCTGCTGTTCACACGAGAGAGAGAGAGATGACTGTAAAATTAACGGGCCCGACACACAGTAGGCGATGGACGACACAGGGTCCAGACACTTGTTCTTGCTTTTTTAGTTTTAAGTGTTGAAAAATTTTCAGACCACAAAAGTGCAGGAAGCGTTGATACTGGGAGGAAATAAGGCGCTTAATGTTTAACTAGACTGGCAGTCGGTAGAGCACATTCCTCCAACAAGGTGTAAAGGAAGCCTGATTTAAAAAAGTTCCACAATCTACCCCCTGAACTGGATCCAAAAACAAAAATAAAGAGTCCCTACCATAAAAACGTGTCGTCTCAGTGCAAACCTGATATACTGAGGCTGGAAAGTCTTAGCAGATGTTTGCTCATTGGCTGCCAGCACTGCTTGAACTTCTAACCCCCCCGGTTCCTTTGTGGCTGGTTTCTCATAATGCACTGGGAGGCCACTTACTTTTGTCCCATAGAAACTTAAATGCTACAATAGATTCAGTGGTTTTTCAGTGGTTCTTTTTCACCAGCTGTTTTCAGCAGAAACATTAGTGAATAAAACACTAACAAAACATCACCCTTTATCAACCAGCTGCTTATTTCCGCATTCAGCAGCTAAGGAGCAACATGATCCTTCATCTGGATCTGGTCTCTGAGTCCACCTGGTGAGTATAAGACCCGTAACCCCCTCTCTTTTAGCTCTGGTTTTGGTCTCCACCAGCTCCTGAGGGGAACCTCTCTGACTTGGTCTATCAGTGGACAGTGGCGGTTCACAGATGTTTCTCTGAGAACATCTGGTTGCTGTATGAGACTGAACCAGAGCAGTGAACAGATGAACAACGAGCTGAAACTGAGTGTAAAACTCCATGAAGCTGGAGCTGATTCAGGATCAGCTGATGATTCTCTGTAGGTTCATCACCATCACTGGCTCCTGAACATTAACCTCTGTTTTGTCATGTTGTCATTTTCATATATTACAAAAAAAAATTCATTGCGGTTGATTTAAGCTCCGGCCTGACTGGACCTGTATGCAGTGGCGAACACATTTACCTACTGTGTGTCGAGCCAGTAACACACGTGCCGCCATCACTGACACTTCAGTCTCGGCTAAACCATTCGCATTTTGTAGCGGAAGTGTACATCGCTGGTGGGTAGCAGGATTCCCAGTCCAGCTCTGCTGGGGTCCAGCTTGGCTCTGGTCTGACCCTCCTCCAGCTGAAGGTCAAAGTAGAGCAGCAGGAGACACAGGAACTGTTTGATCTCGTTGATGGCGAAGTACCGTCCAGGACACATAGAGGAACCAGAGCCAAATGGCATGAGGTAATACTTCAGCCTCTGACTGTCTTTGTAGAAGTCTGTCTTCACTTTGCCGTCCTGAATGTAGCGGTCAAACTGGAACTTCTGACCATACGGAAACAACAAGAAGGGGGTTTGTTAAACAGTTCCACTAAACGCGAGCAGAACCCACTGGGTCTCTGCCATGGTTTTATTATAAGAACCGGACACCCGACCACAGTCGGCGCCCACTCGATCACCCGTTGGGTTGCAAGTTTGCTTCTCTGTTGTGCGGCTCACTGAACGTGTCAATTAGCATTGGCCAATAGACTTTAATCGAGACGTCACGCACGATACCATCATCACTGTACTTCACATACTAATTTTTGTCCAGCTGTGATTATCATCGTTATTGTTCATGAATCCTTCGGAACAAAATGGATGACTTGTCAGATCAAATGGAAAGATTAATGGACTGGGACAGATCAAGGGATTTTTAATGGGATTGCTGGGATTCAGAGGATTTTACAGCAAACAAAAAACCTTCAAAATAATATTGAGTACACCCTTTAATTTGCACCCTAACTTTTTTATTTATTTATTTAAGTTTTGGGATTCATCTTAAATTTGGGATTAATTAATGAATAAATTAACAGGTTGTAATGTATAACACAGGTTTAATGGGATTTCAGAAGCGGGATTAACTTTTTTTTTTTTAAGCGGGGAAAAACCTGTTAAAATTTATTTACCTAATGGCATGAAAGCTACCACAAAATTTACACTGTAATCACAAAATTATCTGCCTTTCAGATATAAATTAAAAGGTTAATGTGATTTTTCTAATTTTAATGTGTTTTTTCACCCTAAAAAGGTCATTAAACCATGCAGATAATCCACAGAAAATATTATCTAGTAATTTAGCTGTTATTTATCTCTTAAAAATACCTTCATCTCATTTAAATTTGTATATTAATGTAGTTTTAAGATAAAGAGTGAATGGATTCAGTTTTATCGTGAAGATAATGACAGTGTGTTTACTGACTGTTAAGTGCCGGATTAGTACCTGAGGCTCTTCATAGATCTTGGAGTCCAGGTGCATACTCTGAGGGTACAGGGCAATGATATCTCCTTTTCGGATGGCCGCCGAGCGCTCACTGTCCAGCCGAAGAGTGAAGTCCTCCTGAGCCACCCGGATGTTCATGGAGGCTGAGGACAGACGGAGGCTCTCGTTGATGGAGCTCTCTGTGGAGGGAGGTCAGATCCATGTTTACCACGCTGTATTTAAGCACAGGGAGGCCAGAGAACGGCTGTTCAGAGAGACTGCTTTATACAAGGGATTGGGGAAAACAAGGCTTAGCCTAGCGCCGGCTGAAACTGTGACTGACTTCCTGGCAAGGATAAGGCCTGAGTCTAATCCCCGGTCTCCAAGCCCCGAGTCCAACTCTTGGTCTCCAAGGCCTGAGTCTAACCCCCTGTCTCCAAGGACCGAGTCTAACTCTTAGTCTCCAAGGACCGAGTCTAACTCTTGGTCTCCAAGGCCCGAGTCTAACCCCCGGTCTCCAAGGACGGAGTCTAACCCCCGGTCTCCAAGGACGGAGTCTAACCCCCGGTTTTCAAGGACGGAGTCTAACCCTCGGTCTCCAATGACGGAGTGGCTGGTACTGGCGAGTAGCAACCTGCATATTGCTGTGACCGTGTGAACATCTGGTCGGTTTAGCTGCTGTTCCACGAACAAAGAGTTGTGCCTCTCAATAGCATGTGAACTCATACTTTGGTATTTGTTTGTAAATTTATAAATGATGTAAATATTAACATTTTTATGTACTTAGGTCTCCCATTAAAAAGAGATTCATCTAATTAAATAAAGCTTTAAAAAAAAAACTTTTAAGAGAAGTTTTGAAAGAAAAGTTTAACTGAGCTGGATCAAAAATGTGCTGAAATAATCTGATTAACAGACACTAAACATGAGAGTGAGAAACCAGTGAGAAACCAGTGTACCAAGGTAGCAGAGTTTGTCCAGCTGCTCTCTGCTGAGCTCCATGTCTCTGTTGCTGCTGAACTCGACTCTGCTGAGCCGCAGCATGTCGTGGATCTCCTGACGGACGACCTCCAGAGCCTCAGGGTGACTCACCAGGTAGTACATGGCCCAGAAGGTGGCGGGGATGGTGTTCCCCACGGCCGCCCAGAGGATGGCGAAGTGATGAGCTGAAAGTCAGGAGGAAGGGGGAGCCAATCAGGCTGCTGAGAAGAAAACTGTAATGCAAGGTGCAGAAAGTCATACCACAAGCTAACCTCACCCACGTCTCCCTCACACAGGCACAAAAAAAGTGAGTAAGTGACGCCTTTGGATTCACCAGGTTTTCTGTAGTAACAGGTTGGGATCAGAAACAGGATCTAAGCTTCATCTAAGTAAGAGGTACTGACAAATGCAATGTGCTCAAGTTAATTACACACAAACACTTATGATCCTTCATGTCTCTACTGAACAGACCTATTAAACCTTCCCCTGACATTATCCTGTCACACACCTGGATTAACCTGGGAATTTATTTTACCCCTGTGATTGAGAGCCGTCCAGGCCCAGAGGGAGCTGAGCCCTGAATCATGAAGCTTCCTCCTCCGCATTTCAGCACAGGGATGATGTTTTCATGTTGGTATGCAGAGAGTTTTTTTTACACCATATGCAGAGCTGCGAGTTCTTCCAAATAATTCAACCTTCAGTCACAGCAGCTCTGACCCAGAACCTCTAGTCTAGTTCTGCTGACTGGATTCCAAGTTTGCTGACTCCTGACTCCTATCAGCTTGAGTTCATGTAATCAGCCGCAGGTCTCACATACTCTTTTCAACCTACACTGTGAATGTTTTCAATATGAAAAGAATAACACAATGATTTGTGTGTTACTAGTTGAAATAGACCGTGTTAGTTTATAATCGTAACTTAGATGAAGCTCTGAACATATTTTAAGACAAATTAATATATAAATGAGAACACCTCCGAAGGGTTAACTTACTTTTTCTTTCCAATGTAAAGAAAAACTCTCCCTGAATTTATACATCTGAGATTATGGAGAAGAAAAGAGGAAAGAAGAATAGATGAGAACAGAGTACAGAGCTGAATGGAATATATATAACTATATATGAATACAGTAGAATAAACTACAGTAGAGTAGAGCACCTATATAACTAAATACTGAAATCTCAAGAGTCCCAGTGTCCTGTCACACAGTCATTAGTGTGTTCTGCTGGAAGAATACAGCTTTGTTGTTCATTAAAACTTTAAATCGAAAGCAGACAGAAAACCACTGGAGACCTGTTTCCTGGAGTTCCATAATAAGCCCTTCCAAACATCTGTTCTGTAAGGCTGTGGGAAAAAATTAGGAGGCCACACAAAGGAGAGACGCTATCTGGCTAAGATCTTACTGATAGCAGCAAAAAAGCTATGAGGAGGAGGAGCAGAGTTGTTGAGAGATAAGGATGTGGCCATCATATAGTTTAGAAGATGAACTCAGTGGACCGGACCTACCTGAGCACAAAGGACAACCAGTTTGCCAGAAATGAGAAGAGGTGGAACTGAGATACCAAACAAATGTGGGAAAACTAGAAATGTGTATATCTGTTCTGTCATTGTTCTATGTGATGAAACTTTGTCAAACAATAAAACATGATAAAAAAGTATGATGATATTAAAGGAACATAGTGGAGCTGTAAAATAAAAAACTTTATGATCAGATTACACATCATGTTTAGCTGAAAAATACATTGTTTTTATCAGGAGACAATGACTGAGATAAGTTTGTGAGGGGCAATTAAACTGAGCCGTCAGTTGGTTTATTAGGGAGGCCTGTGATCCCCATATCATAGAGCAGAAACCTGCTCAAAGTAGAGTTCAAGTTCCTGGTTTGCTTTCTTCGAAGCTGCACTAATCAATATTTTTACTATTGATACAGAAAGATACCTAACTCAGCAGCCCCTTTTGTTTCCTTGAGAAAAGTCTTTTTAAGGAATTTTTTTGTCTCTTCTAGAGTCAGGGTTTGTTTCTTTTGGCTATGACCACAATCTTTCCTCAACCTTAATCAAGTGGTTTTAGTTACCTAAACCTTGCAGGATGTGAACCACAGAGGTGGCGGATCAAAAAATCCTCACCTGAGTTATTCAGAAGGTGCTAAACAATGTGCATGAGGTTTACGTTAAAGGTCTTGTTAATCTTTCAGGGAGCTGCAGAACAATGTTCTGGCAGTTCTCAAACTGAATTCCTGGAGGCCTTATATCGGAACCTATCAACGACGATGTTGTCTACCTGCTTTATCCTGGTCCCTCAGCGTGTCGTACTGATCAAACATCTCTGATCGTCTCCTGATGAACTGCGATGCGTTGGACCAACACGACATCCTGTCTGGCAGGAAGCAGTTGATGAGCTTCTTGCGGATGGCCTTGGTTTGACCCAGCAGCCAGATGGGGATCTGAGCGATGAGGAGGGGCAACATGGTGTCAAACTTGGTAAAGTCCTCCCTCAGCTTCCCCATCCCGCTGTGGCGGCTGGAGGACGGTGGCCTGCCATACATTGTGAGCAAGGTGGCCTCGAACAGGACCGAGTAACAGAACTGGTACATGCTGCCGCTTTTCCAGCCATCCTCTTCCCCCAGTCTCTCCCCAAGGTGGTCCTGACGAAACACCAGCATGAGGTTACCCATCATGCTCTCTGTCAGGGATGTGAGATTATCTCCCTGGAGGAGGTGGAAGGAGCGTCTGATCTCCTCTTTTAGGCCAGGGAACTTCCCACTGATGACAGGAGGGTAGCCAAAGGTGACGGGGGCCACCTTGTCAGAGAACTCGTGGAAGTCCAGCTGCTGGCCGTGTTTGATGACGTTTGGATACACTAAAGGGTCCATGATGAAGGTCATGTACTTACCTGCAGTGGAGGGGAGATCTGGGTCAGTACAGCAGCTAAGAAGGTCATAAAAAATATTTTAATGAAGAAAATGTTTAGTGGAATTGGTTTGAGACAGCGTACTCTGATGAGCCAAAACATTAGAACCAACAGGGGCAGTTCAGCACAGTAAAGCCTTTGCTGCCTTTGCGGTTCCATGACAGTTTGTGCCCCCCCCCCCAACCACTTTGTGTAGGTCCTCACCATATCTAACTGGGAGCCCCCCACCAGTCTTGTTGTTGTTTGCTATTCGGTTCATCCTTGAGTGGTTGTAATGTTCTGGCTCATCTTATATATGCTGCTGGTGCTGGTTTATTTATCCAAGAAATGCTTTAAAGTCAGTGCCTTCATCTTCGTTCCCTCCAGCATGAGTTTATAACCTAACTGTTTTAACAGAATTCCTAGGCTCAGTGGGTTCACTTGTGGAGACAGAGTAAATCAGCATGGATCTGCTGGGTTTTTCTTCCCTTTTATCCCACAGAGGCTATGACAGTACAACCAGGACTTTCATGTATTTTAATCTTTTTTTTAAGCTTTTATGCTGTTGTTTGGATGGTTCAGTTTTATTAGGGAGTATAATTTTATGTTGACTTTATCTATGGTCTTTTTGTGCATCCTTATCAGTGTTGCTTGATAAGAATGGGAGCACTGACATTTCTACTGACCAGAGCAAATCACAGCCAGAGCACTGACCTTGGCAAGAGCCAGATACATAGACGGATTATGAGAAAATGGGACTCTGGGTAAACGCAGCTAAAAGGCCCCCAAACCTCCTACTTAGGAACCCCAAACTGAAATAGACCCAAAATTACTTTTTGTGTTGTGGGGGGTATTTAGTTGATTATAATCTGCAACGTCACCACTAGATGCCCCCAAATCCTCCATACTGGTCCTGTAGCAGCCCCTTCATACAGAGGCTCCACCCTTATCAAACGTGGGAATGTATGCAGGAGTTTAAATACCAACCAGCTATCTGCACTGTAAAAATGTCTCCAAATTTCTTCTTATGTTCTTCCAGAAATTTATGGGCATCTTTTCCAAACTCCAGAGCCTTTCCAATGAAAGGGATCCAGCCTTTTATCAAAGGAGGCTCTCCGTCTCTTCTGCAAAAGAGATAGAGGAGAAATGTCTGATTAACAGCTATTAATTCCCACCAGCGCTCCTCCTTTATTGTTCTATACAAGCCTGTTCCTTCAGCAGCATCATTTCCTTCATAAAAGTGTGGGACCTTTTGGGGTCAGAACGAAACTGTCCTTTGCTACTGCCCTTGTTTATTCACCTGACTGTGAACATGTGCTGTGTCTGTCCTGAAGCCTCTCCAACAGTGTGAAGGAATAATCCTGTGGACTTCGAACTTTGGCTGTTGCAGTTTTGATATTGTGAAAGCTACAAAACTGGTGAATGAGTGAACTGAGACAGCGTTCGACCCAAACTCCGTCTCTAATTTGATTGCAGTGAACTGGACCAACAACCCCACCTTTACTCTTCCTTTGAAAGTCTGGCTGCTGCTGACAATCAAAAAAACAAAAATCTTCTCTGTATGGACAACGGAGCTTTATGATTCTGTGACTGACCACACAGCCCCTATTTTCTGTCAATGTTTGCTGCTGTGGGTAATGATACATATGCAGCTGTTGTTCCACCAGACCTGATGTTTTAATGCTTTTTTTGGTCTTTAGACTGAGTCTGTGGGTGGTGTGTGTGTGTGTATTTGTGTTATGTTTGCCAGTTTATTACATACAGGTGATAATCTTTCCTGTGGACTTACATAAGTCTACAAATATTTGCAATGATATTTTAAACCATAATATAGTGCAGCCAGGTTTTCTATTCCCACTGTTCATAGAGTGTTTTCATTTAACATTCATACTTTAACTTAGTGTATTACATGACCGTCATTTGGGCATTAAATTGATTAGCTGATCACCAATTTATCTGCAACTACTTGCTAACTGATTCATTTTCCAAGGACAAAAGACCATCCGTGAATCTGTAAGTGTTGACTTCTCATGACCTGAGGGAAATTGCCCAGTTAAGATGGTTTATATGAAGTTTATGAAATGTAGCTGAAAAGATTTAGCTCAGGGTCTCTGATAAGTGAGTTTACAGTTTGTTTTTATTTTAGTCAATACTATAGCATCGTTGGCACCAAATGTCTTTCGGGATCATTAAAGTTTTATCTTAAACGATATTTTCCTCATCAATTGATTGATTATCCCTTTGGTCTATAAAATGGACAAACATTCCCACAACCAAATGTGACATCTTGTTTGATTTGTTTGTCCAACACTCCAAACTCAAACACGTTTTATAAACGTGTTTCATAAATGACAAAGAAAAGCAACAGATCCTCACAAAGGAGACACTGGAACCATCAAATATTTGATTTTTTTGCTTGGAAAATGGCTGAAACCATTCCACTAATGGATTAATAGACCAATTTTCGCAGCTCGGGTCTTGATGTTTCTGTCTCTGCTTGATTTACAGTACGTTTGCACGTTTAGAGGCGCAGATTGTTTTAGAGACTTCATCTGTTTAGTGTAAATGAGAATTTGTTTGCTGAACTGCTGCTGCTTCCTATAAGTCAAATAAACAACTGTGGATCACATGGTCATCTGATCGGTTGGTCGAGTCAGTCATGTGACCAGTCGGTTGAGTACGTCCTCTGGTCAGCTGGATTGGTCGCCAGCAGAGTGAGGAAAGAGAGTTCAAACCAACAACATCGGTATGAGGTCAGCACTTCACAGATGCTGCGTTTCCACACATCTTCAACAAAGATCATTTCTCTATACAGTGAACTGATGATGTGTCCTCTGAGGTTCTCTGTAAAACTCTGAGGACAATACTGGAAAACATGAACTTCTTTTCTGTACCTCGGTGTTCATTTATTTTTACAATTATGAGATAAAAGGGAGATTCTTAAAGCCTCATTCTTAAAACTGCTTCATTGGTCAGACCTGAACAGTTTTCTGCAGCTGTTTATATGAATCTGATGTAGTTTAACATGTTGCGTTCATTTCTCTTACGACTGAAACCCGAAACTTTTCTGTATCACTATCACCACAACCCCGGTCTGAACTGAGGTCAGATTATCAGCAACAGAACCCTGCAGAGAATGAAAATTTCAACGTCCTCTATCTTCACTGTATCAAATTTAATGTCCTCGTCTTCTCTATTGCACAGAATCACTGTTTACGGTGACTGACCTGCCGAAGGCCGACAGAGCAACACTGGACTAGCTCAGAGGAATATGATTATCAGACTACTTCCTCCTGGGAACTCATGGCTGGTTCTAAGACCAGAGACAGGATGTCCCACTGCTGACCCACTTTCGTCATAAAGCACACACACACACACACACAAACACACACACACAAACACACACAGAGGAAGCAGCAGCAGGAGAGCTGCTCTCTCACACTGGCCAATGGACTGAACATGATTCTGCTGCTTCCGTCTCTCCAGGGTGGCTCAGTGAACTTCAGCCAAACAGGAAGCCTGTCTACCTGACTGGGAGGAGACGAAACACCGCATCCAGGCTGCTAGTTCATCTTACTTAGTAAATGTGAAGTTAATCAGCTGAGCAGCTTTTTTTACCATTTTGTTTTGGTTATTTTCATGTCTCAACAACAACTACAGCTCTGTTCCGATGAGTCAAAGCCTCCTTGGCTCTGACCTCAGTCTGAATACATGAAGGAACATTTTTCTCAGGGCCCCACCCTGCAGGGGCCCGGCCCTCCAGACTCTACAAGAGCCGCTTCCTTCCAGTCGCCTCCAGAGGAGAGAGACATGATATCAGACCTAAAGTGAACCAATCAAACGCACGTTGACGTTTAACGGGAACTGAGCTCGGTCAAACGTGCTCTGTGTGAACATGTGTTGTGACCTCCAGGTCTCGTCTGGACGTCATGATGGAAAAGCACAGTGGGGAATGAAACTGGTCTCGTTCTCGGCCTCAGACTTGTTCTGGCCTCTGGGCCTGAATGAAGCTCTGCCCAGACTCTGGCTCCACATGAAGTGAAGTGAAGTGACTGATAAAACAAGTTTATCTTCCTGCTCCAGCATCACTGTCACAGCTCGGTGACAGAGGAGCTGTAAAATACGCCTGATACAACCACCAAAATGGGGCCCTTGGTCACTAGCCAGACACTGGGTGGTGGAACGATTAACCAAACTCTGTTCGATCTGCAGAATCCCTCTCAGTCTTTAAGAAAGACTAAAGACCTGGCTCTGTACATCTCTGTGCTCAATAGACTGAGGGGAAAAAAGCTATGCTTCCTCCACTCTAAGTGTTTCCTCTCACTCTGCCTGTAGACACCTACGTCCTATCAGGCCTGAACTTTGCTTCAAGGATCTGACTCCTGTTGTTCTCTCCAGACCAGATCCCAGCTGGTAATTTCAGTTCGCTTTGGATAAAAGCGTCCGACACATGAATTGTAGAATTGTAAAATTTTAGAATTGCAGAAGACAAAGAAAAGCAGCAAATGCTCACATTTAAGAAGCTGGAAGCAGAGACTTTTTAGATCATCGGGTCACTGCAGCTCTAGTTAAGAGTCTGGTGTAGTTTGGACAACTAAAAACTGCTTGGTTGGGTCAGAGAAAGACGGCGGCCATGGTTAAAGAGGCAGGACGATGTGAGGTGAGCAGAGGTCAGCAGTGTCGGCAGTTTTGTCGAGGCCTTTGGTTTGGCTCCATCTGTGCTTTCTTTTCTCTGTGTCTTTATGTAAATCATGGCTTCACCGAGCCTGAGGAGCAAGTGGTAAGTTTTCAGACAGGAAACACGAGTTCAGCTGATCTGAAATCAGGAACATCCCTCAAAGTAATGCTACGGGAACTAACGGTTTGATGCAGGTGGACATTGTGGTTTCCAGCCTGTGCTTTATTCGTGTTAACTGCATCATTTTCCTCCTTCAGAGTCTAAACATCATTGTTATAAAGCAGGTGAACGCTATAACTCAAAACAGGTAAAAACCAGGTGGATGGAAACACACTTATTTACATGTGTTTGCTGATACCGAGACACCATGCGGAGAAGATTAAATTGGACAATGACATCAGCTGATTTATCATTTAGGCTTAAAAGGTCCGAGACACAGATGAGAGTCTGTTTTTAAAAACCAGAGCGAAGGATCCTCAGCAGAAGCGTTGATGCTGTTTATTTAAAGATGAACGTAGGCCCATTTATGGTTGTCAGGGTTTTTAACCACAAGAGAAGCTGAACACTGAGTCCATCAGGTGTGTGCAGGTGTGTCCTCAGCTAGAGACGTCTCACACTGATCCACGTCGGACCAGCTCAGACATTCAACAGCTTTAAATCCAGATGTTTGCTCGAGCAGCAACAGCTGTCAGAAACAAATCCCTGCATGTCTGTGTCTGTTCCTGTGACATCGGGCAGGTGAGCTCACCTGTAGCCTTCACTCTGACGCTGTCTCACAGATCACCTGCAGATCAGTGCAGGGATGTTCAAGGAGTCCTTCCACAGAACACTAATCAGCAGCTGTTTGGATGATTGATTTGATGGAACATGCATCCAGATGTGAACATCTGTTACCCGTGTTCAGGTCCAGGTCCAACCTATGATGATCTGCCTCTCTGGGGCTTTAGTCTGAGGAAATTCTACGGACAATTGGTCAAACAGCAGGAAACTCACTGGGGCAATAATCGGCCGATTGATAATCGAACAGAAATATCAGACGGATGATTAATGCGGTGAAGTTCCTGGTCACAGACCAAGTTTCTAGCGGGAGGAAGATGCTCGACGAAGTTGAATTTAAAGGGAAAAAAAAGATTCACCTCATGAGTTCCAACACCCGCGCACGCGCACACACACACACACACACACACACACACACACACACACACACACACACACAGCCCAGACCACGGTGTATCCACACCGACTCACACTGACCTTTTCCTACCGCGGAGGACGCAGAGGACCAGGGGGAAGAGGCCGAGGAGCAGCAGCAGCAGCCACGGGAACATTTTTTCCGTCCGAGTCCGGGGAGACCGACCAGCACCGACACTCGCTCACAGACGCGCCGACAGACGGACAATCACGGCGGCGCGACACAGCGCTGCGAGAGCACACCGACTGCTTCCGGTAGTGCTCGTCAAAATAAAGTCCCTCTGACCGAGGGTGTGAGTAAAATCACGTGTTTCTGATGTCAGATGTTTCAAAACTTTTTTCTTCTTTATTATCTGACTGCTGACTTGACTCTGAATTTATTATTTGTTCCAGTCACAGCACCTAACGCCCTAACCAGTAAGTCCGAGTACCTCAAAACTGTAACTAAGAGCCATAGTGAGAGTAAGAGGGGCCCTGTAGTTTAATAGTCTGAGGACTAACCAGAACCTCAGGAAATCACTAAATTACTTAATCATCTGTGGTTGTGTAAACTCTGTGCAGATGACACCCCCCCCCCCAATCGAAAGCAGCAGTGTTCGGTGTCATTATGGAAACATCCAGTGCTTAAACAGATCTAGATACAAGCTTCAGTGAGTCACAGCGGCATTATCATCCTCCTCATCATTGGGGGGTTAGTTGGACGGTCAACATGTCCTTAACACCACAGACAGGCCTGTTTCCAGAAATTCCAGATGCAGCCAATCCCACCACCCACAAGCCAAATACCAAGAGCTTTATTTATTTATATATTGAGTAACTTGCTCAGTAAATTTTTCTGCATGTTTGATTTAAATGGGGCGGTTCATCTGAGGGGAACTTGGAACACTATATTCTTCTCTAATGGACCAAACTATAGCTCAGTTCTACAAACTTTGGTTTTACTTCTGGTTGTTCTAGAAGTATAACAGACTTTAAATTGGCCTGTGTTGTGTCAGTGTTGGTTGTACTTCCATCCATCCTCCGTCAGGTCCCCTACCAGTTGGAGGTTTGGAGAAGACCTCCCATCGAAGGAGGATCCGGATCAGATGCCCAAACCGGAGCAGCGGCTCTACTCTCCTCAGAATCACCTCCCACTGGAGAGGAGGAGAGGAGGATGTCAGCACCCCCCCCAAAAAAAAATGAGCAACACTGCAGGGGACAGGTCGAACTCACCAGGGCTCATGTGAGACCTGAATCCCTCCTCCAGACACTGTATGTTGGGGACTGTTACCAGCTTAATGTTAATCAGTCCCCCCAGACCCACTTCCTCCTCATAACCTGGTTCAGGTTGAGTTCTGATGTAAACACAACCATGGTCAGCTCTTCTGGGTCAAACATACTAAAGATAAACGAGACTTTATGCAGAGTAAAGAACGGTGACAGAGATGGAGGAGAAAATCTGCACGGAGCAGAAAGTTTCATTTCCAGAGTTTTGTTTATATTTTTGTCTTGTGTTTTTTTGTGGGATGAGGCATTTTCAGGCTCGTTTTCCTCGGCCTCGTCCTTCGAACGGCAGTAACCTCTCAGTGACAAGCTGCATTCAGGTGGCTGCAACACAGCAGCTTTTCTCTCCAGAGCTCGGTTCTTTCTCTGTCTGAGACTCACTCAGCTCTGCTTTCAGTCCCAAACAAAAACCTCTGTTCAACTTCTGTGGGGTGAGGGAACAGAGTCACAGCAGATGCTGGCTGCTCAAAGGGCTCATTCACTGTAAACATGGAAAACAAAAACGGTTAGTGCCTGGAGCTGCAGGAAAATAAAACCTACTACTGAATACTACTGGATTTATTTACTGCTCGGACTCTGATCCGACTCTTTCTGAACTCTGACACTAAAACTCACTTCCTAGGGGCTTGTCCAAACTTCCCCTCGTAGTTTGGTTCCTTCTTTTTCTGATACATTGACTTCAGATTTCACCAACAACTCTCAAAAAACTCAGGAAACTGAGCACATTTAACAGGAGTCCTGCTAAACAGAGACAGATTAACACCCTGGGTGACCTTCTGAAGACCAGTAGTAGTCCCTGAACTTGGTTCTCATACGGCTACAGGGTCCTTCGCACTGTGTGAGACATTCTGCTAAAATCTTTGTCATGATCTGTGTAAAACTACGGCAGCGGTTTTGAGGCCGTCAACATTGCGATTGACGTTTGCGGAGTCGATGTTTGTTACGATGGAAACAGAAACAATAAAAGCAGGCAAAGACTCGTCAACTCCATGGAAAGACTTGACTGCAGGTCTGGCACAGTTTTTGCATTGGGCCGTGTACTATGCGTAATTTCCTGCTCTTTCCCTATTGACCGATTCGTGGTCATAGCAGCGTCACAGTTCAGACCTGATGGTTCTGAATCGGTCCCTGATCAGACCACTCTAGTCTCGGTCGGCCCAAAATCACACAGTGAGTAAACGATTTGGACCCATGACAACAAGCACCTTCCTTTTTGAACAGTTTAGACGTCGTCGACACCCCGAAACCTTGGAGACATAGTCTTCACACTGACTAGAATTCCAATCAGACTGGCTTATTGGTGATATGAAGTCTCGGACCAACTTTGGACTAATGTTTGAGGGTCGTGTTGTGTAATTTTGTGCCTGCAACAGACCTGTAGGGGGCGCCACACAAACCAGATGCCTGTTTCACGTAAGTGGCATTTTAAAGAAAATTGGAAGCTTTTCTTCTGGGGCAGGATTTATTTAAAGTTCAAGTCAAGTGTGGTGGAGTTTCTTTGCCTTAAGACAATCAGATAATTTAGTTTCATATCGATCAAATCGCATCTCACTTGACCCCAACAAGAAGCTGTATTTTAATTGTCCATCTTGATGACAGCGAATTCAGGACAGATCTTCTAGTTTATTTATTTTGCTCTTAAACAAACATATTTATGTATATATGTATTTAGTGTAATTTGAGTGGACTGACCATTTAAATCTTGCTTTTTGTTTGGAGTGATGGAATTCACATATCTCTGGTGTAACAGTTAAAACAAATTTAAAACAGCTTCACATCATATTAACTGAAAACTTTCCTGTTTCCTTAGACAAATGTTTCCACTGCTGTCAATTCTGTGGGTCTTCAGGTGTAAGTATTCTATTTGCAGTTAATAATATAAAAGGTTTTATTTAATATTTATCATGTGTTACTACTGTTGTGACATTGTTTTTCACAGGTTTTCTTTACTTGTGTGCCTTTTGTCATTTTCTATCTATCTGTCCATTATGGTCACTGAGTCTATGAAAGAAATACATCATCCTGACTCAAACTGAATCTCAACTGAAAGTTTCTCAGCATCACTGAGCAAAAGGCATGACAATGAATCATCATTTTGTATAGCAGCAAACTGATGACGACGACATCCTGAACTCGAACCAGGGTTGGCAGATTTCAGAAAAGAGAGGAAAAGGCAGAAAGATGCTGGTGGAGCTCGTGCAGATAGAGAAGAGCTCACAGCGATGGAATAAACGAGATTCATTTTGAAAACGACTGAATAATACGACTTGATGTATCAGTACAAAATGCTTCTGGGAAAAGAGGGAATAAAAAACAAAAAAAACAAAAAACAAACTCACCTACCATTCTGACCCGAACTTAGTTCCCGAAGTGTTTTCTCTCTTTGTAATAGCAGACAAAACGCAGCTGCTTTTTATATTTGAAGACTAGAAATACTCATGAAGCAGATGTTTAAAGGGCGATTTCAAGTATTCAGAAAACTTCAGCTCCAGGTCACATGCTCTGTTTCTGAACCGGAGTTCAATTCAAGCGATCTCGAAAAGTAGAAATAAAGCTTTTACAGAGACGACAACATCCTAGGACCAGAGTTGTGTGGAATCTGCATGTTTATGTACAGGGTGTTGACTGGAGTGCGTCACCCAGGCCGCTGGTGTCCAGCTGGTCCAGTTTGACTTACAGGAGACTTTTAATGAACGTATATGAGCGTATATGAGCTTTGCCCTATGTCTCACCCATAGAAAAACAATGAGTTACACAACCCTAATGAAGAAAGAGGGCAAGTCTGGACAGGTGAAGAATGCAGATGGAGAAGTCGCATCATGAAGCAGCCTGAAAGTCTGTTGGCTGAGTTAAGACAAACCTGAACCTCTGTTGTCGGAAGACGGATGTTTGTCAGGATATTTACTGCTTGGCTACTAGTTCTGGTTTTCATGGGTTCAACTTCAGAAATGCTGGTGATACCCTGTAGTTCATTAAAACTAGTGGAGCTGTGGAGAAACAGGCCAACAACGTGGTTGAATCTCCTGAATGAGGAGACGATGCACGTTTCAGCTGATGGTTTCATGATGTTTCACTGAAAAAAAAATAAAAGAAAATAAAAAGAAAATCAGCAAATGATTTACAAGGAAGAAGAAGAAAGAAGGAAACATTCAACATGTGTAAACATGGTTCAGTGTCCCTCATTTTATTCATAATGTTGCTCACATTCCAACAGTCGTCATGTTTAATCTCAATTCTGCTTTTAGACACAAGCATCATGCTGATATCTGACAACAGTCTACTCTGAACGTGTGTGGACAGTGAGCAGTGTAGGTCGAGCTATGAGCACACCTGGCAGGTACATGTCCACACAAACTCACAGAATGAGAACAGCAGCATCACATCAGGACAGTAAAAATCTGGACAGGGTCTTTAAAGGTTGTTCCACCTCAGAGTAGTCGCCTGGAAATAAAATACGAATAACAACTTTGAGGGTTGATTTGTTTTGATTCTTCTTGATTTTCAGCATTTCATCACTTTATCAGTTAGTTCCTTTTTCCTTTTGGAAATAATCAACGCTTTTCACAAAAGCCTTGATTTTCTGTTTGTCAGATCATTAACTAACACCAGGAGAAGGATGAAGAGTAAAGGGAGTATAACCTCCGTTTCTGGCACAAACCTGATGTGCTCTGAGGGAGTGGAGATTTTAAAATAATTAGATAAATTCATGCCTGTTGAATCCTGTATCCAATACTGTGTCTGCTGCTCCTCACGTTCAGGTTCAGCCGGTGGTTAAACTCACTAACAGCTGAATCCTGTCTGACATGGTCCAGTGTGTAAAACGCAGATTTCTACTCTACTTAAAAACAACAAACTCAGATTCAACTGTTCAAAAAGGTCACAAAACTAATCCCCATCAACTGCCTGGCGTGCAGTGAGTTCAGCGTCTGGTCCACAGGAAGTGTCAAAATAAAAGTTCATTTTAAAGGTGTTCATGGGGGGCGTCGGCATAAAGTCGATGACGGGTCCAGAAAACCCCAGGAGCTCTGAAAGTTCAGAGGGAACAAAAGTCGGGAGGAGAAGTGGAGCACCGTTCTTTCACGGCGGAGTCGGACCTGTGACCTCCCTGCAGACAATGGTCCTTTAGATCTGCTACACATTTTAACCACCAACACACCGTCGACACATTAATGTAGAGATGTAGTCACATAACACGAAGGCTGCAACTAACTGAGACTTTCATTTTTCACTTAATTGGTCAAAAACAACGACCAATAACCACAATCGTTTACCAGGAGCTAATGTGATGAACCGAGTCCCAAACGAAGCCGATTCAGTCCCAACGATCTGAGTTAGAGACACAGGAATCCTCCTCTCCGGACGTTTGTATCCGATTTATCTTTAAAGGGTTTTTTATTCATCTCTGACGGTCACACATCTGCTCAAGTAGAAGGTTTGCGGAGCATGACATTACCTGAGGCCATGTACCTATGAGAATGGTAAAGGTGTAATCTGTCCCACCTCAAATCTGCGAGTTTCAATCCACATCTTTATGCACATTTTAAATTTGCACAAGAGGATAGAACCCACAGACAGAGGGAATAAATGCTGACCTGAAGCAGGTGATGTTGACTGGACTCGCCGTGTCCTCTTCTTCTGTGGTAGTTGGCTCATCGGCAGTGTACTGCTGCCAATAAATAGTATCAGCAGCGTACTGCTACCGCTCCAGAAAAAGAAAAACAGATCAGGGTCAGGTTATAATGGGAAAAGTTTGTCATAGCAGGATGTATTTCAAGTTATCACGATATACAAACTTATCATGTTTTAATAGTAAATTATCCTGTATTAACCCTTAAGTCTTTGTGTTAGGTGACAGCTTTGCCTACGTTGTTACGACTTGTGTTTGAATGAGGAAACGCTGTGTGGTGAATGGATACATGGATACAAATATGGCTCATGTGGATGATTTGATTGGGTTCTACTTCCTGCTTGGGCTGCAACTTGGTGGAGGATATTGAGCCAGTTCACAACCTTGGGACTAATTGTAGGTAGTCTACCTCCGCTGCTTCATGTTTAATGTTATAATCAGATAATTAGTGCGTTGATAAAACAAGCAAAGTTTGTTCTGACTTCATAAGTTTGTATGTCATTATAATATGAAAGTATCCTGCTTTAAGAATAGACTTTTCACGCTGTAATGTCAGGCTGGTCGTTTTTGCTTTTTTGGACTCTGCGGCAGTTTACCTCTATCAACAAGTCAGCAAAGATTCCCACAGCAGGACATTTCGACACATTTATAGGGAAACCCGACAAATCCAACAGTGCTCTTTCCTGGGCAGAGCTCTAATCTCAAACATGAGTGAACACACTTCACTTAATATCGACTCCTCACACTGACTGATAGACAAGTGGTTTGTATTGAAACAGATAAGAAGATATCTGATTCTTTGGCAGGCGTCTTTTATAGTTGTTTCAAACATCGCCGGTTTTGAATTCAGTGATAAAAGGAGCCACTTCCAAAACAGCTTTTAATCAACAGATGAGGGTTTTAAGTTTAAGATTTTAAGGTTTTATTTTCCATTTCCACTGTGTGACCATGATAAAAGTGTAATAAAGCACTGAACCTCGTTTTGGATTCCCCTTCCTAAATCTGGTATCTATCATCGTTTTTGACACTTAAAGACTTAACAATCAGCTCATTACCAAAGTTAGTTTTAGCCTCAGTTCCACATGAGGAAGCAGGAAGTTTGCGGATCAGAGGAACTGAAGGCAAAGCTGACTGGACTCAGACGCTGCTCATCCGCTCAAACACGTCAAACTGCTGGAGGAAAAAAAGTCACTCGGTCTGTTGGTCAAATAAATAATAAAAAGGTAGAAGGAGGCGAGCGCCATCCTGGTCACGCAATCTGCATTCTAACTTGTTGGTGTCCGTGTCGCTGCAGGACACTTCTTGTCTGTTAAGACAATTTGGTTTGTAACATATGAACCCGTACACAGAGAGAAAACGTGTTCTCCGACAGACACATCAGAACCAGGAACCAGTCGGTGGTTCTGAAGAGCTCAGCTCCTCCTGGTCACAGCAGTGAGGTTTCACTGCAGCGTTAACGTGGCAGTGGCTGCGCGCCGACAGATCACGGGTCTGTTTTTGAACTCGCTGTTGGAAGTCCTGTCTCAGTTCTTGTCTCTGTCTGACACTGGCAGCGCTGAGAGATGGCAGCTGGTAGGTTTTGGTTCTGAGACGGGCGGGAGGTTGGGGGGGGGGGCAGGTGGCCCCAGTATGGTCACCAGTAGAAGGAGCGGGACAGGAAGTTGGTGGCAGCATTGAGCCAGCTGGTCCCGTCCTGGCCAGATCCCACCTGGCTCACTGCCTTGTCAGGTTCCTGAGATGGACTCTCGTCCTCAGGCAGATAGTCCGGCAGGTCCACGTTCTGCTCCACCTCCATCGAACCATCCTCCGCAAACGGGATCAAAACCTGTGGACACCAACAGGGAAACATGCCACGGATACACGTTCAGTGTTGTCACTGATGACCCGCAGAAAGCGGATCACAGTATTGATGATAGGATTTAGTTCGGACAGATCCACCCTAGCAGTTTCTGCCCGTTTCCAGTCTTCATGCTAAGCTAAGCTAACTGGCTGTGGCTTCATATTGATCGTGTGGACATGAGAGAGGTCGAACTGAACATCGACATTGCACAGAACGACGAGTATTGAAGTATCCCTGTAATTTTTTAATGAATCAGATTAATGTTCTTCACTGCAGTTTCATAAAGACAAAAAGTATTGAGGAATCTGATAAACATCCTGGAAAAAGACTATTCTTTTTAGTTCCTAGAGGTAAATGCTGTTTTTAATTACTAATAAAAGCTGTACTTTATGTGGGCTGGGATTCAGATGTCATGAGTTGATGGCTGTAAAAGTCATTTAAGCTAAACCAAAAGATGAATCTGTAGCCCGTTGAATTCTCGCTGAAGCTCGGGTTCAGGGTCACTTTGACTCTGCTGCCCCCTCCTGATGTGAAGGATTATCTCAGCTCTTTTGAAGGAAACATTCAAAAGGCTCACAACAAACACTTTGCCCCAATAAACTTTAGGAAACGGCAGAGTCAAGGGCAGAGGCTCAAGGGTCGACCCCTCCTAAGCGTATATATGAATATAAAGACGTAAAAAATTGTTTATTATCTGTATGATTAATATAATATAATAATAATTAATATATTAAAATCAAAAGTGAAACTGACCTCCTCTCCATTTTCTCCTTTCACCACCTGCTGAGCCTTCATCACCTGAGTGGAGGCGATGGCGGACGCCAGAGCCTGGATAGAAGAAAACCCTCTGTCAATCACTGAGGACTGTTCACTCTTTCAGTTCATTTATCAGTTGTTCTGTCGACTTCAGAAATAATAACTTGCTCTAGAAAAGGCCAGAAACAAAGACATAAAGCTTTAGGTTTTCTATCATAGCAGCCTGTGCACAATATGTTCACAAATTTCAACTCAACTCAACTTTATTTATATAGTGTCATATCATAACTTACTTTCTTTATCTCAGGGCACTTTTCATATAGAGCAGGTCTAGACTAGACTGCTTATAGTTATTATGTACAGGGAGAGAACAGTCAGTAACAAGCATTACTGAGGTGTTAATGGGACAGGAAGAGAGGAGGCGGTAGTGGGAAGGGAAGCTCGGTGCATCATGGGAAGTCCTCCGCTAGTCTAGGCCTATAGCAGCAAAGTGAGGGGATGGCTTGAGCTAATGCTGAGCCAGTTCTAACCATAAGCTTTATCAAAGAGAAAGGTTTTAAGCCTCTTCTGCCTCACAGACCCAGACTGGAAGATGGTTCCACAGCAGAGGAGCCTGATAACTGAAAGCTCTGCCTCCTGTTCTACTGTTAGAGACTCTAGGAACCACTTGTAGGCCTGTGTTCTGGGAGAAAAGTGTTCTACAGGGATAATAAGGTACTATGAGCTTTTTTAGACATGATGGTGTTTGTAGGTGAGGAGGAGGATTTTAAATTGTATTCTGGATTTAACAGGGAGCCAATGCAGAGAAGACTGATTATATCTAATAGAGAGGTGCTAACTAAGAGTAGAGCTTCATTAAGCAGCATCGCTGAGGGCCTCCTTGTATATATTTACACTGTCATGCCAGGTTAGGGGGATAGTTCCAGTTTAGTTGAGCACCATATCCTTTCAAGTTTTCTTGTTGTTTGCTTTAATATACAGGTTTTAAAGTTAAACCATGGAGCTAACCTCTTCTGTTTTATTATCTTATTTTTTATTGGGGCAATAGAGTCGAGTGTTGTTCTCATTGAACCTGTACCACAAATCAACAGGCTGATCAATTTGGGAGGGGCTAAGGTTAGTTCTATTATATGTCAGTGAATTTAGCGCTGATAATTATTTTGTCTGTACTAATGACCAAATACGATAAAAACTCTGAGAATTCAGAGAGAAATTCAGAGGATGGTCCAGGAGCATGTTACACTATAACAAATAGAACAGGCTTTGAAGTTTACAAATTAACTTTTGTAGCCTCTGATTGGCGTAGCCGGGTGTTGTTACTGCCGACATGAATAACAATCTTGTTATATTTACACTTATCTTCAGCCAGCAGTTTTAAATATGATTCAGCGTCGACCGCTCTGACCCCAGGAAGACATTTAACTTTGGTCGCTGGTGTTGCTAACTTCACATTTCTTAAAATTGAGCTGCCCATAACCAGGGTTTGTTTCTTAGCAGGTGTGTCGTTGAGTGGGGAGAATCTATTTGAAACATGGACTGGTTAGTGGTGAATCACAGGCTTTTGTCTTGGGCTACAGTTCTTATTACGGACGGTCACCCACCAACCTGACTCCCCGACTGCTCGGGTGCTGCCAGGGAAACAGTAGCAGCTATAGGATGGCTTGCACCGGCCACTGGGGGCTGGTTAACTACTGTAGCTAACGATTTGTTTTCCATGGTGTGAAGCCGTGCCTCCAGTTAGTTCACTGAGCCTCACCTCATCGCTGAAAATGACCTACATGTAATACTACATGCCCTTATCGCTAAAGGAGACAGAGTTATAACTGAACATTAAACACACCGAGCAGCAGAGAAAGAGAAAGAGAGAGAGAGAGAGAGAGAGAGAGAGGGAGAGAGAGAGGGAGAAGGAGAGAGAGTAACCAATGCTGACTGCTAAGCAAAAGTAACTAAGAGATCTGAGAAGCTTGTGAATAACTGCGAAGTAGAGAGAGAATCACTACAGGCGAATCAAAGCTAGCAGTGCTTAGTGTAGGTTAGCTGCTGTAGTGGAGAGAGTAGCTAAATTAACTGGGTAGAAGCAGAGCAGCAAAACAAACTTCTGGTTGCATGAATGCCGGCAGCAGGAAGTGACACAACACGATGACCTCAGTATGTCAATATACAAACTTTGGTTTATTTGGTCAATTTGAAGACTTTTCAACTATTTAAGGATTCCAGGTTTTCCATGGCTCCTGGGAACTCTGACAGTGTCAAGAGTTTCACTGTAGTGCTTTTATTAAAGTGCACTTTGAGTTGGTGGAGACTTGTTTCTATTTTTGTGTGTGTTGTACTTTTTCTCCACCGTGACATTTATCTGACAGCTGAAGTTTTTTCATTCATTCATTAAATTATGAGATGAGTTCACTAAATTGATCCCCAACAATGTCACAAATTGTAAAGTCTTTGTGAAATCAACACTTGTGGTTTGAGCTGGGGATGGAGGCTCAGCTCAGAGTGTAGCTGGGGAGGAGGGGCAGAGTCTGGCGTCAGGTGTGCGTCTTGTCTCACCTCGGCCTTCAGGTCTGATCGGATCCGGACAATGCATCTCTTCACAGCCATCTGGAAGGTGAAGCTGATCACTCCTCTGATTTTCAGCAGAGCATCCTCACATAGACTCCTCCGAGTCTGTGGGGGGGGAGCAAATTACAGTCTGGTGCTTTGTTTTCAGGTCGTCACAGCCTCTAATCCTGAACTCCCGAGCATTCTCATTTCATTAGTCTTTACAATGCACTACTGCCCCTAATACTTGTCCCCACCAGCTCTGGTAGACTGGGATAACTTCAGTGATGAAGTAAATGTCATGTGTGATGCTGACGGAGATTTGAAATTGTAAATGTACAGTGGCTGTAGCTCAACAGTTTGGTCTCCTCGTGTCAGCAGGATGTAAAGTAACACCTGAGGCCTCTGACTGTCTCTGCTGGTCTGGTTTCTGTGTCTTCTCTCTTTAATTCCTCAGCCTGTAACTTTCACACAGTGACACAATGAGTGTGTTTACATGCACATTAAGGTCCTGGTTTTGAGTCTTATCCTGGTTTTGATCATATTCATAATTTGCCGTCTGTGTTTTCATAATTCGTTACCAAGTCCCTGAAGGTCTGGGTGCAGACCGAACATCTCAGCTTCTTATCTGTCTGAGTAACCTCAGCAACCAAGGAGGACAGTGTGACTTCTGGCTAATACTCTCTTGGATTTGGCTTCTCAACACTTTTCATGAGCTATATCATCAAATCAGAATTTCTTTCTTGTTGTTCATCATAGAATCAATAACCACCCCTTTTTTTCTGTTACTCTCCAACTAAATAACCTGCAGACAGAGAACAGTCAGAGACCTGGATCGGGTGTTTACATGCCACAGTCTCCTGGTCTCAGCAGGAACACTGCAGCTAGCATATCTAGGTTTCTCAAAACCAGGATAAGGTGTTTACATCTGCAACGCGTAACCTGGACCCAATCCTAACCAGGATAACAGTGTAAAAGCTGCCGCTGGCAGTGACTGACGAACTGAACGAACGTGGTCACTAAGACCGTCATCCTGCTCACCGAGTCATCCAGGCCGTTGATGTGAAGGATGATGGTCTTGGCTCTCTTGTTGCTGGAGCCCAGGAAGAACTGGGCTTTGCGGCGGCCACTGACGGCCTCCTCAGCCGGCTCAGAGTCAGTGCTGGTGGACGCCTGCAGGAGCTCATAGATCTCCGACGCCAGCAGCTTCGTCTCTCCGGGAGTGGTCGACCTGGATGACACAACAAGGTGAAGCTCTGAGCGAGGCAGCCAGAGTATGACCAGACTTTGTGTGGGATTCAGCCCTTTAAAGCTCATCGGCTGTAGGAAGCTCAGCCTCTGGAACATTTTGTATTTAGTTCATGAGTGTCTTTATAATCTATTATGGCACTTTTGATATTTTAATATTTTAACATGAATTCCAGATCTCTTTTAATTTAAGGTACATTTGTTTTTGGCTTCTCCTATATTTTAATAGTATTTTTGTACCATATTGTGTAATGTGTTGTGATGTATGTTGTTTTTTTTTTTAGTATGATGTGCTCAATGATATCCTGTCTCACTATGAACTCACAAAGTCAAGTTCCTGACGACATGTCTTGTGAGTCAGCTCAGCCAAGTGCATACATTTGGCAGTATAATGGTTTACGTCTATTACGTTTAATAAACTTAAACCCTCTCTGATGTTACTGATGGCACAGCTGCATTTTTTTTTGCACTTTTAAGTTTTCAGACAAAGGATGTACTTTCATCCTTTGTCTGAAATTTTATCTGTAACTGGAGAAAGTCTCATTATTGTCAGCATTTTATGCTTTTCTGTTTTCAAAATCAAAATTAACAGCATATTAAATTTGAAGTACATTTTTCAGAATATTTTCTTAAATAAATGTAAATGAACCAATTAGCTTCTAGAACCTTCTTGTTCCTGTCTGCTGCTAGTTTCTTCCACTACTGTGTGTTCAAGCTCTCTTAAGTTGACAGGAGTCATTTTTGCGATGGCAAATTTCATCTCTATCCAAAGGTTTTCCATAGCATTTAGGTCAGGCCTGCTATAAGATGCTAGACGTTTTCCATGTTTAAGTTCTTTTCCCCTCACTTCTCCTTCTCTGAAAAAAAAAAACTGAGGCTTCTTCTTTCATTAGAGTGCTACTGTGGTTTCGTCTGTCCATAGGACATTATCCCCAGAAAAGCTGTGGCTTATCTAGGAAGGTTTTGGCCTCTTGTGCCTTTCTTTCGGTAGTGGGGTCTCCTTGGTCTTTACCCATAGAGGCCTACTGGGTTTAGTGTGCAGCACCTGTTGATCTTTGTTGATGCCTTGTAGTCTTTGGAATTGTTTTTGATAACAGCTTTTCTAATGCTCTCAGACAGCTCTCTGATCTTGAAACTGTAAACAACCAGCCCCTTTTTAAGAAGTAAAGCCTTCATTCATTGGCTAATTCCAGTCATGTGATCACTGAAAACTAAGCACAGGCGAGCCTCATTTGTTTTTCATTTTGGTTGAGGAACTAAATTAAAATGTGTGTTTTTCACTATTTCACTATTAAGCAGTTTTTTATCCTTTTGTTCAGTTATCTTTGGACGTTTTATTGCAATAATCTGATCATACAGAATTGGTTCATTTGCAAAAGTGAAATAAATTGTTAGTTGCAGTGCTTATTCTGTTTTAAAAAAAACTTTACATATATGACCTATGAAATGCTAATCTATTTGATAAAAATATGGCATATAACCTTAAGCACAAGTTCAAATTTAGTGTCCAGGTAAACATCAGAGACTCACTTCTGCACAACATTCTGGAGGCTCAGCATCATCCCCAACTCCCCCTTCAGCTTCTCCCGGTTGGCTCGACATTCTGCCAGGTAACGGATCGCCTGTAACATCAACCAGTCACCATTACCAGCAGGCTCAGGGCGAGCAGGACCGGCTGCACCAAACCTGGATTTTTGTCTTGAAATATAAGACGGCATCCTGATAGTTTCTCAAGAAGGGTCAATGTGACCACCTGGATCTCACAGCACCAAAACAGTAAGCATAAACTATCACTGTCAGGTTAATGCGGCTCACCAGGAGGGCGGAGTAGACGACCTGGGGGTTTGGGTGGTCCAGAAACAGGATGAGTCCTGGCAGACAGCCCTGGTCGTGGACGATGGCCCTGCGGTTCATGGGATCGGCAGCCAGGTCCCTCAGCTGGTTGACCACGGCCAGGGCGTCCGGCTCCATGCTCACGGATGACGCTCACTCGCCCATACAAGAACCGACTGAGGACGGCAGCAACCGACATCAGCTCAGACACAGTTACAACTCTGAGGCTCTGAAATGCTCTGGGCTTCTACCTTTTTTTCCCTCAAATAATCCTCAACTGTTTTTCCATTAATTCGAGGCCCCGTGGTCTAGGAGTTTAGACGCCCACCTTGACCCACAACAGCTGCGTCCCTCTCCCCTACTTCCTGTGAACTCCCTCATCATCTCTGTCTGATAAAGGCATGATATGATCATGACCCTAACCCGACCCCAGAACACATTTAACAGTGAGGTAACCCCAGCAGAACTCTCAGGTCAGAAGACATCGTCTGAGAGCTTATTCTAAATCTGCAGAGATTTAAGTTGAGTGTTTATGCACCTAAAGCCTGGAATGGTTTACTTGCTCTTCTGAGACCTGCACCTAATGTTAAATGTAACGTCAGCATCTATTGTATTAGCTCAGTTTGTCATTCTAATAGATCAACTGCTGTTTTGGTGTTTCTCGCCGGTCTGCCCGGCGCTGTATTTCGGCTAAGAACAGCTGTATGAGCTCCGCCGGTTCTCTGACCTAACGTCTGGAGGAATGCTAAGGCTAATGTTAGAGCTAACAGGGCTCACCTCTGACGTTCGCCGGCACCGAGCTCCGGCTAGCGGCTATCGTCAGCGGCTAGCCGTCCTTTTAGCTTCCCCTCCGCCAGTCTCACGCACGAACCGCAGGTGACCGTTGACGGTTTAGGCAGCAGCTAAAGACGGTTTCATGGATGAGTTTAAACTTGAGTTCAATGAAAACACGTTAACGACGCTGTTTACGCCGACAGAAAACAAACCGGGACCGGTCTTCCTGCTGGAGAGCAGCTATGGTCGCGTCGTAGCCGTAAGGCCTGTGATTGGATGGATACGAGCCACCTGAGTCTGCTGACCAATGAGCTGCATTGTTCTAAGAGTTAAAGGTCCACGCCCTGTAGGTGTCAGCGGACTGATGCAGACTGCGGACTGATGAATTAGAAACCTGCTTACGAAGGAGAGAAAGGAGCTGTCCCGAGTCTAACAGTGAGCCTGAGTCTCACAAAGGTCCTGAGGAAAACCGGGATCCTAAGTCTTATACAGTGATCCTGATCCTAACAAGGGTCCTGAGGAAAAGTCAAGGGAAAGTAAAGAACATGATCAGAGCAGGAAAAAAGCTTCTCACGCTGGAACTGGAAAAATGCAGCTATATTCGTCATTGTGCATTTATTTAGTGCGATAAACTGTCCCTTCGTTTGTGAGAAGCGCTGACTTAAAACCAGAGTGGACACATGGAAACTCTGCAAATAAAAATACTTATTGCTCTTTATTATTTTTCACTCTGATCCAGTAATCCGATTGGTCACTAGACAGGTTTTGATCTGCTTCTCCGAAGTTCACCTGGCTGGGAGAAGCATCTGTTTCCATGGTGATCAATGAGTAAAAAAAAAAATCTGACATAACATACACATTATTTGTATTTCCTTTTTACGTTTGCATTTATCACAATTCAATCCAAAACATACATTAAATAGAATAGTTGGGCCTTTTGTCTTTAATAACTAAACAAATTATTGTGACATGAAGAGGTGCTGTATATGTCAGTGTCGTCCAGCAGAGGGAAGCATAGATATGCCAATATGAAACAAAAAAGCACTGTCTACTGTTTTTATTGGAAAGAAATGAATTAAATCAAAAGTCAAAATATTGCATTAAATGTAGCCAATATTACAAACATAACTAGCAATTTAAAAACTATTGAAAATGAAACATAAAAAGCATGAAAAACATGAAATCTTCACACGTGAAATCATCAGTGGCTAGTGATAACTGAGCATCAAAGCATCAAGTGTTAATCAATCTAAGACAGACAGTTTCCCCAGCAATAATCAAAACTATCAAAGACTATCAAAGTTTCTGACTTTAGTCTCTTTTGGATCTCTGTTTTTGACCCTGAACCCCCCACATGACAGATGGGTGTCGGACAGGGAACTTACCCGATCAAAGAAAGACGTCCTAGCCAAAGAATTAAACTTCCCTTTTACACCATAGCATTTACCTATAGTTGACCTCATCACCGCCACGGAGTCAGCTATAAAGAAAATCAGTCTAACAGATACCGGAGCAGAACAGCTCAGGTTTAATGTAACGGTGGCCCTTTCCAACAGTAAGCCCCCCCGGATGTAGTCCTAAACACATCTGACTACCACATCAGGGTCACCACAATATTTAGTGACACCAACACATATGAAACACTGAGGGGCAACTAGTGGTGGCAAGAAAAAGACAAACGAACTACTGACCACCAATAATATCACTGCCTGTGCACCAGGGAAGCTATATCATATGTATGAGCTACTGAGACCCCCCCCCCCCACGACCCATGATTAGCAACGTCAACTCGGTCACTTACAGCACTGCCAAACATTTATTCTCCATCTTAGCTCCCTTGGTTGGCAACACTCTGCACCTTATTAGAAACTCCATGAACTTGAAACAGATTTGAGGTTTGAAACTGGACCCAGATGAAACCATGGTTTCCTATGATGTTAGATCACTTTTTACATGCATACCAACTACGGAGGTGGTGAAAACTGTAAGGCTACGGTTATCACATGACAGCACCCTTCATAAAAGAACCAACTTTACCCTCGACCAGATATGTGAACTGCTCGACCTCTGTCTGAACACAACCTACGAAAGGCTCAATACTGGAGGTCAACTCCTTGGGACAAGACACAGCAGTTTTCCTACTCCTAAAGGACAAGTTTAAGTGCTTGAAGACAACAATGTACATATTCTAGGTAGGGAGGACTGGTGGCTCTGAAGAGGAATGAAGGAGGTGATCCATGTCTAAGTAGAGAAACCATCCCTCACAAGAGGAGGTTTATGACACTAATTGATTTTCATCTCTGAAAAGACAGTTACACACAGAGCAGAGCTGCTGTCAGAAACATTATGGTAAAATACAGATGTTATCAGCTGGCTGTCTCACTCCTCACCTGATGTTGCTGTGAGGAAGTTTTACTAGCACTCTGCTTTGCCTCTGTGATATCTCAATCCTTGAAACAATCTGCAGTTTGATGGATGGACTGTGCTGCTTCAGGCTATTACCCTTTCCTATAAATACTCTGAAACCATCGGATCACGTGTTTATTTTTACAAGATAAAGGGGAAAGTTATCTGCCAGGCAAATGTTTAAATCTACTGATTGTTCTCATTTAATCAATCATCTTCATTCATTCATCTCTTCCTCTGCATGTTCTGTTCTTCCTCAGAGTGTAAAGGAGAAGATACAGTGAACCAGCCAAAAGCAGATGTCATTGCTACTGAAGGAGAGACAGTAACACTCAGTCGTACATTCGAAAAAACTGAGTACATTTAACACCACTGAACCAGTGACTCAACTTTGTTCTGGTACAAACAAGAAAGAAATGATTCCCCAAAGTACATGCTGAAAATGTTACTAAGGAACAGTAGATAATGCTGAAGAGTTCAAGAAAGACAGATTTAATGCTACACTCATCGGCACATCATTCCCTCTGAGGATCAAGAAGCTTGAGCTGACTGACTCTGCTTTGTACTACTGTGATCTGAAATCCACAGTGAAAGGAAACACCAGAACTCTGTACAAAAACCTTTAATGACTACATATGAAACTTGTGACAGAAGGAAAGTAGGTGGTGGAAAACTGTGCTGGGTGTAAAGTTGTCAGTAGGGGGCGATAACAGAGGGCTGTGAATGAGCCCTGTCACTGTGATCAGGCTCCTTCTGATCCACCAACTTAGTGCTGATGAAGACTAAACCAAGACATCACAGTCTTCTTTATACTTGCTGTAGCTCACACTGACTCAACTGTAACTGCAGATATGATGCCTCTGTTCATCTCAGTGCTGTTGTCTGCTATGTGCCTTGGTATGAGCACAACTCAGTGTCAATCGATCCAACACTGACATGATTCTTTAACATTACACTGACACTGTTTGCTGGTGTTTTACAGAATGCAGAGCACAAAAAGACAACGTACTGCAACCAGAAGGAGATGTGACTGCTACTGAAGGAGAGGCAGTAACGCTTGACTGTTATTATAACAGCAGTTCAAAAACTAATTATCTCTTCTGGTACAAACAGGACGGAAACAACAGCCCCAAGTTCATCCTGAGCCGTATTAACCTGGACAATGGGAACACAGCAGACGAGTTCAGGGACAGATTTTCATCCACTCTGAATTCCACCTCAAGATCAGTTCCTCTGAGGATCCACAAGCTTCATCCAGCAACATTTTCTTTCTCTTCACTGCTGTTTTATCTTTAAAGCTGTAACTGGTTCACAGTTCGGTCCAGAGGACAAATAACAAGACATTTAATGACCCTACTTAATTTCATTGACAGGTAATTTACTTACTTACGTGAATGATGACTGTGTTTCCCAGTCATTGTGCAAATGTAATATATAATGATTTCACTGAAATCTGATCACATAACTTCCAACACGTAAAATTGCAATGTGAATAAAATCGATAACAGTACATAACAATTTCAGGTCTGATGTATTACAAAGAAGCTAAATTATTTTTGATGAACAAGTAATTTCAACAGCTTCAACATTGGAGGTTCAGAAGCAGCAAAAGGTGATCCACTGGCCCCGCCCACTGAAGTCCAGCTCAACCAATGACATTCTTTCTGTCTCCAGAGCAGAAATGGTTGAGGAACTAAAAGCTCAGGCAGCTTGATGTTGAGGAGATGGGCTGTGCAGCACAGAGGCTGTTGAGTTTCTTCATTCTACTGCAGTGGAAGAACATTGTTCATCTCTTGTCTGTTTGGCTTCAACAACTCCAAAGACATGTTGCTTTACCTCTTCTTGTTTTTATCTCACTTTACAGGTGAGTTTTACAACAAATGAGTCTCAGTTAACCTCATGTATTAACAAGATATCTTGTTACCATTCTATAAAACCTCTTAGTTGAATCTGTCTCTATCATAAAGTTTTACATAATCTAGTTATAATCTCAGATACAGTTGAGCTGGTTCTGTCCACAGAGTAACACTGTACAGTGACATTTTCCACTGTCTTCTCCTCTCAGCCTCATGGACAATGTCAGTCTAACGACTTCATTTTCTATACTTTTCCCAGGGCTAATAGCTGGAGATCAAATCTCGCCTGTAAGAGATGAAGTCAGTGGAACTGAAGGACAATCTGTCACACTCCGTTGTCAATATGAGACTTCCCTTAGTAACCCTGATCTTTACTGGTACAGACATAATTCTGACCTTCAGGCTCCTCAGTTTATTCTCTGGAAAGGAGCAAAGTCACTGAGTAGGGAATATATTCCTGATGCTCGATATAAATCCGAAACAACAGCCACATCAACTGAACTGACCATAAACAGTCTGACCCTGGCAGACACAGCTCTCTACTACTGTGCTCTAGAAACACAGTGATACAAAGTGTAGAGGAGGCTGCACAAAAACCTGAACACAGATATCTGACTACTCTTCAAAGAGGAGGGAAGTGGTATTCAAACCACAGCTTCATATCAGATGGACTCTCTTCATTCCCATTTTATCACAGTCAATGTGGTGACAGCTGCTAATGAAACACTGTGGGAGGATACACATGAGCAGCGAATCCACATCAATGACGAACCAACCGGATGATGCTTCGATCACAAGACACCATGAGTAAAACAGGAAAATAAGCAAATTAATCCTTTCAGATTGAGCATACTGACAACATAACTCTTGTTTTATGAGCATTTCTATGTTCAGGTACTAATTTCCACAGCAAACACACAGAAAATGACAGGTTCCAAATTAACCTTTTCACAAAATCTAATTTGCAAATTTGAATCAAAAAAAAGAGTCTGATCGTGTCATAATATTCAGTCTTTTCACTTCATGTAATATTTGCATATTGTCAAAAACAAGGGACAGTGGCAGGTTCAGAATCATCAGCACCTTTAATATTTGAGGTAAAACTGCCAGTTGTAAAACAGGAGACGTGTCCGCTCCATCAACAGCACAGACTAGAACAAAGATGTGGTGACACTGTCTGAGGGAAAACACGGGTTCAAGACACTGAGAGCAGGCTTTGAAATTCTGCCTCTTTGATGCCCCCAGTGGTAGTAAACAAGCAGAGGACAACAAGAGACAAACACTGACAACAACACTGGTAAAACTCAGTGTCTGCGATAAGAAGTCGTCTGAGCAGGGACGACTGTAAACACAGTTTTACACCAGGATAGGAACCAAAGTTGTCCTGCACAACCTGATCAACATAGACACAACATGAGCTGCACTACGGTTCCAACCTCAGAGCAAGTGCATTGGTTTGCAGCCAGAAAATCACCAGGCATTGGCACTAATGATGTACTGATAGTGGAAATTACATTGGGAGATCATTAGAGCAACTGCTGGATTGGTGCATGATACTACGTCTGACTAGAACACGTTTCGGTTTTTTGATTTTATCTTATTTTTTTCAGTCATCAGATTCCACAGTTGTTAACTACAGCCCCAAATACATGCTGGGTTTGTTCAGCAATTATTAAGGAGCCTTGAAGAAAACTGTGGTTGCAAAGGGTCATCTCACTCTAAGACTGGTCAAATGGTTTCTATTTTTGAATGGCTTTGAGTGATTTGAATATTAATTATAATGCTGCCATGTGAAGATTCTTTATTAATTGGATGATGTTCAAAAGTGTGTCAAAGCCAAACAAAGAAATTGGAAAACCAAAAGAGTAACAAAGGATTATCTGTTTGGCCTTAAAGGTGTAAAACACATCGAGGTGCGGTTCTGGTGGTTAGAACATACAGTCATATGAGAGGAGGAACCGGTTGAGGCAGGAGCGAACTGTCAGACAGAAGAACAGAAAGGAACTCCTACTGTCAGAGGCATTCGATGTCTAAACCACACAGAACAGAGATACTGTCTGTAAGATGCTCTCACTACATTACTGTGGAATGTTCCCTTTGTTTCTCATCATACTAACAGGTAGGTTAAAGCAGGAACAATAAATGGCTTTAGAGTTCCTGTCTGTTAGAAACCATGGAAAAGGTGATAAGAGTTTAATGTCATCTTTAAATACGTTTATGCTTTTCTTTAGGCATCAACTGTCAAGAACTGACTCCGGTCAACAATGAAGAGTTTAGCTCAGAAGGCAGAACTGTTACTCTCTCCTACAAATACTCCAGAGAAGCAACTACAAATGATTATTTCTTCTGGTATCGACAATATCCAGGAAAACCACCAGAATTCCTCATCACTCATTCTGCATCAGGAGAAGTACTATCAGCTCCAGTCTCTACACTGTCTGTTAAAGTGACTCAGGATAAAAAATTAATGAATCTGCAGATCTCCTCTGCTGCAGTGACTGACTCTGCTGTGTACTACTGTGCTCTGAGGCCCACAGTGACAGGAAACACCAGAACTCTGTACAAAAACCTTTGGAGCAAAGACAACACAATACTCCACAACATCCACTAGAGGGAGTCACACACTGTTACACTGCAGTGGTTTCTCATGATCCAGTGGAGATTAAATGTTGTGGTGATAAAAACAACAGAAAATGAAGTTGTTGGATAAAAGACGGCAACAGAAAGAATCAGTCATGAACAATAATCTGACATCTAATAGTGATCAAATTCAACTGTGTGGGGAGAATATTCTTCGGTGGCCCTCTCTAAAATATTCACAACTGTTCAAAGACGTTCAAATATGAAAAACTATGTGAAAGGAAAAAAAAAAACAAAAAAACAAAACCTAATTTTTAACAATGCACTAATCATGTATTGGCCAAGTTTATATTTATATGGTTACATTTAATAATTCATAGATCATCCATTTAGGTTCACAACTGTTTGAGTAGTGTAATAATTTTTCAAAATCTTCCGCTTTACATAACTAGAGTGGATTTGAATCGAATGAATCAAGATGTGACTGTAGTGTAGACTTTCAGCTTTAATTCAAGGGGTTTTGTTAAATGTTTACATTAAACCTACAGGAATTAACGCCATTATTATACATATTCTTTTATTTTAAGAGTCCCAGTAATTGGACAAGAAAAATAATTAAAGAACAAGGATTATTCTTAATACTTGGATGAAAATCCTTTGAAATCAAGGTCTGCCAGAAGTTTTGAACCCTTGGACGTCACCAGGTACTGAGTTATCTCCTCTGAGATGCTTTTCCGGGCCTTTACTGCAGCCGCCTTCAGTTGCTACTTGTTTGTGGGTCTTTCTGTCTTAAGTTTTCTCTTCAATAAGTGAAAAACATGCTCAGTTGGGTTGAGGTCAGGTGACTCACTTGGCCATTGAAGAATATTCTATTAAATTGCCTTGAGAAGCTCTTGTGTTGCTTTCACAGTCTGCTGTGGGTCATTATCCGTCTGTACTTTGAAGCTCCGTCCTCTCAGTTTTGCAGCGTTTGGCTGAATCTGATCAGATAGTTCAGTCCTGTTCACTTCAGGATTCATCCTGCCTCTTCTACCATCAGTCACATCATCAGTAATCACCAGTGACCCAGGTCCATTGGCAGCCAGACATGTCCAGGCCATAACACTGCTCCACCATGTCTGACAGATGATGTGGTGGCTCTGGATCAGGAGTCGTTCCTTCCTTCTCCAGACTCTTCTCTTCCATTGTTCTGGTACATGTTCATCTTGGGTTCATCTGTCCAAAGAATCTTGTTCCAGAACTGACCAAGGAACTTTTTGTTTTTAGAAACAACAATAGTTCAAATCAGCTGATCCTTGTCAATTTGAACTTTTGACACATCCGACACTTTGAATCAATCATCTTCATAAACTGGTTGGCATCAGAGGCTCATATCTTCATTTATTCAATATTCATCGTTGTATTAAGAGTTTCTGTGTTCGCTCTGGTTGATACTTCATGTGATGCACCACAGGGTTCAGTCCTAGATCATCTCCTTTTCTATCTACATGTCAACACTGGGTGAAATGACTCATAAACGTGACCATTGTATTAAATATTTGTATGTTAAATTGAAAACCTGTCACGATGACAGAAAATATTTTTATTTCTCCTGTCTGTAAAAAAACAAGAACTGATGATTTGAACTTCTTTCAGCTGAGTGAATCAGAATCTCAAATCCTTCTATTTCTACAGCTGAAAATACATGATGTTCCCAGTCTCTTAACCAGGAAAATACACGTGAAGATTCAGAGAGGAGCTGAGCTGTTACTGAACTATAGAAGAGAGAGGAGCTTCCACTTTCAGCAGAGTTCAATTGACAAACATTAAACAATACCTGTATTCAACATGCTGTCATTACATTTTTCTGAGTTTTCAACTACTTCTCGCTTTCTTTTTTTCCATGGTGAGTAAAACATGGAATTAAAATTTTCCTTAATATAACTTATACAATTTAAAACCTTTACACCCAGTTAACCCTCGGTCATCTCTTCTTTTAATTGTCATCTGTGAAGATCTGACTCCAGTCAACATTGAAGAGTTCAGTTAAGAAGGCAGCATTGTTACTGTGTCCTAAAAATACTCATCTGCTGATTATTTCATCTGGTATCGACAATATACAGGAAAACCAACAGAATTCACCATTTTTACCTCAACTAGAGGGCGACATTATCAAGTAGGCGGTGCACTACTTCTGCACTGTGTTCAACCATTCTGTCAATAATAACTGCTGCTGTGAAGAGAACTATTCTCAGTCTGAAGGTTGAGCATCAGCTGGTTTCTCCTGCTGAGTTAAACCTTGTTGTAGAGATGGAACATTGGCTGTGGATTATTCTCGCTGCTCTTTTCTCTGGTAAGATACAGAGAACAACACGTTTCCCCTTAAAACAGTTTAACATGTCACTGAGCTCTACTGTGAATGCTTTAATGTTTATTATAGAGATTATAAGAAAAGTTCATTTCTGTTGACATTAATTCCGTTTATATGGTTAAAACTGACGATAATAAGTGAAAATCACTTCTATTCTCCTTTAATCAATCATCTTCATTCATTCATCTCTTCCTCTGCATGTTCTGTTCTTCCTCAGAGTGTAAAGGAGAAGATACAGTGAACCAGCCAATAGGAGATGTCTTTGCTTCTGAAGGAGAAACAGTTAAACTCAGTTGTGAATTTGAGACGAGTTCTTCAGGACCAGCTTTGTTCTGGTACAAACAAGAAGCAAATAGTTTCCCGAAGTACATGCTGAAAGTTTACTCAAGAACAGTAGATAATGCTGAAGAGTTCAAGAAAGAAAGATTTAATGCTACACTCAATGAGACATCATTTCCTCTGAGGATCCAGAAGCTTCAGCTGTCTGACTCTGCTCTGTACTACTGTGCTCTGCAGCCCACAGTGACAGGAAACACCAGAACTCTGTACAAAAACCTTTTGATGATGATGACTGCAGCGTCACTGTCATTTCCAAAGCTTCCATCAGCCTGAACAGAATCACAGCACAGATAAAGGAGGAGCAACACAACTGAACCTGAAAGGCTTCATTCTGGACCTGAAGAGACGCTGTGTTCTCTATTGTTCATTCAGTACAAGTGAAAATGATGCTGTTGCTTTCAGTTTGGATAATGATATTCTCCTTTCACACTGGTAAGCGCTCAATATTTACAAGATGGTAGATGTTTGGGAAAAAAAATGTTGGAATTCATCAACAACTTACTACACATTTCAGTTCAAATATATTTCACCATTTTATAAATACTTGAGTCAAGGTGAAATATATCTTTGTTTCTTTCAGGATCCTCTGAGGATTTAGTGAAACCATTTAAAGATATAATGATGGCAATGGAAGGAGACACTGTGACTCTCTCCTGCAACTATTCAGTCTCTGTACAAAACCTCTGCTGGTATCACCAGAAGTTCAGTTCATCTCCACAGCTTCTCATCACAGAGTATTCAGGGAAGGTAGAAGGATTTTCTCTTAGACACGACAAGAAAGAAAAAGAGTTTCATCTGCAGATCTCCTCTGCTGCAGTGACTGACTCTGCTCTGTACTACTGTGCTCTGAGGCCCACAGTGACAGGAAACACCAGAACTCTGTACAAAAACCTTTAGAATAAAGACAACACAATACTCTACAACATCCACTAGAGGGAGTCACACACTGTTACACTGCAGTGGTTTCTCATGATCCAGTCTAGAATCACCTCCCTTCAGCTCATCACTATTGGATGAGTTGTACTGATCAGTATAATTGGCCTTGAAGAAGTTGATTGATGTTGAAAATAGAAGGATAATTAATTGATTTTAAAGTAAATGACTGCTCCAGCAGAATTGTTGTGTCAGTAGTCAAATCTTTTAGCTCAACTTTAAATACAAGAAATTATAACATAACTTGACTCACAGAGTATATGTGACACCAGAGAGGCTTTACCTGATGAAGTCAAAGAATTCTCCGGTACGTCCAAGATGTAAATCAGAAGTGGAGAATTTTATGTATATTTTCCTGAATTCTCTGCGTTTTGGGGTTTTTTTGTTTGTTGGGGTTTTTTTCGTTTTTTTGTTTGGAAAAATGTTGCGTAAACCTTGATCACAATGATAGAAGATAAAATGCTCTTGGAAGTTTCTTTCATTTCAGGGATCATTCAAAGCTTACAGCACTTACTAATACCATCAAGACATTTCCAAGAATGGCCACAATGGCAGAATGTGTCACACTGTGTTGGAAAGATCCTGATACCCCATCTCTATCAATGAGGTAGTGTTTCTTATGAAAACATTAAGTTTCATTTGAAGAAAACCCCAAATGAGTTTTTGGAGTTTTGAGGTTGAGTTTGTGTTTGCGTGTGTTTGTTTTTATTTATTTTTCTGAATTAGTAAATTCTTGAAAAAAAGAGAAAAAAGAAATGAGAACAGAGAGACATCCACTGAGGACAGTTTAGTTCTTTTCTGATTACATTTCTAGACTCATGTAAAGACACTGATAACTGCTGAGGAGCATCCGCCAATGAAATCTTTTGTCTCCACTCAACAAGCAGAGCAATGACAACAGCCGACAACTACTGAGACCAAAAGTCTTTCTGGGCTGGATCTGCATGAGCTGATGTTGGATATTGATTAATATTATTCCTCATTCATTGGAACTTTTTTATGACTGACTTCACAATCTGAATTCAATCTTCTGCATAGCGGATTGTATCATAGGCTCAGATCATCACTGCTGTAATTACATCCTTGTAATAAAAGTTTCTTGGTGGTTTCTTTCAGGGGAAGAACTTTCTTGTGGTGTACCACAGGAATCAGTCCTAGGCCCTCTTACTAACTTCCATGTTGACCTTGGATGACATTTCCGAAAGACTATATCCATTTACATTTTCTTTATACAATAAACCTTAAGATCTTTCATTGAAAAGTGCTGGTGCCACAGACACTCATTGAGCTGATGGCCTCATATCCTGTTGTCCAGTTATTTCAGTTGAAGTGTCGTGTAGTGAAGCATTCTACTTTCTATCTTGATGACACTGAGTTTTCTTTTGATTATGAGCAGACTAAACTTGAGTTACCTCTCCCCTTAGCAGAATGATGTTGGTTTGTTGCCTTTCTGTCAGTCACTAAGAAATATCCCTCACTGATACAAAATGCTGCTACCAGTCTGTTAACCAGGAGGAAGAGTAACAGAGAGAAGATACAGATCTAAGAGGAGACAGAGATTCAGGGAGGAGCTGAGCTGTTACTGAGCTATAGAAGAGAGAGGAGCTTCCACTTTCAGCACAGTTCAATACACAAACCATAAACATTACCTGTATTCAACATGCTGTTACATCATTGTGGATTCGCTCTACTGTTTGTTTCCACTCTTACAGGTAAGTTAGATTATACAAGAGAAAAAGTTGATTTCTACTGACTCCTCAATGTGAACTGTTCATTGTTGAGTCTTTTACATCTTGAAATAATTTATTTTTTCTTTAGGCGTCAAATGTCAGGATCTGACTTCAGTCAACAATGAAGAGTTCGGTTCAGAAGGCAGCACTGTTACTCTGTCCTACAAATACTCATCTGCTGATTATTTCTTCTGGTATCGACAATATCCAGGAAAACCACCAGAATTCCTCATCTCTCATTCCGCATCAGGAGAACTACTATCAGATCCAGTCTCTAGACTGTCTGTTAAAGTGACTCAGGATGAAAAACAAACGAATCTGCAGATCTCCTCTGCTGCAGTGACTGACTCTGCTGTGTACTACTGTGCTCTGAGGCCCACAGTGACAGGAAACACCAGAACTCTGTACAAAAACCTTTAGAATAAAGACAACACAATACTCCACAACGTCCACTAGAGGGAGTCACACACTGTTACACTGCAGTGGTTTCTCATGATCCAGTGGAGAATAAATGTTGTGGTGATAAGAACAACAAGAAATGAAGTTGTTGGATAAAAGTCAGGATGAGGCAAAGTCTGATTAATATGAAACCAAATTCTGATGATAATGAGGTGTTGAAGGACATTATTCATAACAGTTTAGGAATTACATCCATTCTCATACATAGTCTTTTATTTTAAGAGGCTCAGTAATTGGACAAATTAACATAATGATACTTGCAAGGATTATTTTTAATACTTGGATGAAAATCCTTTGCAGTCAATGTCTGCTGGAAGGTTTGAACCCATGGACGTCAATAAATCCTGAGTTTCATCCCCTGAGATGCTCTGCCAGGCCTTTACTGCATCTGCCTTCAGTTGCTTTTAATCCTAACTCTAACCACAATTTGGTAAATCCTCTGTATTTACATCCATGAAGGCGTCTCTTGGTTGTAGACTTTGACGATGTTACACCTTCCTCCTGGAGAGTTTTCTTGAACTGCCTAGATGTTATGAAGGGGTTTTCTTCACCAAGGAAAGAATTCTGTGATCATACACTTCAGTTGTCATCTGTGGTCTTCCAGGCCTTTTAGTGTTGCTCAGCTCAACTTTTTAATTTCTTATTTTGGAGAATGTACCAATTTGTTGATTTAGCCACTCCCAAGGTTTCTGTCATCTGTCTGATTGGTTTGTCTTGTTTTTTTCTTTTCTTTGTATACGGATGCCTCATTTGTTTACATCGACATCTCTTTGGAGCCACATATTAAAAGTTCCCATGAATAGCCACCAAATACAAAGTCAACACTTGGAATCAACTCCAGACCCTTTATTGCTTCATTTGTCATGAAATAACAAAGAAAAGGAGAAACCTGACAATGAAAATAATCGTGTCGTTCAATTTAATCTCAGCCCCTGAAAATTATGGACTAGCTATAAAAAAATGGTTATTAACCCCTTTAATTAAAGCTGAAAATCTATACTTCCCTTACATCTTGATTCATTTGGTTTAAATCTGTTGTGGTTGTGCACAGAGACAAAATTACATATATTGTGTCACTGTCCAAATATTCATGAACCTAACTGCAGACCTGTGTTTCAATGGATTTAAGTCCTCCAGCTGGATCAACCTATAGGGAAAGATTGTGGTTCGGGTTAAAATAAGTACTTGATTAAAGCTTGAGGACCTTCATCGTTACAACAGTAAACACGAAGTTAAGGTTATGGAACAATCATGGTCAAAAGGGGTTTCAAAGGGGAAAACAATGGTCTCTCCCATGTCAAAGTCCTGTGTTTTGTGAGCCTTCATTTTACCCCTGACTCTTCCCTATACAAACTTTATTACTCTTTATATAATGTCACCGGACTTCCTCCCGTGCTCATATGATAATTACCACAACCACAACAGGTCACCTAATAATTAAACATAACCATGGGTCTTAATGAACTGCTGCACAGACGACCTATATGTTTTTTTCTTAGGTGAGGACTGAGTCAATGGATTTTATTCTCATCTTTATAAAAGAAGTTTCTCTTATTTTCTCAGGCTGTCATTTTTTGTATTGTATCACATGGTTCATTCCTCAGTACACTGACTTTCTATTTAGATTATCCTTTGGCATTGAATTATTTTAAAACACATCACTTTCGACTATTTTGTTGACAATGTGTGATCATATATCCCATTAAACTCCAGTAATTACGGCAGCTGCTTTATTATATGTTAAATATGTATAAAGAATTTTAAACTTGAGCGAGTGTAGATCTTACATCCTTTTTATGTTTCCTTGTAATCTAGTAAACCAGGAGAAATCAAATCCTTTTGAGTGGTCAAATGATGTTAATCATATCATTCATTACTTAGTTATATATAGTTATATATAAGTTATATAACTATATAGGTTAGTTATATATTGGACAAAAATTTTTTTCATGTGAGCTGACTTACGTTGTAAAGGCATAAAATCATGCTCTCTCCGCTTTATGAGCAGGAATTAGGTTGTTCTATCATTTGTTAAGCCTGAGAACATGATCCCTGGTTATATTCACTGCAGCTTCCCTTTTATTAAACTCCTTTGAAAAAGGATTCACCGAAGCAAAATGAAAGGAAAAATGCTGCTACCAGTCTGTTAACCAGGAGGAAGAGTAACAGAGGAGAGAAAATACAGATGTAAGAGGAGACGGAGAGATTCAGGGAGGAGATGAACTGTTACTGAACTTCAGTGCAGCGTTTGATACTATCATTATTATTATTATTATTATTATTATTAAAAACTACAAAAACAATATTCTTCTATACTTACATTTATTACATAATTTGAAATTATTCTTTTGGCTTTTAGCAGTTTTTTCTTTTACACTTATGTGTAGTTATACTTGAGTGTGGAGACTGTTGAGTAGTACAGTAGGTAGCATATAAGTAGACCCCAAGGATGGTGCACTGGTGGGTGGGGTCCAACCAACCATGTTGGGCCTCCAGGGCTGATTTTTGGTCCTAGTCCAGCCCTGTTCATACGTCTACATGTTCAAACTCCATGATATGACTTTTTCTGGATTTAAGTGTCATCTGAATAAAAATGTTCCTGGATATCTAAGTGCAAATTTCAATTTTTGGAAACAAGTAGAAAGAAGCAGAAAGATTGTAAATCATAGAAAAATTGGAATCGTATACAAATATTTCACAAAAAAGTGGTGTGCACTGGAAATAAAAGCCATCAGTTTTTCCTTTATAACAGTGCATTATATCAACTTTCACATAAATAAAACATAGTGTGGTGAATTTCCAACAACTTTAAGGTAGATTTAATCTATCTGCTTCCATACAAACCTATGGAACTGGACTCACCGAATACTGGAACAAATTTTCACTTCTATCAGTGAGTGCGGCCTTTGATCTCAACAGAAACTGCACTGGGTATGTAGGTAGAGGCTCTGTAATGTACATTATAATGTAGTATAATGTTAGGTAATGGTCAGACTTTTAACTGGAAAAGACTATAGTGTGATAAGTCCGATTCACTCACTTTTCTTAAGCTAAGAATTAATAGTGAAACAGATTTAGTTATGAACAAAACTCTGACAAATGCAGGAAGAGAAAACCTGTTTCTGTGTTAACACAAAAACAAACACCTTCGGACCTGTTCTGTATAAGAATGTCAGCTGAATATCTGAAAATCTTACATGCTGCTGTCAAGGAAATTATATCTGCACCCTTGCACAAAACACAATAAAGCACAGACATCAATGAACCGGAAGATTAAAGTGACTATTATTACTGATCAATAAAGGGGACAGCAACTTTCGTCGGCTAACACCCGTCTCATCTAACAGAGATCAAACTATCCTTACAATTTTCTAACAAAGAAAGAAATCTGTTCCAGTTGGTCAGTTAGATATAACTCCAAATAAAACTGTACATAAACGTCAGGAAACAAATGAGGAAACATGTCCAGGCCATAACACTGCTCCACCATGTCTGACTGGTGATGTGGTGGCTCTGGATCAGGAGTCGTTCCTTCCTTCTCCAGACTCTTCTCTTCCCAACGTTCTGGTACATGTTCATCTTGGGTTCATCTGTCCAAAGAATCTTGTTCCAGAACTGACCAAGGAACTTTTCATTTTTAGAAACAACAATAGTTCAAATCAGCTGATCCTTGTCAATTTGAACTTTTGACACATCCGACACTTTGAATCAATCATCTTCATAAACTGGTTGGCATCAGAGGCTCATATCTTCATTGATTCAATATTCATCATTGTATTAAGAGTTTCTGTGTCTGCTCTGGTTGATATTTCATGTGGTGCACCACAAGGTTCAGTCCTAGATCCCCTAATTTTCTATCTACATGTCAACACTGGGTGAAATGACTCATAAACGTGACCATTGTATTAAATATTTGTATGTTACATTGAAAACCTGTCAAGATGACAGAAAATATTTTTGTTTTTACCTGTCTGTAAAAAAACAAGAACTGATGATTTGAACCTCTGTCACCTCAGTGAATCAGAATCTCACATCCTTTTAATTCTACAGCTGAAAATACATGCTATCAGTCTCTTAACCAGGAAAATTCACATCTATGAGAGACATGAAGATTCAGGGAGGAGCTGAGCTGTTACTGAACTATAGAAGAGAGAGGAGCTTCCACTTTCAGCAGAGTTCAATACACAAAAAAATACCTTTATTCAACATTCTGTCATTATATTTTTCTGATTTTTCTACTGCTTCTCTCTTTTTTCAGTTAAATTTTTCCTGAATAAATCTGATACAATTAAACCTTTACACCCACTTAACGCATATTCATCTCTTCCTTTAGGTGTCATCTGTGAAGATCTGACTCCAGTAAAAAATGAAGAGTTCAGTTAAGAAGCCAGCACTGTTACCCTGATCTGCAAATACTCATCTGCTGATTATTTATTCTGGTATCGACAATATACAGGAAAATCACAAGAATAGTCCTTTTTACCTCCACTAGAGGGCGACATTATCAAGTAGGCGGTGCACTACTTCTGCACTGTGTTCAACCATTCTGTCAATAATAACTGCTGCTGTGAAGAGAACTATTCTCAGTCTGAAGGTTGAGCATCAGCTGGTTTCTCCTGCTGAGTTAAACCTTGTTGTAGAGATGGAACATTGGCTGTGGATTATTCTCGCTGCTCTTTTCTCTGGTAAGATACAGAGAACAACACGTTTCCCCTTAAAACAGTTTAACATGTCACTGAGCTCTACTGTGAATGCTCTAATGTTTATTATAGAGATTATAAGAGAAGTTCATTTCCGTTGACATCTTTTACATTGTATAAAACAATTTCCATGTTTCATACTTATAATCATCAGTGAAAGTCACATCTTTTCTACATGTCTGTGTGTCTGACTTTCTGACCAGGTAACTGTTTAAATCTACTGATTCTTTTCCTTTAATCAATCATCTTCATTCATTGAAGATGATTGATTGATGTCTTCCTCTGCATGTTCTATTCTTCCCCAGAGTGTAAAGGAGAAGATACAGTGAACCAGCCAACAGGAGATGTCATTGCTAATGAAGGAGAGACAGTTACACTCGGTTGTACATTTACCACCAGTGACACAGGACCAACTTTGTTCTGGTACAAACAAGAAGCAAATAGTTTCCCAAAGTACATGCTGAAAGGTTACTCAGGAACAGTAGATAATGCTGAAGAGTTCAAGAAAGAAAGATTTAATGCTACACTCATCGGGACATCATTTCCTCTGACGATCCACAAGCTTCAGCTGTCTGACTCTGCTGTGTACTACTGTGCTCTGCAGCCCACAGTGACAGGAAACACCAGAACTCTGTACAAAAACCTTTAGAATAAAGACAACACAATACTCCACAACATCCACTAGAGGGAGTCACCCACTGTTACACTGCAGTGGTTTCTAATGATCCAGTCTAGTTCTCTGCACTGATGAAAAAAGCAGATGAGAGATGGAGTGGTTGGATATTGGGCCCCTCTCTAAAATATTCACAACTGTTTCGGAAAAACCTGAAAGTCTGATCATAATGAGTTGATGTGGGATGATAACTGTGTGGATGGGACAATGTTTAAATAAAAGAAGAACAAAGACATCCACTGAGGTCGTCCAAATAACAAGACATTTAATAATTTACTTACTTACTGTGAATGATGACTGTGTTTCCCAGTAAATGTCCAAATGAAATATATAATGATTTCACTGAAATCTGATCACATAACTTTCAACACATAAAATTGAAGTCTTGAAATAAAAAATCAATAACAGTACATAACAATTTTAGTTCTGATGTATTACAAAGAAGCTAAATTATTTTTGATGAACAAGTAATTTCAACAGCTTCAACATTGGAGGTTCAGAAGCAGCAAAAGGTGATCCACTGGCCCCGCCCACTGAAGTCCAGCTCAACCAATGACATTCTTTCTGTCTCCAGAGCAGAAATGGTTGAGGAACTAAAAGCTCCAGCAGCTTGATGTTGAGGAGAAGGGCTGTGCAGCAGAGAGGCTGTTGAGTTTCTTCATTCTACTGCAGTGGAAGAACATTGTTCATCTCTTGTCTGTTTGGCTTCAACAACTCCAAAGACATGTTGCTTTACCTCTTGTTGTTTTTATCTCACTTCACAGGTGAGTTTTACAACAAATGAGTCTCAGTTAACCTCATGTATTAACAAGATATCTTGTTACCATTCTATAAAACCTCTTAGTTGAAAGTACACAAATAATCTGTCTCTGTCATAAAGTTTTACATAATCTAGTTATAATCTCAGCTACAGTTGAGCTGGTTCTGTCCACAGAGTAACACTGTACAGTGACATTTTCCACTGTCTTCTCCTCTCAGCCTCATGGACAATGTCAGTCTAACGGCTTCATTTTCTCTACTTTTCCCAGGACTAATAGCTGGAGATCAAATCTCGCCTGTAAGAGATGAAGTCAGTGGAACTGAAGGACAATCTGTCACACTCCATTGTAGATATAAGACTTCCCTTACTAATCCTTATCTTTACTGGTACAGACATAATTCTGACCTTCAGGCTCCTCAGTTTATTCTCTGGAAAGGAGCAAAGTCAGAGAATAGGGAATATATTCCTGATGCTCGATATGAATCCAAAACAACAGCTACATCAACTGAACTGACCATAAACAGTCTGACCCTGGCAGACACAGCTCTCTACTACTGTGCTCTAGAAACACAGTGATACAAAGTGTAGAGGAGGCTGCACAAAAACCTGAACACAGATATCTGACTACTCTTCAAAGAGGAGGGAAGTGCTATTCAAACCACAGCTTCATATCTGATGGACTCTCTTCATTCCCGTTTTATCACAGTTACTGTGGTGACAGCTGCTAATGAAACACTGTGGGAGGATTCACACAAGCAGCGAATCCACATCAATGACGAACCAACCGGATGATGCTTCGACCACAAGACACCATGAAAACAAATGAAAACAAATCAAGCCACATTGAGCTGCTTCCATCGTTCACTATCCTTGGCAACATGTAGAGCTACACTCAAAATACACAATGAAGCATCAACAATTACAACACTGAAATTATTAGTAGTTTAAACTTCAGGCCTAAAATCGAAGGAAAATCAGAAGAATCAAACTTTAACTGCTCAAGTTTCTACTAAGTTTCAACATTGGCTGATTAAAGCTTCCACAGCAGCTCCACCATCTTTGTATCTGACCCACCGATACTAAACAGGCAGTTCATCTTCAAGATGAAAAACATCCTGAAAAGAACATAAAAGGTCCCATGATGTTCAAATATTAACCCTCAGTTTACTTGTTATCTCTCTGATAAAAGATTTTAAAGGGGCCAAGAAGTTTCACAGCAATTTGTGAATCTTTTGTAAAGGAGGAAACACGTCAGCTGAAATTTCTGATGATGACTTGATACCAGACAAGTTACAGCAGGAAAGTAGGTGGTGGAAAACTGTGTTGAGTGTAAAGTTGTCAGTAGGGGGCGATAACAGGGCTGTGAATGAGCCCTGTCACTGTGATCAGGCTCCTCTGATCCACCAACTTAGTGCTGATGAAGACTAAACCGAGACATCACAGTCTTCTTTATACTTGCTGTAGCTCACACTGACTCAACTGTAACTGCAGATATGATGCCTCTGTTCATCTCAGTGCTGTTGGCTGCTATGTGCCTTGGTATGAGCACAACTCAGTGTCAATCGATCCAACACTGACATGATTCTTTAACATTACACTGACACTGTTTGCTGGTGTTTTACAGAATGCAGAGCACAAAAAGACAACGTACTGCAACCAAAAGGAGATGTGACTGCTACTGAAGGAGAGGCAGTAACACTTGACTGTTATTATAACAGCAGTCAAGCAACTAATTATCTCTTCTGGTACAAACAGGACGGAAACAACAGCCCCAAGTTCATCCTGAGCCGTATTAACCTGGACAATGGGAACACAGCAGACGGGTTCAGGGACAGATTTTCGTCAAGTCTGAATTCCACCTCAAGATCAGTTCCTCTGAGGATCCACAAGCTTCAGCTGTCTGACTCTGCTGTGTACTACTGTGCTCTGCAGCCCACAGTGACAGGAAACACCAGAACTCTGTACAAAAACCTTTGGAGCAAAGACAACACAATACTCCACAACATCCACTAGAGGGAGTCACACACTGTTACACTGCAGTGGTTTCTCATGATCCAGTGGAGATTAAATGTTGTGGTGATAAAAACAACAGAAAATGAAGTTGTTGGATAAAAGTCAGGATGAGGCAAAGTCTGATTAATATAAAAACCAAATTCTGATGATAATGAGGTGTTGAAGGACATTATTCATAACAGTTTAGGAATTACATCCATTCTTACACATAGTCTTTTATTTTAAGAGGCTCAGTAATTGGACAAACTAACATAATGATACTTGCAAGGATTATTTTTAATACTTGGATGAAAATCCTTTGCAGTCAATGTCTGCTGGAAGGTTTCAACCCATAGACGTCAATAAATCCTGAGTTTCATCCCCTGAGATGCTCTGCCAGGCCTTTACTGCATCTGCCTTCAGTTGCTGTTAATCCTAACCCTAACCACATTGTGGTAAATCCTCTGTATTTACATCCATGAAGGCGTCTCTTGGTTGTAGACTTTGACGATGTTACATCTTCCTGAATTCTGTGATCATCCACTGCAGCTGTCATCTGTGCTCTTCCAGGCCTTTTAGTGTTGCTCAACTCACCAGTGCATTCCTTCTTTTTATCAATGTACCAATTTCTTAATCTGGCCAGTCCCAAGGATTCTATCATCTTTCTGAAAGGTTCATCTTTTTTTTCGGCTTCATGATGCCTCCTTTGTTTACATCAACGTCTCTTTGGAATCAAAAGTTCCCATGAAAAGCTACTTAATACGAAGTAAACACTTGGAATCAACTCAAGACCATTTATTTGCTTCATTTGTCATGAAATAACAAAGAAAAGGCAAAACCTGACCATGACACTGATCAACTGTCAATGACTAATTACATGTGAGCCCCCTTATATAAAGTCACTGGACTTCCTCCTGCGCTCATATAATAATTACCACAACCACAACAGGTCACCTAACAATACAACATAACCATGGGTCACAATGAGCTACTGCACAGACGACCTATGTGGTTGTTTTTTAGGGGAGGACTGAGTCAATGGATTTTATTCTCATCTTTATTAAAGAAGTTTCTCTTATTTTCTAAGGCTGTCATTTTTTGTGGTGTACCACATGGTTCATTCCTCAGTACACTGACTTTCTATTTAGATGATTCTTTGGCATTGAATTATTTTAAAACACATTACTTTCTACTGTGTTGTTGACACTATGTGATCATATATTCCATTAAACTCCAGTAATTACGGCAGCTGCTTTATTACATGTTAAATGCTGGTGTTCAAAACCTTTTTACACTCGAGTGAGTGTAGATCTTACATCCTTTTATGTGTCCTTATAGTCTAGTAAACCTAACGAAATCAAAGCCTGTTAGGTTTCTTTCATTGTGAGCTGCCTTAAGTTAAAATCATGCTTTCCACTTCCTGAGCATGAATTAGGTCCTTCTATTATTTGTAAAGCCTGAAAACATGATCCCTGGTTTAATTCACTGTAGTTTCCTTTTTCTAAATCCCTTTATAAAGAATTCACTCAAGGCAAAATAAACCAAGAAAAAATTCTGCCATCTATCCGTTAACCAGGAAGAAGTGTATATTTATTCAACATTATACATTTGGGTTTTGATTGATTTTATGAATTCACTTCATGAAAGAAGTTTCTCTGTGGTTTTCTCTGGTGGTGATTTCATTTGCTGTACCACAGAGTTCAACCTAAATCAACAAAAATAAACAGATAAAAAAGATCCCTACACGAGCTGATTGAAAATGCTGCTACCAGTCTGTTAACCAGGAGGAAGAGTAACAGAGAGAAGATACAGATCCAAAAGGAGACAGAGATTCAGGGAGGAGCTGAGCTGTTACTGAGCTATAGAAGAGAGAGGAGCTTCCACTTTCAGCACAGTTCAATACACAAACCATAAACATTACCTGTATTCAACATGCTGTCATTACATGGATTCTCTTTACTGTTTGTTTCCACTCTTACAGGTAAGTTAGATTATACAAGAGAAAAAGTTGATTTCTACTGACTCCTCAATGTGAACTGTTCATTGTTGAGTCTTTTACATCTTGAAATAATTTATTTTTTCTTTAGGCGTCACATGTCAGGATCTGACACCAGTCAACAATGAAGAGTTCAGTTCAGAAGGCAGCACTGTTACTCTGTCCTACAAATACTCATCTGCCGATTATTTCTTCTGGTATCGACAATATCCAGGAAAACCACCAGAATTCCTCATCTCTCATTTGGCATCAGGAGAACTACTATCAGATCCAGTCTATAGACTGTCTGGTACAGTGACTCAGGATGAAAAACAAACGAATCTGAAGATCTCCTCTGCTGCAGTGACTGACTCTGCTGTGTACTACTGTGCTCTGAGGTCCACAGTGACAGGAAACACCAGAACTCTGTACAAAAACCTTTGGAGCAAAGACAACACAATACTCCACAACATCCACTAGAGGGAGTCACACACTGTTACACTGCAGTGGTTTCTCATGATCCAGTGGAGATTAAATGTTGTGGTGATAAAAACAACAGAAAATGAAGTTGTTGGATAAAGACAGCAAAAGTTAGACTCATTTATGATCAATAATCTGACATCTAATAGAGATGAAATTCAATTGTGTGGGGATAATATTTTTCGGTGGCCCTCTCTAAAATATTCACAACTGTTCAAAGACGTTCAAATATGGAAAACTATGTGAAAGGAAAAAAAAAACAAAAAAAAAAAACGCAAATTTTTAACAATGCACTAATCATGTATTGGCCAAGTTTATATTTATATGGTTACATTTAATAATTCATAGATCATCCATTTAGGTTCACAACTGTTTGAGTAGTGTAATAATTTTTCAGTATCTTCCACTTTACATAACTAGAGCAGATTTGAATCGAATGAATCAAGATGTGACTGTAGTGTAGACTTTCAGCTTTAATTCAAGGGGTTTTGTTAAATATTTACATTAAAACCTACAGGAATTAACGTCATTCTTATACATAGTCTTTTATTTTAAAAGTCCCAGTAATTGGACAAGAAAAATATTAAAGAACAAGGATTATTCTTAATACTTGGATGAAAATCCTTTGAAATCAAGGTCTGCCAGAAGTTTTGAACCCATGGACGTCACCAGGTGCTGAGTTACCTCCTCTGAGATGCTTTTCCGGGCCTTTACTGCAGCCGCCTTCAGTTGCTACTTGTTTGTGGGTCTTTCTGTCTTAAGTTTTCTCTTCAGTAAGTGAAAAACATCCTAAGTTGGGTTGAGGTCAGGTGACTCACTTGGACATTGAAGAATATTCTATTAAATTGCCTTGAGAAGCTCTTGTGTTGCTTTCACAGTCTGCTGTGGGTCATTATCCGTCTGTACTTTGAAGCTCCGTCCTCTCAGTTTTGTAGCGTTTGGCTGAATCTGATCAGATAGTTCAGTCCTGTTCCATTCAGGATTCATCCTGCTTCTTCTACCATCAGTCACATCATCAGTAAACACCAGTGACCCAGGTCCATTGGCAGCCAGACATATCCAGGCCATAACACTGCTCCACCATGTCTGACAGGTGATGTGGTGGCTCTGGATCAGGAGTCGTTCCTTCCTTCTCCAGACTCTTCTCTTCCCAACGTTCTGGTACATGTTCATCTTGGGTTCATCTGTCCAAAGAATCTTCTTCCAGAACTGACCAAGGAACTTTTCATTTTTAGAAACAACAATAGTTCAAATCAGCTGATCCTTGTCAATTTGAACTTTTGACACATCCGACACTTTGAATCAATCATCTTCATAAACTGGTTGGCATCAGAGGCTCATATCTTCATTTATTCAATATTCATCGTTGTATTAAGAGTTTCTGTGTTCGCTCTGGTTGATACTTCATGTGATGCACCACAGGGTTCAGTCCTAGATCATCTCCTTTTCTATCTACATGTCAACACTGGGTGAAATGACTCATAAACGTGACCATTGTATTAAATATTTGTATGTTAAATTGAAAACCTGTCACGATGACAGAAAATATTTTTATTTTTACCTGTCTGTAAAAAAACAAGAACTGATGATTTGAACTTCTTTCAGCTGAGTGAATCAGAATCTCAAATCCTTCTATTTCTACAGCTGAAAATACATGACGTTCCCAGTCTCTTAACCAGGAAAATACACATGAAGATTCAGGGAGGAGCTGAGCTGTTACTGAACTATAGAAGAGAGAGGAGCTTCCACTTTCAGCAGAGTTCAATTGACAAACATTAAACAATACCTGTATTCAACATGCTGTCATTACATTTTTCTGAGTTTTCAACTACTTCTCGCTTTCTTTTTTTCCATGGTGAGTAAAACATGGAATTAAAATTTTCCTTAATATAACTTATACAATTAAAACCTTTACACCCAGTTAACCCTCGGTCATCTCTTCTTTTAATTGTCATCTGTGAAGATCTGACTCCAGTCAACACTGAAGAGTTCAGTTAAGAAGGCACAATTGTTACTGTGTCCTAAAAATACTCATCTGCTGATTATTTCTTCTGGTATCGACAATATACAGGAAAACCAACAGAATTCACCATTTTTACCTCAACTAGAGGGCGACATTATCAAGTAGGCGGTGCACTACTTCTGCACTGTGTTCAACCATTCTGTCAATAATAACTGCTGCTGTGAAGAGAACTATTCTCAGTCTGAAGGTCGAGCATCAGCTGGTTTCTCCTGCTGAGTTAAACCTTGTTGTAGAGATGGAACATTGGCTGTGGATTATTCTCGCTGCTCTTTTCTCTGGTAAGATTCAGAGAACAACACGTTTCCCCTTAAAACAGTTTAACATGTGACTGAGCTCTACTGTGAATGCTTTAATGTTTATTATAAAGATTATAAGAAAAGTTCATTTCTGTTGACATTAATTCCCTTTTTATATGGTTCAAACCGACGATAATCAGTGAAAATCACATCTATTCTCCTTTAATCAATCAATTTCATTCATTCATCTCTTCCTCTGCATGTTCTGTTCTTCCTCAGAGTGTAAAGGAGAAGATACAGTGAACCAGCCAAAAGCAAATGTCTTTGCTACTGAAGGAGAAACAGTTAAACTCAGTTGTGAATTTGAGACGAGTTCTTCAGGAAAAACTTTGTTCTGGTACAAACAAGAAGCAAATAGTTTCCCGAAGTACATGCTGAAAGGTTACTTAGGAACAGTATATAATGCTGAAGAGTTCAAGAAAGAAAGATTTAATGCTACACTCATCGGGACATCATTTCCTCTGAGAATCCACAAGCTTCAGCTGTCTGACTCTGCTGTGTACTACTGTGCTCTGCAGCCCACAGTGACAGGAAACACCAGAACTCTGTACAAAAACCTCAGGAGCAAAGACAACACAATACTCCACAACATCCACTAGAGGGAGTCACACACTGTTACACTGCAGTGGTTTCTCATGATCCAGTCTAGTTCTGTGCACTGATGAGAGTATGAATGGACAGATAATAGCCACTGTGATGTAGAGTGTTTGATGCATCATTTATTAAAGAGAAAAAATACACATCTGGATGTCAGGGCTGAAAATCTGCTGTTTAGAAAGTTCATCACAATCATGATAATAAGGACAAATCTGTCTAATCCAAAAATATTTTAGCATAAATGGTGATAATTTCAACTTCGGATCTCTTTGTTATTTCCATGTTTCTCATACACAACAGTCAGAATTTCTAGACAACATTACAGGCAGTTGTTTCTCTACAGGTTGATTCTGGTCAGTTTTCTGCTGATTCTTTCTTCAGTCTGACCTTTTTGGATGATGATGACTGCAGCGTCACTGTCATTTCCAAAGCTTCCATCAGCCTGAACAGAATCAAAGCACAGATAGAGGAGGAGCAACACAACTGAATCTGAAAGGCTTCATTCTGGACCTGAAGAGACGCTGTGTTCTCTATTGTTCATTCAGTACAAGTGAAAATGATGCTGCTGCTGCTTTCAGTTTGGATAATGATATTCTCCTTTCACACTGGTAAGCGCTCAATATTTACAAGATGGTAGATGTTTGGGAAAAAAATGTTGGAATTCATCAATAACTTACTACACATTTCAGTTCAAATATATTTCACCATTTTATAAATACTTGAGTCATGGTGAAATATATCTTTGTTTCTTTCAGGATCCTCTGAGGATTTAGTGAAACCATTTAAAGATATAATGATGGCAATGGAAGGAGACACTGTGACTCTCTCCTGCAACTATTCAGTCTCTGTACAAAACCTCTACTGGTATCACCAGAAGTTCAGTTCATCTCCACAGCTTCTCATCACAGAGTATTCAGGGAAGGTAGAAGGATTTTCTCTTAGACACGACAAGAAAGAAAAAGAGTTTCATCTGCAGATCTCCTCTGCTGCAGTGACTGACTCTGCTGTGTACTACTGTGCTCTGAGGCCCACAGTGACAGGAAACACCAGAACTCTGTACAAAAACCTTTGGAGCAAAGACAACACAATACTCCACAACATCCACTAGAGGGAGTCACACACTGTTACACTGCAGTGGTTTCTCATGATCCAGTCTAGAATCACCTCCCTTCAGCTCATCACTATTGGATGAGTTGTACTGATCAGTATAATTGGCCTTGAAGAAGTTAATTGATGTTGAAAATAGAAGGATAATTAATTGATTTTAAAGTTAATGACTGCTCCAGCAGAATTAATGTGCCAGCAGTCAAATTATTTAGCTCAACTTTAAACACAGGACATTACAAGATAACTTGATTCACAGAGTATATGTGACACCAGAGAGGCTTTACCTGATGAAGTCAAAGAACTCCCCGGTACGTCCAAGATGTAAATCAGAAGTGGAGAATTTTATGTATATTTTCCTGAACTCTCTGCGTTTTGGGGATTTTTTTTTTTGTTGGGGTTTTTTTCGTTTTTTTGTTTGGAAAAATGTTGCGTAAACCTTGATCACAATGATAGAAGATAAAATGCTCTTGGAAGTTTCTTTCATTTCAGGGATCATTCAAAGCTTACAGCACTTACTAATACCATCAAGACATTTCCAAGAATGGCCACAATGGCAGAATGTGTCACACTGTGTTGGAAAGATCCTGATACCCCATCTCTATCAATGAGGTAGTGTTTCTTATGAAAACATTAAGTTTCGTTTGAAGAAAACCCCAAATGAGTTTTTGGAGTTTTGAGGTTGAGTTTGTGTGTGCGTGTGTTTGTTTTTATTTATTTTTCTGAATTAGTAAATTCTTGAAAAAAAGGGAAACAAGAAGTGAGAACAGAGAGACATCCACTGAGGACAGTTTAGTTCTTTTCTGATTACATTTCTAGACTCATGTAAAGACACTGATAACTGCTGAGGAGCATCCACCAATGAAATCTTTTGTCTCCACTCAACAAGCAGAGCAATGACAACAGCCGACAACTACTGAGACCAAAAGTCTTTCTGGGCTGGATCTGCATGAGCTGATGTTGGATATTGATTAATGTTATTCCTCATTCATTGGAACTTTTTTATGACTGACTTCACAATCTGAATTCAATCTTCTGCATAGTGGATTGTATCATAGACTCAGATCATCACTGCTGTAATTACATCCTTGTAATAAAAGTTTCTTGGTGGTTTCTTTCAGGCGAAGAACTTTCTTGTGGTGTACCACAGGAATCAGTCCTAGGCCCTCTTACTAACTTCCATGTTGACCTTGGCTGACATTTCCAAAAGAATATATCCATTTACATTTTCTTTATACAATACACCTTAAGATCTTTCATTGAAAAGTGCTGGTGCCACAGACACTCATTGAGCTGATGGCCTCATATCCTGTTGTCCAGTTATTTCAGTTGAAGTGTCGTGTAGTGAAGCATTCTACTTTCTATCTTGATGAAACTGAGTCTGCTTTTGATTATGAGCAGACTAAACTTGAGTTACCTCTCCCCTTAGCAGAATGATGTTGGTTTGTCTACTGGTTGCAAACCCAGAAAACATGATCCATCCTTTAAAGTCGCCTTTCTGTCAGTCACTAAGAAATATCCCTCACTGATACAAAATGCTGCTACCAGTCTGTTAACCAGGAGGAAGAGTAACAGAGAGAAGATACAGATCTAAGAGGAGACAGAGATTCAGGGAGGAGCTGAGCTGTTACTGAGCTATAGAAGAGAGAGGAGCTTCCACTTTCAGCACAGTTCAATACACAAACCATAAACATTACCTGTATTCAACATGCTGTCATTACATGGATTCTCTCTACTGTTTGTTTCCACTCTTACAGGTAAGTTAGATTATACAAGAGAAAAAGTTGATTTCTACTGACTCCTCCATGTGAACTGTTCATTGTTGAGTCTTTTACATCTTGAAATAATTTATTTTTTCTTTAGGCGTCACATGTCAGGATCTGACACCGGTCAACAATGAAGAGTTCAGTTCAGAAGGCAGCACTGTTACTCTGTCCTACAAATACTCATCTGCTGATTATTTCTTCTGGTATCGACAATATCCAGGAAAACCACCAGAATTCCTCATCTCTCATTTGGCATCAGGAGAACTACTATCAGATCCAGTCTCTAGACTGTCTGTTAAAGTGACTCAGGATGAAAAATTAATGAATCTACAGATCTCCTCTGCTGCAGTGACTGACTCTGCTGTGTACTACTGTGCTCTGCAGCCCACAGTGACAGGAAACACCAGAACTCTGTACAAAAACCTTTGGAGCAAAGACAACACAATACTCCACAACATCCACTAGAGGGAGTCACACACTGTTACACTGCAGTGGTTTCTCATGATCCAGTGGAGATTAAATGTTGTGGTGATAGAAACAACAGAAAATGAAGTTGTTGGATAAAGACAGCAAAAGTTAGACTCACTTATGATCAGTAATCTGACATCTAATAGAGATGAAATTCAATTGTGTGGGGATAATATTTTTCGGTGGCCCTCTCTAAAATATTCACAACTGTTCAAAGACGTTCAAATATGGAAAACTATGTGAAAGGAAAAACAAAACAAAAAAAAAAAACGCAAATTTTTAACAATGCACTAATCATGTATTGGCCAAGTTTATATTTATATGGTTACATTTAATAATTCATAGATCATCCATTTAGGTTCACAACTGTTTGGGTAGTTCAATCATTTTTCAAAATTTTCCGCTTTACATAACTGGAGCAGATTTGAATCGAATGAATAAAGATGTGACTGTAGTGTAGACTTTCAGCTTTAATTCAAGGGGTTTTGTTAAATGTTTACATTAAACATTCAGGAAATTAATGCCATTCTTATACATAGTGTTCTATTTTAAGAGGCTCAGTAATTGGACAAAGAAAAATAATTAAAGAACAAGGATTATTCTTAATACTTGGATGAAAATCCTTTGAAATCAAGGTCTGCCAGAAGTTTTGAACCCTTGGACGTCACCAGGTGCTGAGTTACCTCCTCTGAGATGCTTTTCCGGGCCTTTACTGCAGCCGCCTTCAGTTGCTACTTGTTTGTGGGTCTTTCTGTCTTAAGTTTTCTCTTCAGTAAGTGAAAAACATTCTCAGTTGGGTTGAGGTCAGGTGACTCACTTGGCCATTGAAGAATATTCTATTAAATTGCCTTGAGAAGCTCTTGTGTTGCTTTCACAGTCTGTTGTGGGTCATTATCCGTCTGTACTTTGAAGCTCCGTCCTCTCAGTTTTGCAGCGTTTGGCTGAATCTGATCAGATAGTTCAGTCCTGTTCACTTCAGGATTCATCCTGCTTCTTCTACCATCAGTCACATCATCAGTAAACACCAGTGACCCAGGTCCATTGGCAGCCAGACATGTCCAGGCCATAACACTGCTCCACCATGTCTGACAGGTGATGTGGTGGCTCTGGATCAGGAGTCGTTCCTTCCTTCTCCAGACTCTTCTCTTCCATTGTTCTGGTACATGTTCATCTTGGGTTCATCTGTCCAAAGAATCTTCTTCCAGAACTGACCAAGGAACTTTTCATTTTTAGAAACAACAATAGTTCAAATCAGCTGATCCTTGTCAATTTGAACTTTTGACACATCCGACACTTTGAATCAATCATCTTCATAAACTGGTTGGCATCAGAGGCTCATATCTTCATTGATTCAATATTCATCGTTGTATTAAGAGTTTCTGTGTCTGCTCTTGTTGATATTTCATGTGGTGCATCACAGGGTTCAGTCCTAGATCATCTCCTTTTCTATCTACATGTCAACACTGGGTGAAATGACTCATAAACATGAACATTGTATTAAATATTTGTATGTTACATTAAAAACCTGTCAAGTTGATGACAGAAAGTATTTTTATTTTTACCTCTTTGTAAAAAAAGAGAACTGATGATTTGAACTTCTATCAGCTGAGTGAATCAGAATCTCACATCCTTCTATTTCTACAGCTGAAAATACATAATGTTCCCAGACTCTTAACCAGGAAAATACACATGAAGATTCAGAGAGGAGCTGAGCTGTTACTGAACTATAGAAGAGAGAGGAGCTTCCACTTTCAGCACAGTTCTATTGACAAACATTAAACAATACCTGTATTCAACATGTTGTCATTACATTTTTCTGAGATTTCAACTACTTCTCGCTTTCTTTCTTTCCACAGTGAGTAAAACATGTAATTAAAATTTTCCTTAATATAACTTATACCATTTATACCTTTACATCTAGTTAACACATGGGCATCTCTTCCTTTAATTGTCATCTGTGAAGATCTGACTCCAGTCAACATTGAAGAGTTCAGTTCAGAAGGCAGAATTGTTACTGTACCCTAAAAATACTCATCTGATTATTTCTTCTGGTATCGACAATATACAGGAAAACCAACAGAATTCCCCATTTTTTCCTCAACTAGAGGGCGACATTATCAAGTAGGCGGTGCACTACTTCTGCACTGTGTTCAACCATTCTGTCAATAATAACTGCTGCTGTGAAGAGAACTATTCTCAGTCTGAAGGTTGAGCATCAGCTGGTTTCTCCTGCTGAGTTAAACCTTGTTGTAGAGATGGAACGTTGGCTGTGGATTATTCTCGCTGCTCTTTTCTTTGGTAAGATACAGAGAACAACACGTTTCCCCTTAAAACAGTTTAACATGTCACTGAGCTCTACTGTGAATGCTTTAATGTTTATTAAAGAGATTATAAGAAAAGTTAATTTCTGTTGACATTAATTCCCTTTTAAAAAATGTTCAAATCGATAATAATCAATCTGACATTTATTACCTTGTTAAAATTTTGAATGGTTCAAACCGATGATAATCAGTAAAAATCACTTCTGTTCTCCTTTAATCAATCGATTTCATTCATTCATCACTTCCTCTGCATGTTCTGTTCTTCCTCAGAGTGCAAAGGAGAAGATACAGTGAACCAGCCAACAGGAGATGTCTTTGCTACTGAAGGAGAGACAGTTACACTCGGTTGTACATTTACCACCAGTGACACAGGACCAACTTTGTTCTGGTACAAACAAGAAGTAAATAGTTCCCCAAAGTACATGTTGAAATATATCTCTAAAAAATTAGATAATGCTGAAGAATTCAAGAAAGAAAGATTTAATGCTGCACTCAACGAGACATCATTTCCTCTGACGATCCACAAGCTTCAGCTGTCTGACTCTGCTCTGTACTACTGTGCTCTGCAGCCCACAGTGACAGGAAACACCAGAACTCTGTACAAAAACCTTAGGAGCAAAGACAACACAATACTCCACAACATCCACTAGAGGGAGTCACACAGTTACACTTCAGTGGTTTCTCATGATCCAGTCTAGTTCTCTGCACTGATGAGAGTATGAATGGACAGATAATAGCCACTGTGATGTAGAGCGTCTGATGCATCATTTATATTTTTCAGAGAATCAACGAACATCTGGATTTCAGGGAAATAAATCTGCTGTTTAGAAAGTTCATCATCATCATGATAAGGAAAAATCTGTCTTATCCAAAAATATTTTAGTATAAATTTTGATAATTTCAACTTCGGTTCTCTTTGTTATTTCCATGTTTCTCATACACAACAGTCTGAATTTCTAGACAACATTACAGGCAGTTGTTTCTCTACAGGTTGATTCTGGTCAGTTTTCTGCTGATTCTTTCTTCAGTCTGACCTTCTTGGATGATGATGACTGCAGCGTCACTGTCATTTCCAAAGCTTCCATCAGCCTGAACAGAATCACAGCACAGATAGAGGAGGAGCTACACAACTGAATCTGAAAGGCTTCATTCTGGACCTGAAGAGACGCTGTGTTCTCTATTGTTCATTCAGTACAAGTGAAAATGATGCTGCTGCTGCTTTCAGTTTGGATAATGATATTCTCCTTTCACACTGGTAAGCGCTCAATATTTACAAGATGGTAGATGTTCGGGGAAAAAAATGTTGGAATTCATCAACAACTTACTACACATTTCAGTTCAAATATATTTCACCATTTTATAAATACTTGAGTCATGGTGAAATATATCTTTGTTTCTTTCAGGATCCTCTGAGGATTTAGTGAAACCATTTAAAGATATAATGATGGCAATGGAAGGAGACACTGTGACTCTCTCCTGCAACTATTCAGTCTCTGTACGAAACCTCTACTGGTATCACCAGAAGTTCAGTTCATCTCCACAGCTTCTCATCACAGAGAATTCAGGGAAGGTAGAAGGATTTTCTCTTAGACACGACAAGAAAGAAAAAGAGTTTCATCTGCAGATCTCCTCTGCTGCAGTGACTGACTCTGCTCTGTACTACTGTGCTCTGAGGTCCACAGTGACAGGAAACACCAGAACTCTGTACAAAAACCTTTAGAGTAAAGACAACACAATACTCCACAACATCCACTAGAGGGAGTCACACACTGTTACACTGCAGTGGTTTCTCATGATCCAGTCTAGTTCTCTGCACTGATGAAAAAAGCAGATGAGAGATGGAGTGGTTGCTGTTTCAGAAAACCCTGAATCTCAACCCTGATCATAATGAGTTGATGTGGGATGATAACTGTGTGGATGGGACAATGTTTAAATAAAAGAAGAACAAAGACATCCACTGAGGTCGTCCTCTCTCTCCACTGTTTAATGCTTGAAGCTGAAACAACTTCACTCAACCTGACAGTTTGGTCACTAGTCTTGTTCAGTGTTCTGATCATTACACAGAAGAAATGATTCAACAGGATGTTTCCTGTTTAAAGTCGGATGAGGTATTGATCATATAAATGAGGCATCCAGCAACATTTTCTTTCTGAAATCTTATCACATAACTTCCAACATGTAAAATTGCAATGTGAAAAAAATCGATAATAGTACATAACAATTTTAGTTCTGATGTATTACAATGAAGCTAAATTATTTTTGATGAACAAGTAATTTCAACAGCTTCAACATTTGAGGTTCCGAATCAGCAAAAGGTGATCCACTGGCCCCGCCCACTGAAGTCCAGCTCAACCAATGACATTCTTTCTGTCTCCAGAGCAGAAATGGTTGAGGAACTAAAAGCTCCAGCATCTTGATGTTGAGGAGAAGGGCTGTGCAGCAGAGAGGCTGTTGAGTTTCTTCATTCTACTGCAGTGGAAGAACATTGTTCATCTCTTGTCTGTTTGGCTTCAACAACTCCAAAGACATGTTGCTTTACCTCTTCTTGTTTTTATCTCACTTCACAGGTGAGTTTTACAACAAATGAGTCTCAGTTAACCTCATGTATTAACAAGATATCTTGTTACCATTCTATAAAACCTCTTAGTTGAAAGTACACAAATAATCTGTCTCTGTCATAAAGTTTTACATAATCTAGTTTTAACCTAAGCTACAGTTGAGCTGGTTCTGTCCACAGAGTAACACTGTACAGTGACATTTTCCACTGTCTTCTCCTCTCAGCCTCATGGACAATGTCAGTCTAACGGCTTCATTTTCTCTACTTTTCCCAGGACTAATAGCTGGAGATCAAATCTCGCCTGTAAGAGATGAAGTCAGTGGAACTGAAGGACAATCTGTCACACTCCGTTGTCAATATGAGACTACAAGAGATTATCCTTATCTTTACTGGTACAGACATAATTCTGACCTTCAGGCTCCTCAGTTTATTCTCTGGAAAGGAGCAAAGTCAGCGAGTGGTGAATATATTCCTGATGCTCGATATAAATCCGAAACAACAGCTACATCAACTGAACTGACCATAAACAGTCTGACCCTGGCAGACACAGCTCTCTACTACTGTGCTCTAGAAACACAGTGATACAAAGTGTAGAGGAGGCTGCACAAAAACCTGAACACAGATATCTGACTACTCTTCAAAGAGGAGGGAAGTGGTATTCAAACCACAGCTTCATATCAGATGGACTCTCTTCATTCCCGTTTTATCACAGTTACTGTGGTGACAGCTGCTAATCAAACACTGTGGGAGGATTCACATGAGCAGCGAATCCACATCAATGACGAACCAACCGGATGATGCTTCGATCACAAGACACCATGAAAACAAATGAAAACAAATCAAGCCACATTGAGCTGCTTCCATCGTTCACTATCCTTAGCAACATGTAGAGCTACACTCAAAATACACAATGAAGCATCAACAATTACAACTCTGAAATTATTAGTAGTTTAAACTTCAGACCTAAAATCGAAGGAAAATCAGAAGAATCAAACTTTAACTGCTCAAGTTTCTACCAAGTTTCAACATTGGCTGATTTAAGCTTCCACAGCAGCTCCACCATCTTTGTATCTGACCCACCGATACTAAACAGGCAGTTCATCTTCAAGATGAAAAACACCCTGAAAAGAACATAAAAGGTCCCATGATGTTCAAATATTAACCCTCAGTTTACTTGTTATCTCTCTGATAAAAGATTTTAAAGGGGCCAAGAAGTTTCACAGCAATTTGTGAATCTTTTGTAAAGGAGGAAACACGTCAGCTGAAATTTCTGATGATGACTTGATACCAGACAAGTTACAGCAGGAAAGTAGGTGGTGGAAAACTGTGTTGAGTGTAAAGTTGTCAGTAGGGGGCGATAACAGGGCTGTGAATGAGCCCTGTCACTGTGATCAGGCTCCTTCTGATCCACCAACTTAGTGCTGATGAAGACTAAACCGAGACATCACAGTCTTCTTTATACTTGCTGTAGCTCACACTGACTCAACTGTAACTGCAGATATGATGACTCTGTTCATCTCAGTGCTGTTGTCTGCTATGTGCCTTGGTATGAGCACAGCTCAGTGTTGATTGATCCAACACTGACATGATTCTTTAACATTACACTGACACTGTTTGCTGGTGTTTTACAGAATGCAGAGCACAAAAAGACAACGTACTGCAACCAAAAGGAGATGTGACTGCTACTGAAGGAGAGGCAGTAACACTTGACTGTTATTATAACAGCAGTCAAGCAACTAATTATCTCTTCTGGTACAAACAGGACGGAAACAACAGCCCCAAGTTCATCCTGAGCCGTGTTAACCTGGACAATGGGATCACAGCAGACGGGTTCAGGGACAGATTTTCACCCAGTCTGAATTCCACCTAATTCAGACTGCATTAAACCTACACTAAGCACTGCTAGTTTTGACCTTCTTGTAGTGTTTCTCTCGCTACTTCACAGTTTTTCACAGGCTTCTCAGATCTGTTACTTACTTTAGCTTAGCAGTCAGCGATGGCCTCTCTCTGTCCTGCTCAGTGTGTTTAATGTTCAGTTATAACTCTGTCTCCTTTAGCAATAAGGTTATGTGTATTAAATGTAGGTCATTTTCAAAGATGGAGACTAGGCTCAGTGAATTGGAGGCACAGCTCCGCACCATGGAAAACAAATCGTTAGCTACATTAGTTAACCAGCCCCCAGTAGTTGGTTTGAACTACTGGCTAACGATAAGCGTAAATATAACAAGATTGTTATTCGTATCAGCGGTAACAAGACCCGGTTACGCCAATCAGAGGTTACAAAAATGAATGTGGAGTTGGTGTGTACAGACGCAAAGAGAATGTTGGACTCCATAGTTTTCTCTGGGCCCCTGATGAATTTGACCAGCAACAATATGTACAGCCACATATCATCGTTCCATCGATGGCTGTCGAGGTGGTGTCCAGCAAACCGTATTGGCTTTATAGACAATTGGCGGACTTTTGGGGAAGACCTGGTCTGATTAGGAGAGATGACGTACATCCCACTGTGGATGCAGCAGCTCTCATCTCTAGAAATCTGAACGAGTTTCTTAGAAAACCAAAACTATAAAAACCCGGAGTTGAGACCAGGAAGCAGAGCTGTAGTCTTACACACTTCCTTGTGTCCCCATTACTGCTGTCACCCACTCAATACCCCATAGAGACTGTGTCTGCCTCCCGACCACCTAAATTAATTAACTCAAACACATGCAGAAGAGGAGCTGTACTGAAAAACCTAATAAAAATTAACACCACCAATAATGAAATACAAAAAAATATGAATTAATAGAATAGAATTAAATGTGGACTCCGAAACATTAGATCCCTCACATCCAAAAACGTATTAGTTAATGATCAGATATCCGATCATCAAATTCTCTGACATATCACAATATAACACAGTATGCCAACCTTAGCCCCTCCCAAAAGGATCAGCCTGTTTGTGGTACTGGTTCACTGAGGATGACGCTTGACGTCTTTGCCCTGATAAAATAAACAAGATGATAATACAAAGGAGGTTAGCTCCATAGTTTAACTTTAAAACCTGTATATTAAAGCAAACAACAACAACCTTCCCTTTCTCTCCAAGATCCTTTAGAAATCTGTCCCCAACCAGTTGTGTGACTTTATACATAATAATAGTTTGAGGATTTTTAGTGAGGATTTAGTGCATCATAGCATGGAGACATGTCAGGTTACGGAGGATCTACTAACCACATCAGATAAAGGACTTGTCTCTGCACTTGTTCTGTTAGATCTTAGTGCTGCATTTGACACTATTGACCATCACATCCTATTACAGAGACTGGAGCATTTTATTGGAATCAAAGGATTCGCTCTTAGCTGGTTTAAGTCCTACTTATCAGATCGATTTCATTTTGTGAGCATGAACGATAAATCCATCTACTCAAAAGTTAGTCACGAATTTCCACTAGATTCTGTGCGTGGACAAGTTCTATTCACCATATATATGCTTCCCTTAGGCAATATCATTAGGAAATACTGCATAAACGTCCACTGTTATGTAGATGAAACCGATCAGTTAGCTAAACTTCAAGCATGTCTTAGGGATATGAAGATCTGGATGACCAGCAACTTCATACTATTGAACTCAGATAAAACTGAAGTTAACTTGCTTTGCCGAAAACAACTAGGAAATCGATAATATCCAGGAAAACCACCAGAATTCCTCATCTCTCATTCCGCATCAGGAGAACTACTATCAGCTCTAGTCTCTAGACTGTCCATTAAAGTGATTGAGGATAAAAACCAAATGAATCTACAGATCTCCTCTGCTGCAGTGACTGACTCTGCTCTCTACTACTTTGCTGTGAAGCAAACCCACAGTCTCTCTACTAAAACACAAGCTGTAATACTGACAAGCTGCTACAAGCCTTTTACCTCACTCTGGATCTCACCTTTTTACCTCAACTAGAGGGCGACATTATCAAGTAGGCGGTGCACTACTTCTGCACTGTGTTCAACCATTCTGTCAATAATAACTGCTGCTGTGAAGAGAACTATTCTCAGTCTGAAGGTTGAGCATCAGCTGGTTTCTCCTGCTGAGTTAAACCTTGTTGTAGAGATGGAACATTGGCTGTGGATTATTCTCGCTGCTCTTTTCTCTGGTAAGATACAGAGAACAACACATTTCCCCTTAAAACAGTTTAACATGTGACTGAGCTCTACTGTGAATGCTCTAATGTTTATTATAGAGATTATCAGAGCAGATCACTCCTACTGACATTTATTACCTTGTTAAAATTTTGAAATGGTTCAAACCGATGATGATCAGTGAAAATCACATCTGTTCTCCTTTAATCAATCAATTTCATTCATTCATCGCTTCCTCTGCATGTTCTGTTCTTCCCCAGAGTGTAAAAGAGAAGATACAGTGAACCAGCCAAAAGCAGATGTCTTTGCTACTGAAGGAGAGAAGGAGAGACAATTACACTTTAATGCTGCACTCAATAGGACATCATTTCCTCTGACGATCCAGAAGCTTCAGCTGTCTGACTCTGCTGTGTACTACTGTGCTCTGAGGCCCACAGTGACAGGAAACACCAGAACTCTGTACAAAACCTTTAGAGTAAAGACAACACAATACTCCACAACATCCACTAGAGGGAGTCACACTGTTACACTGCAGTGGTTTCTCATGATCCAGTCTAGTTCTTTGCACTGATGAGAGTAGGAATGGACAGATAATAGCCACTGTGATGTAGAGCGTTTGATGCATCATTTATATTTTTCAGAGAATCAATAAACATCTGGATTTCAAGGAAATAAATCTGCTGATTAGAAAGTTCATCATAATCATGATAAGGACAAATCTGTCTTATCCAAAAATATTTTAGTATAAACGGTGATAATTTCAACTTCGGATCTCTTTGTTATTTCCGTGTTTCTCATACACAACAGTCAGAATTTCTAGACAACATTGCAGGCAGTTGTTTCTCTACAGGTTTATTCTGGTCAGTTTTCTGCTGATTCTTTCTTCAGTCTGACCTTCTTGGATGATGATGACTGCAGCGTCACTGTCATTTCCAAAGCTTCCATCAGCCTGAACAGAATCAAAGCACAGATAGAGGAGGAGCTACACAACTGAATCTGAAAGGCTTCATTCTGGACCTGAAGAGACGCTGTGTTCTCTATTGTTCATTCAGTACAAGTGAAAATGATGCTGCTGCTGCTTTCAGTTTGGATAATGATATTCTCCTTTCACACTGGTAAGCGCTCAATATTTACAAGATGGTAGATGTTCGGGGAAAAAAATGTTGGAATTCATCAACAACTTACTACACATTTCAGTTCAAATATATTTCACCATTTCATAAATACTTGAGTCATGGTGAAATATATTTTTGTTTCTTTCAGGATCCTCTGAGGATTTAGTGAAACCATTTAAAGATATAATGATGGCAATGGAGGGAGACACTGTGACTCTCTCCTGCAACTATTCAGTCTCTGTACAAAACCTCTACTGGTATCACCAGAAGTTCAGTTCATCTCCACAGCTTCTCATCACAGAGTATTCAGGGAACGTAGAAGGATTTTCTCTTAGACACGACAAGAAAGAAAAGGAGTTTCATCTGCAGATCTCCTCTGCTGCAGTGACTGACTCTGCTGTGTACTACTGTGCTCTGCAGCCCACAGTGACAGGAAACACCAGAACTCTGTACAAAAACCTTTAGAGTAAAGACAACACAATACTCCACAACATCCACTAGAGGGAGTCACACACTGTTACACTGCAGTGGTTTCTCGTGATCCAGTGGAGATTAAATGTTGTGGTGATAAAAACAACAGAAAATGAAATTGTTGGATAAAAGACAGCAACAGTTAGACTCACTTATGATCAATAATCTGACATCTAATAGAGATGAAATTCAACTGTCTTCTTCTTCTTTTTCTTTCGGCTTTTCCCTTTCGGGGTCGCCACAGCGAATCTGTGTCCTCCATCTAACCCTGTCTTCTGCGTCCTCTTCTCTCACACCAACTACCTTCATGTCCACTTTAACTACATCCATAAACCTCCTCTTTGGTCTTCCTCTAGGCCTCCTGCCTAGCAGTTCAAAACTCAGTATCCTTCTACCAATATATTCACTATCTCTTCTCAGGACATGTCCAAACCATCTCAGTCTGGCCTCTCTGACTTTATCTCCTAAACCTATAACATGTGCTGTCCCTCTGATGTACTCATTCCTGATCCTATCCATCCTGGTCACTCCCAGAGAGAACCTCAACATCTTCATCTCTGCTACCTCCAGCTCTGCCTCCTGTCTTTTCCTCAGTGGCACTGTCTCTAGACCAAACAGCATCGCTGGTCTCACCACAGTTTTGTACACCTTTCCTTTCATTTTAGCTGAAACTCTTCTATCACACATCACACCTGACACTTTTCTCCACCCGTTCCAGCCTGCCTGCACACGCTTCTTCACCTCTTTTCCACACTCTCCATTTCCCTGGACTGTTGACCCTAAGTACTTAAAATCCTCCACCTTCTTTATCTCTTCTCCCTGTAACCTCACTCTTCCACTTGGGTCCCTCTCGTTCGCACACATGTACTCTGTCTTGCTGCGGCTAACCTTCATTCCTCTCCTTTCCAGGGCAAATCTCCACCTCTCAAGCTTCTCCTCCACCTGTTCCCTGCTCTCACTACATATCACAATGTCATCTGCAAACATCATAGTCCATGGAGATTCCTGTCTAACCTCGTCTGTCGGTCTGTCCATCACCATAGCAAACAAGAAGGGGCTTAGAGCTGATCCCTGATGCAGTCCCACCTCCACCTTGAACTCCTCTGTCACACCTACAGCACACCTAACCACTGTCTTACAGTCCACATACATGTCCTGCACCACTCTAACATACTTCTCTGTCACTCCAGACTTCCTCATACAGTACCACAGTTCCTCTCTGGGCACCCTGTCATACGCTTTCTCCAGATCTACAAAGACACAATGCAGCTCCTCTGACCTTCCCTGTACTTCTCTATCAACATCCTCAAAGCAAATACTGCATCTGTGGTACTCTTTTTTGGCATGAAGCCATACTGCTGCTCACAAATGCTCACTTTTGCCCTTAGTCTAGCTTCAACTACTCTTTCCCATAGTTTCATTGTATGGCTCATCAGCTTTATTCCTCTGTAGTTGCCACAGTTCTGCACATCTCCCTTGTTCTTAAAAATGGGCACCAGCACACTTCTCCTCCATTCCTCAGGCATCTTCTCACTATCTAAGATCCTGTTAAACAACCCAGTCAGAAACTCTACTGCCGCCTCTCCTAGACACTTCCATACCTCCACAGGTATATCATCAGGACCAAGTGCCTTTCCACTCTTCATCCTCTTCAGTGCCTTTCTCACTTCATCTTTACTAATCTTTGCTATTTCCTGATCCACAATAGCCACATCTTCTACTCTTCGTTCTCTCTCATTTTCCTCATTCATCAACTCTTCAAAGTACTCTTTCCATCTTCCCATCACACTGCTGGCACTTGTCAATACATTTCCATCTCTATCCTTAATCACCCTAACCCGCTGCACGTCCTTCCCATCTCTGTATCTCTGCCTTGCCAATCTGTATAGATCAGTCTCTCCCTCCTTACTGTCCAACCTAACATACAAGTCATCATAAGCCCCTTGTTTGGCCTTTGCCACCTCTACTTTCACCTTACGCTGCATCTCCCTGTACTCTTGTCTACTCTCTTCAGTCCTCTCAGTGTCCCACTTCTTCTTAGCTAATCTCTTTTTCTGTATACACTCCTGCACCTCCTCATTCCACCACCAAGTCTCTTTATCTACTTTCCTTCCAGATGACACACCAAGTACTCTCCTTCCTGTCTCCCTGATCACATTAGCTGTAGTTCTCCAGTCATCTGGAAGCACCTCCTGACCTCCCAGAGCCTGCCTCAACCCCTTCCTAAAAGTCATGCAACACTCTTCCTTTTTTAGCTTCCACCATTTCGTCCTCTGCTCTGCCTTTGTCCTCTTTGTCTTCCTCACCACCAAGGTCATCCTACACACCAGCATTCTATGCTGTCTGGCTACACTCTCACCAACCACTACTTTGCAGTCACTGATCTCCTTCAGATTACACCGTCTACACAAGATGTGGTCTATCTGTGTGCTCCTACCTCCACTCTTATACGTCACCCTGTGCTCCTGCCTCTTCTGGAAGAAAGTATTCACTACAGCCATTTCCATCCTTTTTGCAAAATCAACCACCATCTGTCCTTCTGCGTTCCTCTCCTGGATACCGAATCTGCCCATCGCTTCCTCATCGCCTCTGTTTCCTGCACCAACATGTCCATTGAAGTCTGCACCAATGACAACTCTCTCATCTCTAGGGATGCTCTGTATGGCTTCATCAAGGTCCGACCAGAATTTCTCCTTCTCCTCCAGCTCACAGCCTACCTGTGGAGCATACCCACTAACCACATTGAACATTACACCTTCGATTTCTAGCTTCAGACTCATCACTCTATCCGACACTCTTTTTAGGAAATTAGATGAAATTCAACTGTGTGGGGAGAATATTTTTTGGTGGCCCTCTCTAAAATATTCACAACTGTTCAAATGAAAAAGACCTTCAAATATGAAAAATTATTTGAAAAAAAATGCTAATTTTTAACAAGTGGACTGATCATGTTTAGGCCAAGTTTATTATTATATGCTTACATTTAATAATCCACAGTTCATCCATTTAGGTTCACAACAGTTTGGGTAGTGTAATAATTTTTAAAAATCTTCCGCTTTACATAACTAGCGGATTTGAAACGAAATTTTCAAATTGAAATTTTACATTAAACCTTCAGGAATTAACGCCATTCTTATACATAGTCTTTTATTTTAAGAGGCCCAGTGATTGGACAAACCAACATTGTTATATCAACAAGGATCATTCTTAATACTTGGATGAAAATCCTTTGAAATCAAGGTCTGCCAGAAGTTTTGAACCCTTGGACGTCACCAGGTGCTGAGTTACCTCCTCTGAGATGCTTTTCCGGGCCTTTACTGCAGCCGCCTTCAGTTGCTACTTGTTTGTGGGTCTTTCTGTCTTAAGTTTTCTCTTCAGTAAGTGAAAAACATGCTCAGTTGGGTTGAGGTCAGGTGACTCACTTGGCCATTGAAGAATATTCTATTAAATTGCCTTGAGAAGCTCTTGTGTTGCTTTCACAGTCTGTTGTGGGTCATTATCCGTCTGTACTTTGAAGCTCCGTCCTCTCAGTTTTGCAGCATTTGGCTGAATCTGATCAGATAGTTCAGTCCTGTTCCCTTCAGGATTCATCCTGCTTCTTCTACCATCAGTCACATCATCAGTAAACACCAGTGACCCAGGTCCATCGGCAGCCAGACATGTCCAGGCCATAATACTGCTCCACCATGTCTGACAGGTGATGTGGTGGCTCAGGATCAGGAGTCGTTCCTTCCTTCTCCAGACTCTTCTCTTCCCAACGTTCTGGTACATGTTCATCTTGGGTTCATCTATCCAAAGAATCCTGTTCCAGAACTGACCAAGGAACGTTTCATTTTTAGAAACAATAGTGCAAATCAGCTGATCCTTGTCAATTTGAACTTTTGACACATCCGACACTTTGAATCAATCATCTTCATAAACTGGTTGGCATCAGAGGCTCATATCTTCATTTATTCAATATTCATCGTTGTATCAAGAGTTTCTGTGTTCGCTCTGGTTGATACTTCATGTGATGCACCACAGGGTTCAGTCCTAGATCATCTCCTTTTCTATCTACATGTCAACACTGGGTGAAATGACTCATAAACATGACCATTGTATTAAATATTTGTATGTTAAATTGAAAACCTGTCGCGATGACAGAAAATATTTTTATTTTTACCTGTCTGTAAAAAAACAAGAACTGATGATTTGAACTTCTTTCAGCTGAGTGAATCAGAATCTCAAATCCTTCTATTTCTACAGCTGAAAATACATGATGTTCCCAGTCTCTTAACCAGGAAAATACACATCTATGAGAGACATGAAGATTCAGGGAGGAGCTGAGCTGTTACTGAACTATAGAAGAGAGAGGAGCTTCCACTTTCAGCAGAGTTCAATTGACAAACATTAAACAATACCTCTATTCAACATGCTGTCATTACATTTTTCTGAGTTTTCAACTACTTCTCGCTTTCTTTCTTTCCACAGTGAGTAAAACATGGAATTAAAATTTTCCTGAATATAACTTATACAATTAAAACCTTTACACCCAGTTAACACATGGTCATCTCTTCTTTTAATTGTCATCTGTGATTACCTGACTCCAGTCAACATTGAAGAGTTCAGTTAAGAACGCACAATTGTTACTGTGTCCTAAAAATACTCATCTGCTGATGATTTCTTCTGGTATCGACAATATACAGGAAAACCACCAGAATTGTCCTTTTTACCTCAACTAGAGGGCGACATTGTCAAGTAGGCGGTGCACTACTTCTGCACTGTGTTCAACCATTCTGTCAATAATAACTGCTGCTGTGAAGAGAACTATTCTCAGTCTGAAGGTTGAGCATCAGCTGGTTTCTCCTGCTGAGTTAAACCTTGTTGTAGAGATGGAACATTGGCTGTGGATTATTCTCGCTGCTCTTTTCTCTGGTAAGATACAGAGAACAACACGTTTCCCCTTAAAACAGTTTAACATGTCACTGAGCTCTACTGTGAATGCTCTAATGTTTATTATAGAGATTATAAGAAAAGTTCATTTCTGTTGACATTAATTCCCTTTTTATATGGTTCAAACTGACAATAATCAGTGAAAATCACTTCTATTCTCCTTTAATCAATCAATTTCATTCATTCATCTCTTCCTCTGCATGTTCTGTTCTTCCTCAGAGTGTAAAGGAGAAGATACAGTGAACCAGCCAAAAGGAGATGTCTTTGCTACTGAAGGAGAAACGGTTAAACTCAGTTGTGAATTTGAGACGAGTTCTTCAGGACCAACTTTGTTCTGGTACAAACAAGAAGCAAATAGTTTCCCGAAGTACATGTTGAAATATATCTCTAAAACATTAGATAATGCTGAAGAATTCAAGAAAGAAAGATTTAATGCTGCACTCAACGAGACATCATTTCCTTTGAGGATCCAGAAGCTTCAGCTGTCTGACTCTGCTGTGTACTACTGTGCTCTGAGGTCCACAGTGACAGGAAACACCAGAACTCTGTACAAAAACCTTTGGAGCAAAGACAACACAATACTCTACAACGTCCACTAGAGGAAGTCACACACTGTTACACTGCAGTGGTTTCTCATGATCCAGTCTAGTTCTTTGCACTGATGAGAGTAGGAATGGACAGATAATAGCCACTGTGATGTAGAGCGTTTGATGCATTATTTATTAAAGAGAAAAAATACACATCTGGATGTCAGGGCAGAAAATCTGCTGTTTAGAAAGTTCATCACAATCATGATAATAAGGACAAATCTGTCTAAACCAAAAATATTTTGGCATAAATGGTGATAATTTCAACTTCGGATCTCTTTGTTATTTCTGTGTTTCTCATACACAACAGTCAGAATTTCTAGACGACATTACAGGCAGTTGTTTCTCTACAGGTTGATTCTGGTCAGTTTTCTGCTGATTCTTTCTTCAGTCTGACCTTCTTGGATGATGATGACTGCAGCGTCACTGTCATTTCCAAAGCTTCCATCAGCCTGAACAGAATCACAGCACAGATAGAGGAGGAGCAACACAACTGAATCTGAAAGGCTTCATTCTGGACCTGAAGAGACGCTGTGTTCTCTATTGTTCATTCAGTACAAGTGAAAATGATGCTGCTGCTGCTGCTTTCAGTTTGGATAATGATATTCTCCTTTCACACTGGTAAGCGCTCAATATTTACAAGATGGTAGATGTTTGGGAAAAAAAAATGTTGGAATTCATCAACAACTTCCTACACATTTCAGTTCAAATATATTTCACCATTTTATAAATACTTGAGTCATGGTGAAATATATCTTTGTTTCTTTCAGGATCCTCTGAGGATTTAGTGAAACCATTTAAAGATATAATGATGGCAATGGAAGGAGACACTGTGACTCTCTCCTGCAACCATTCAGTCTCTGTACAAAATCTCTACTGGTATAAGCAGAAGTTCAGTTCATCTCCACAGCTTCTCATCACAGAGTATTCAGGGAAGGTAGAAGGATTTTCTCTTAGACACGACAAGAAAGAAAAGGAGTTTCATCTGCAGATCTCCTCTGCTGCAGTGACTGACTCTGCTGTGTACTACTGTGCTCTGAGGCCCACAGTGACAGGAAACACCAGAACTCTGTACAAAAACCTTTGGAGCAAAGACAACACAATACTCCACAACATCCACTAGAGGGAGTCACACACTGTTACACTGCAGTGGTTTCTCATGATCCAGTCTAGTTCTCTGCACTGATGAGAGTAGGAATGGACAGATAATAGCCACTGTGATGTAGAGCGTTTGATGCATTATTTATTAAAGAGAGAAAATACACATCTGGATGTCAGGGCAGAAAATCTGCTGTTTAGAAAGTTCATCACAATCATGATAATAAGGACAAATCTGTCTAATCCAAAAATATTTTGGCATAAATGGTGATAATTTCAACTTCGGATCTCTTTGTTATTTCTGTGTTTCTCATACACAACAGTCAGAATTTCTAGACGACATTACAGGCAGTTGTTTCTCTACAGGTTGATTCTGGTCAGTTTTCTGCTGATTCTTTCTTCAGTCTGACCTTCTTGGATGATGATGACTGCAGCGTCACTGTCATTTCCAAAGCTTCCATCAGCCTGAACAGAATCACAGCACAGATAGAGGAGGAGCAACACAACTGAATCTGAAAGGCTTCATTCTGGACCTGAAGAGACGCTGTGTTCTCTATTGTTCATTCAGTACAAGTGAAAATGATGCTGCTGCTGCTGCTTTCAGTTTGGATAATGATATTCTCCTTTCACACTGGTAAGCGCTCAATATTTACAAGATGGTAGATGTTTGGGAAAAAAAAATGTTGGAATTCATCAACAACTTACTACACATTTCAGTTCAAATATATTTCACCATTTTATAAATACTTGAGTCATGGTGAAATATATCTTTGTTTCTTTCAGGATCCTCTGAGGATTTAGTGAAACCATTTAAAGATATAATGATGGCAATGGAAGGAGACACTGTGACTCTCTCCTGCAACCATTCAGTCTCTGTACAAAATCTCTACTGGTATAAGCAGAAGTTCAGTTCATCTCCACAGCTTCTCATCACAGAGTATTCAGGGAAGGTAGAAGGATTTTCTCTTAGACACGACAAGAAAGAAAAGGAGTTTCACCTGCAGATCTCCTCTGCTGCAGTGACTGACTCTGCTGTGTACTACTGTGCTCTGAGGCCCACAGTGACAGGAAACACCAGAACTCTGTACAAAAACCTTTGGAGCAAAGACAACACAAAACTCCACAACATCCACTAGAGGGAGTCACACACTGTTACACTGCAGTGGTTTCTAATGATCCAGTCTAGTTCTCTGCACTGATGAAAAAAGCAGATGAGAGATGGAGTGGTTGCTGTTTCGGAAAAGCCTGAAAGTCTGATCATAATGAGTTGATGTGGGATGATAACTCTGTGGATGGGACAATGTTTAAATAAAAGAAGAACAAAGACATCCACTGAGGTCGTCCTCTCTCTCCACTGTTTAATGCTTGAAGCTGAAACAACTTCACGCAACCTGACAGTTTGGTCACTAGTCTTGTTCAGTGTTCTGATCATTACACAGAAGAAATGATTCAACAGGATGTTTCCTGTTTAAAGTCGGACGAGGTATTGATCATATAAATGAGGCATCCAGCAACATTTTCTTTCTGAAATCTGATCACATAACTTCCAACATGTAAAACTGCAATGTGAAAAAAAAGAATCAATAACAGTACATAACAATTTTAGTTCTGATGTATTACAATGAAGCTAAATTATTTTTGATGAACAAGTAATTTCAACAGCTTCAACATTGGAGGTTCAGAAGCAGCAAAAGGTGATCCACTGGCCCCGCCCACTGAAGTCCAGCTCAACCAATGACATTCTTTCTGTCTCCAGAGCAGAAATGGTTGAGGAACTAAAAGCTCCAGCATCTTGATGTTGAGGAGAAGGGCTGTGCAGCAGAGAGGCTGTTGAGTTTCTTCATTCTACTGCAGTGGAAGAACATTGTTCATCTCTTGTCTGTTTGGCTTCAACAACTCCAAAGACATGTTGCTTTACCTCTTCTTGTTTTTATCTCACTTCACAGGTGAGTTTTACAACAAATGAGTCTCAGTTAACCTCATGTATTAACAAGATATCTTGTTACCATTCTATAAAACCTCTTAGTTGAAAGTACACAAATAATCTGTCTCTGTCATAAAGTTTTACATAATCTAGTTTTAACCTAAGCTACAGTTGAGCTGGTTCTGTCCACAGAGTAACACTGTACAGTGACATTTTCCACTGTCTTCTCCTCTCAGCCTCATGGACAATGTCAGTCTAACGGCTTTATTTTCTCTACTTTTCCCAGGACTAATAGCTGGAAATCAAATCTCGCCTGTAAGAGATGAAGTCAGTGGAACTGAAGGACAATCTGTCACACTCCGTTGTCAATATGAGACTTCCCTTACTAATCCTTATCTTTACTGGTACAGACATAATTCTGACCTTCAGGCTCCTCAGTTTATTCTCTGGAAAGGAGCAAAGTCACGGAGTAGTGAGAAACATATTCCTGATGCTCGATATAAATCCGAAACAACAGCTACATCAACTGAACTGACCATAAACAGTCTGACCCTGGCAGACACAGCTCTCTACTACTGTGCTCTAGAAACACAGTGATACAAAGTGTAGAGGAGGCTGCACAAAAACCTGAACACAGATATCTGACTACTCTTCAAAGAGGAGGGAAGTGGTATTCAAACCACAGCTTCATATCAGATGGACTCTCTTCATTCCCGATTTATCACAGTCAATGTGGTGACAGCTGCTAATGAAACACTGTGGGAGGATTCACATGAGCAGCAAATCCACATCAATGACGAACCAACCGGATGATGCTTCGATCACAAGACACCATGAGTAAAACAGGAAAATAAGCAAATTAATCCTTTCAGATTGAACATACTGACAACATAACTCTTGATTTATGAGCATTTCTATGTTCAGGTACTAATTTCCACAGCAAACACACAGAAAATGACAGGTTCCAAATTCACCTTTTCACAAAATCTAATTTGCAATTTTAAATTAAAAAAAAGAGTCTGATCGTGTCATAATATTCAGTCTTTTCACTTCATGTAATATTTGCATATTGTCAAAAACAAGGGACAGTGGCAGGTTCAGAATCATCAGCACCTTTAATATTTGAGGTAAAACTGCCAGTTGTAAAACAGGAGACGTGTCCGCTCCATCAACAGCACAGACTAGAACAAAGATGTGGTGACACTGTCTGAGGGAAAAACACGGGTTCAAGACACTGAGAGCAGGCTTTGAAATTCTGCCTCTTTGATGCCCCCAGTGGTAGTAAACAAGCAGAGGACAACAAGAGACAAACACTGACAACAACACTGGTAAAACTCAGTGTCTGCGATAAGAAGTCGTCTGAGCAGGGACGACTGTAAACACAGTTTTACACCAGGATAGGAACCAAAGTTGTCCTGCACAACCTGATCAACATAGACACAACATGAGCTGCACCACGGTTCCAACCTCAGAGCAAGTGCATTGGTTTGCAGCCAGAAAATCGCCAGGCATTGGCACTAATGATGTACTGATAGTGGAAATTACATTGGGAGATCATTAGAGCAACTGCTGGATTGGTGCATGATACTACGTCTGACTAGAACACGTTTCGGTTTTTTGATTTTATTTTATTTTTTTCAGTCATCAGATTCCACAGGTGTTAACTACAGCCCCAAATACATGCTGGGTTTGTTCAGCAATTATTAAGGAGCCTTGAAGAAAACTGTGGTGGCAAAGGGTCATCTCACTCTAAGACTGGTCAAATGGTTTCTATTTTTGAATGGTTTTGAGTGATTTGAATATTAATTATAATGCTGCCATGTGAAGATTCTTTATTAATTGGATGATGTTCAAAAGTGTGTCAAAGCCAAACAAAGAAAGTGGAAAACCAAAAGAGTAACAAAGATTATCTGTTTGGCCTTAAAGGTGTAAAACACATCGAGGTGCGGTTCTGGTGGTTAGAACATACAGTCATATGAGAGGAGGAACCGGTTGAGGCAGGAGCGAAACTGTCAGACAGAAGAACAGAAAGGAACTCCAACTGTCAGAAGCATTCGATGTCTAAACCACACAGAACAGAGATACTGTCTGTAAGATGCTCTCACTACATTACTGTGGAATGTTCCCTTTGTTTCTCATCATACTAACAGGTAGGTTAAAGCAGGAACAATAAATGGCTTTAGAGTTCCTGTCTGTTAGAAACCATGGAAAAGGTGATAAGAGTTTAATGTCATCTTTAAATACGTTTATGCTTTTCTTTAGGCATCAACTGTCAAGAACTGACTCCGGTCAACAATGAAGAGTTTAGCTCAGAAGGCAGAACTGTTACTCTCTCCTACAAATACTCCAGAGAAGCAACTACAAATGATTATTTCTTCTGGTATCGACAATATCCAGGAAAACCACCAGAATTCCTCATCTCTCATTCTGCATCAGGAGAACTACTATCAGATCCAGTCTCTACACTGTCTGTTAAAGTGACTCAGGATAAAAAATTAATGAATCTAAAGACAGAACCATTCTGTCAATAATAACTGCTGCTGTGAAGAGAACTATTCTCAGTCTGAAGGTCAAGCATCAGCTGGTTTCTCCTGCTGAGTTAAACCTTGTTGTAGAGATGGAACATTGGCTGTGGATTATTCTCGCTGCTCTTTTCTTTGGTAAGATACAGAGAACAACACGTTTCCCCTTAAAACAGTTTAACATGTGACTGAGCTCTACTGTGAATGCTCTAATGTTTATTATAGAGATTATAAGAAAAGTTCATTTCTGTTGCCATTAATTCCCTTTTAATATGGTTCAAACTGAAGATAATCAGTGAAAATCACTTCTATTCTCCTTTAATCAATCAATTTCATTCATTCATCTCTTCCTCTGCATGTTTTGTTCTTCCTCAGAGTGTAAAGGAGAAGATACAGTGAACCAGCCAACAGGAGATGTCATTGCTACTGAAGGAGAAACAGTTAAACTCAGTTGTGAATTTGAGACGGGTTTTTCAGGACAAACTTTGTTCTGGTACAAACAAGAAGATAATAGTTTCCCAAAGTACACGCTGAAAGGTTACTCAAGAACAGTAGATAATGCTGAAGAGTTCAAGAAAGAAAGATTTAATGCAGCACTCAAAGGGACATCATTTCCTCTGAGGATCCACAAGCTTCAGCTGTCTGACTCTGCTCTGTACTACTGTGCTCTGCAGCCCACAGTGACAGGAAACACCAGAACTCTGTACAAAAACCTTTGGAGCAAAGACAACACAATACTCCACAACGTCCACTAGAGGGAGTCACACACTGTTACACTGCAGTGGTTTCTCATGATCCAGTCTAGTTCTCTGCACTGATGAGAGTATGAATGGACAGATAATAGCCACTGTGATGTAGAGTGTTTGATGCATCATTTATTAAAGAGAAAAAATACACATCTGGATGTCAGGGCTGAAAATCTGCTGTTTAGAAAGTTCATCACAATCATTATAAAAAGGACAAATCTGTCAAAATCAAAAATATTTTGGAATTAATGGCAATAATTTCAACTTCGGATCTCTTTGTTATTTCCATGTTTCTCATACACAACAGTCTGAATTTCTAGACAACATTACAAGCAGTTGTTTCTCTACAGGTTGATTCTGGTCAGTTTTCTGCTGATTCTTTCTTCAGTCTGACCTTCTTGGATGATGATGACTGCAGCATCACTGTCATTTCCAAAGCTTCCATCAGCCTGAACAGAATCACAGCACAGATAGAGGAGGAGCTACACAACTGAACCTGAAAGGCTTCATTCTGGACCTGAAGAGACGCTGTGTTCTCTATTGTTCATTCAGTACAAGTGAAAATGATGCTGCTGCTGCTTTCAGTTTGGATAATGATATTCTCCTTTCACACTGGTAAGCGCTCAATATTTACAAGATGGTAGATGTTTGGGAAAAAAAAATGTTGGAATTCATCAACAACTTACTACACATTTCAGTTCAAATATATTTCACCATTTTATAAATACTTGAGTCATGGTGAAATATATCTTTGTTTCTTTCAGGATCCTCTGAGGATTTAGTGAAACCATTTAAAGATATAATGATGGCAATGGAAGGAGACACTGTGACTCTCTCCTGCAACTATTCAGTCTCTGTACTAAAACTCTACTGGTATCACCAGAAGTTCAGTTCATCTCCACAGCTTCTCATCACAGAGTATTCAGGGAAGGTAGAAGGATTTTCTCTTAGACACGACAAGAAAGAAAAAGAGTTTCATCTGCAGATCTCCTCTGCTGCAGTGACTGACTCTGCTGTGTACTACTGTGCTCTGAGGCCCACAGTGACAGGAATCACCAGAACTCTGTACAAAAACCTTTGGAGCAAAGACAACACAATATTCCACAACATCCACTAGAGGGAGTCACACACTGTTACACTGCAGTGGTTTCTCATGATCCAGTCTAGTTCTCTGCACTGATGAAAAAAGCAGATGAGAGATGGAGTGGTTGCTGTTTCAGAAAAACCTGAAAGTCTGATCATAATGAGTTGATGTGGGATGATAACTGTGTGGATGGGACAATGTTTAAATAAAAGAAGAACAAAGACATCCACTGAGGTCGTCCTCTCTCTCCACTGTTTAATGCTTGAAGCTGAAACAACTTCACACAACCTGACAGTTTGGTCACTAGTCTTGTTCAGTGTTCTGATGATTACACAGAAGAAATGATTCAACAGGATGTTTCCTGTTTAAAGTCGGACGAGGTATTGTTCATATAAATGAGGCATCCAGCAACATTTTCTTTCTCTTCACTGCTGTTTTATCTTTAAAGCTCAAACTGGTTCATACAACCAGACAAATAAAAAGACATTTAATGACTCTACTTACTTTTATTGTCAGGTAATTTACTTACTTACTGTGAATGATGACTGTGTTTCCCAGTAAATGTCCAAATATAATATATGATGATTTCACTGAAATCTGATCACATAACTTCCAACACGTAAAATTACAGTGTGGAAAAAAATCGATAACAGTACATAACAATTTTAGTTCTGATGTATTGCAATGAAGCTAAATTATTTTCGATGAACAAGAAATTTCAACAGCTTCAACGTTTGAGGTTCCGAATCAGCAAAAGGTGATCCACTGGCCCCGCCCACTGAAGTCCAGCTCAACCAATGACATTCTTTCTGTCTCCAGAGCAGAAATGGTTGAGGAACTAAAAGCTCTGGCAGCTTGATGTTGAGGAGAAGGGCTGTGCAGCAGAGAGGCTGTTGAGTTTCTTCATTCTACTGCAGTGGAAGAACATTGTTCATCTCTTGTCTGTTTGGCTTCAACAACTCCAAAGACATGTTGCTTTACCTCTTCTTGTTTTTATCTCACTTCACAGGTGAGTTTTACAACAAATGAGTCTCAGTTAACCTCATGTATTGACAAGATATCTTGTTACCATTCTATAAAACCTCTTAGTTGAAAGTACACAAATAATCTGTCTTTATCATAAAGTTTTACATAATCTAGTTATAATCTCAGCTACAGTTGAGCTGGTTCTGTCCACAGAGTAACACTGTACAGTGACATTTTCCACTGTCTTCTCCTCTCAGCCTCATGGACAATGTCAGTCTAACGGCTTCATTTTCTCTACTTTTCCCAGGACTAATAACTGGAGATCACATCTTGCCTGAAAGAGATGAAGTCAGTGGAACTGAAGGACAATCTGTCACACTCCGTTGTCAATATGAGACTTCCCTTACTAATCCTTATCTTCACTGGTACAGACATAATTCTGACCTTCAGGCTCCTCAGTTTATTCTCTGGAAAGGAGCAAAGTCAGCGAGTAGTGATAAACATATTCCTGATGCTCGATATAAATCCGAAACAACAGCTACATCAACTGAACTGACCATAAACAGTCTGACCCTGGCAGACACAGCTCTCTACTACTGTGCTCTAGAAACACAGTGATACAAAGTGTAGAGGAGGCTGCACAAAAACCTGAACACAGATATCTGACTACTCTTCAAAGAGGAGGGAAGTGGTATTCAAACCACAGCTTCATATCAGATGGACTCTCTTCATTCCCATTTTATCACAGTCACTGTGGTGACAGCTGCTAATGAAACACTGTGGGAGGATTCACATGAGCAGCGAATCCACATCAGTGACGAACCAACCGGATGATGCTTCGATCACAAGACACCATGAAAACAAATGAAAACAAATCAAGCCACATTGAGCTGCTTCCATCGTTCACTATCCTGAGCAACATGTAGAGCTACACTCAAAATACACAATGAAGCATCAACAATTACAATACTGAAATTATTAGTAGTTTAAACTTCAGACCTAAAATCGAAGGAAAATCAGAAGAATCAAACTTTAACTGCTCAAGTTTCTACCAAGTTTCAACATTGGCTGATTAAAGCTTCCACAGCAGCTCCACCATCTTTGTATCTGACCCACCGATACTAAACAGGCAGTTCATCTTCAAGATGAAAAACACCCTGAAAAGAACATAAAAGGTCCCATGATGTTCAAATATTAACCCTCAGTTTACTTGTTATCTCTCTGATAAAAGATTTTAAAGGGGCCAAGAAGTTTCACAGCAATTTGTGAATCTTTTGTAAAGGAGGAAACACGTCAGCTGAAATTTCTGATGATGACTTGATACCAGACAAGTTACAGCAGGAAAGTAGGTGGTGGAAAACTGTGTTGAGTGTAAAGTTGTCAGTAGGGGGCGATAACAGGGCTGTGAATGAGCCCTGTCACTGTGATCAGGCTCCTTCTGATCCACCAACTTAGTGCTGATGAAGACTAAACCGAGACATCACAGTCTTCTTAATACTTGCTGTAGCTCACACTGACTCAACTGTAACTGCAGATATGATGCCTCTGTTCATCTCAGTGCTGTTGGCTGCTATGTGCCTTGGTATGAGCACAACTCAGTGTCAATCGATCCAACACTGACATGATTCTTTAACATTACACTGACACTGTTTGCTGGTGTTTTACAGAATGCAGAGCACAAAAAGACAACGTACTGCAACCAAAAGGAGATGTGACTGCTACTGAAGGAGAGGCAGTAACACGTGACTGTTATTATAACAGGAGTCGAGTAACTAATTATCTCTTCTGGTACAAACAGGACGGAAACAACAGCCCCAAGTTCATCCTGAGCCGTATTAACGTGGACAATGGGAACACAGCAGACGAGTTCAGGGACAGATTTTCACCCAGTCTGAATTCCACCTAATTCAGACTGCATTAAACCTACACTAAGCACTGCTAGATTTGACCTTCCTGTAGTGCTTCTCTCGCTACTTCACAGTTTTTCACAGGCTTCTCAGATCTGTCACTTACTTTAGCTTAGCAGTCAGCGATGGCCTCTCTCTGTCCTGCTCAGTGTGTTTAATGTTCAGTTATAACTCTGTCTCTTTTAGCAATAAGGTTATGTGTATTAAATGTAGGTCATTTTCAAAGATGGAGACTAGGCTCAGTGAATTGGAGGCACAGCTCCGCACCATGGAAAACAAATCGTTAGCTACATTAGTTAACCAGCCCCCAGTAGTTGGTTTGAACTACTGGCTAACGATAAGCGTAAATATAACAAGATTGTTATTCGTATCAGCGGTAACAAGACCCGGTTACGCCAATCAGAGGTTACAAAAATGAATGTGGAGTTGGTATGTACAGACAATGTTGGACTCCATAGTTTTCTCTGTGCCCCTGATGAATTTGACCAGCAACGATATGTACAGCCACATATCATCGTTCCATCGCTGGCTGTCGAGGTGGTGTCCAGCAAACCTTATTGGCTTTATAGACAATTGGTGGACTTTTTGGGGAAGACCTGGTCTGATTAGGAGAGATGACGTACATCCCACTATGGATGCAGCAGCTCTCATCTCTAGAAATCTGAACGAGTTTATTAGAAAACCAAAACTATAAAAACCCAGAGTTGAGACCAGGAAGCAGAGCTGTAGTCTTACACAGTTCTCTGTGCTTCCATTACTGCTGTCACCCACTCAACACCCCATAGAGACTGTGTCTGCCTCCCGACCACCTAAATTAATTAACTCAAACACATGCAGAAGAGGAGCTGTACTGAAAAACCTAATAAAAATTAACACCACCAATACTGAAATACAAAAAATATGAGAATTAAATGTGGACTCTGAAACATTAGATCCCTCACATCCAAAAACGTATTAGTTAATGATCTGATATCCAATCATCATATTGATGTGTTTTTTTCTTACTGATACCTGGATGTCTCGTGACAAATTTGTTAGCTTAAATTAATTCACACCCCCCCGCCCCCAGTTGTATTAATACTCATATTCCTAGAGACACTGGCCGTGGAGGTGGAGTGGAAGCCATTTTCAACTCAAACCTGTTAATCGACCCTAAACCTAAAATAAGCCAGGACTCATTCGAAAGTCTGATTCTTAGTCGTACACAGTTGAACTGGAAAACTTTAAAGCCTGTTGTATTTCTTATAGTGTAACACGCTCCCTGGTCTTACTCTGAATTTTTATCTGAATTCTCAGATTTTCAATCAGACAAAATAATTATCGTAGCTTATTTCAATATTCATGTGGACGTTGATAGTGATGCCTCAGCACTGTGTTTATATCACTTTTAGACTCACTTGGTTACTTTTAGGCTTGATTATTTTAACTGCTTATTATCAGACTGTCCCAATAAAACATTAAATAGTCTCCAGCTGATTCAGAAACAGCTGAAAGAGTCTTGACAAGAACCAGAAAAAGAAATAATATCACTCCTGCGTTAGCTTCTCTGCATTGGCTCCCTGTGAAATACAGAATACAATTTAAAATCCTCCTCCTCACCTTCAAAGCCCTTAATGGTGAGACACTATCCTGTCTTAGAGAGCTCATAGTACCTTATTATCCCTGTAGAACACTTTGCTCCCAGAGCACAGGCCTACAAGTGGTTCCTAGAGTCTCCACAAACAGAACAGGGGGCAGAGCTTTCAGTTCTCAGGCTCCTTTGCTGTGGAACCATCTTCCAGTTTGGGTCCAGGAGGCAGAGGAGGCTTAAAACCTTCCTCTTTGATATAGCATATGGTTAGAACTGGCTCAGTATTAGCTCGAACCGTCCCCTCACTATGCTGCTATAGGCCTAGACTGCCGGAGGACTTCCCACGATGCACTGAGCTTCCCTTTCCAATGCCTCCCCCTCTCTCACTGTGAGCACCTCAAAAAGGCTTGCATAGTTTTGTTCTTCCTCATCTCTCTCCCCTTCCTCCTGTCGCTTTCTGCAGGTTTTTTTCTGATGCTTCTGAGTTTGGATCAGAGTCTGGATCAGGGTCTGGATCCAGGACTGTAGAACCACCTACTGACCCATGAGCCTGGTCAACACCCACTGCTTTAATTATTATTATGATTACTACTGTTATAATTTCATTTAGTCCTATTAGTAATATCATCAACCCTGATAGTCTAACTATAGTATATATAGATATTAGTCCCATTATTATGCCATGAGCAATTTTTTCTTGCTCATTGGGAAATGTCGGGTTTCTGTAAATAATAAATATAAAGAGTCTGGTCTAGACCTGCTCTATATGAAAAGTGCCCTGAAATAATGTCTATTATGATATGGTGCTATATAAATAAAGTTGAATTGAAATAAATGCTCACAACAGTGTAGGACACTTGCATTGGCTACACCGTAGGTTCAACACAGAAGCAGAAATTGGCCTACAATGATCTATTTTACAAATTCCTCATCCTCTCCCCACATTTCAGTAAAGTATGATTTAGGAAAATAAAGGGAAAAAAAGCTTGGAATGCACTTTACAGCCAATTACCATCCTAATCTACAGTAAACATCAAAAACTATTTGTTCCCAACAGGCACCTGCCCTACATTGGTGATGTAGGCAAAGAACAGAAAATAGGAAAACTAGCCGGTTTTCCTTTTTTGTTGTCATCATCAATAAAACCAGAAAATCAAATTCAAAAAAGGGCAACTTTGTTTGCACTGTATGTGTGTGCAAATTTCAATTTTTATTTTTCCGTGTTGAATTAAAGACTGAAGAAAGGCAGACAGGTGACACGGGAGTAAAAGTAAATATAACAAAATGAAAGAGGGCTGCCGGGCCATTTTTTGGAAGTATAACATTATGCAAAGTTGCATACAGGGTCTATACCAGGGTAATGTTGGATGGATAACCTTTGTTGTTCTTTTCATTCAGACATGAAATATAATTTCATCAAGGGTGTGATATATTATTTAGTTGCATAGTGTGAATTAACAGTTCAGTTAATTATGTCTGGAAATAGCCTGTGTGGTTCTTCCGAGATCGTGTTGTTTAAAGTTACCAGCAAAGGTCCTCTGCTTATCAGAACCAGCTTCTTTAGCTGTTTATTAATATTAAAACCGCCTCAGTGACGGCAACAAACTAAGCTGTAGAATAACTACAAGCATGAATTTCTCATAAAACCACGACACAGTTGACTGGACTAGCAGGGAAGTAACCTGTGTTTTTCTATACGGAGGTTGACATAAAAGCATGAGGTCACTTTCTTACCTTACAGCCAACCGCGGTGATGAACTCGTCCAACGTTGTTCGTGCATCTTGATGGCGCAGACTGGGTCAGCGCACAGTTAGTGGGGTGAGTGTTAGTGTTAGTGTTAGTGTTAGTGTTAGTGTTAGTGATAGTGATGGCGTGAGTGTTATTATTAGTGTTATTGTTAGTGTTAGTGATAGTGATGGCGTGAACGTTAACTAGCTACTTCTCAAAGTAGCGGTGGCTCCTGGCGGCGGCAAAGCGACTGGACGAAATATTTAAAAGTGAAAGTTTGACAATACAACCGGGAGCCTCCTCTAATTGAACACTGGAGTCCCGAAGCTCTTCCGTGAAATCCCCGACTTTTCAACGCGAGCCCGCCCGCCCAAAGGCTAAAAACGCCCAAAGGCTAAAAACGCCCAAAAGTTAAAAACGCCCAAAACTCCCAAAACGCTAAAAACGCAAAAAAAACGCCCAATACGCCCTAAACGCTAAAAACGCCAGAATCCAGAATCCCGCCGGCCTCGTTTCCCTTCGGCTTCCTTCGGCTTCCTTCGGCTGGTCTGACACTTCGCGTCTCAGCGACGCTGGTTAAGCCGGCGACACCGCGGAGCGCGCGCCTCAAGCCGCGCATCCGTCCAGCTCTCAGGTTGAAAGAATAAAAGCAATAAAACAAGTTAATGTGATGACATAGATAATGTATCTGTCTTATAGCAAAGTTGGACTGAGTCATAAATAGTAGACTAGGTGTAATGTGGATTATCATCGGGATATGCACTATCTTTACAAACTCATGGACCCAAACACAGTAGATATGTCTGATTTTTTAAATTTATTTTCCTGAGAAACTGACCTTTCCGGCAATCTTAAATAAAGTGATCACAAATTGCTAGATTCTTTTTATTTATCTTCATCTTTTGGTTATTTCTACCGCGCTGTCCTGTCTCTCAGTTATAGTGTAATATCTACTCACATGTTCCTTTGTAGTGCCTGATGATTTTTTATTGAGTGTAATTAGTTATGATTATTTTCTTTATCTTTTTTTTAATCAAGCTGTCATTAATGTCTTTGGGGGTTGGTTTGGTTTGGGTTTTTTTGTTTGTTTGTTTTTTACAAATCTGCTTTTACATGAGCCCATATAAAAAAAAATATTAAGACTTATTTCTACACCTACACTGCAATACAGTATCAGCATTACACCCAACACAATAAAACTGCTTTTGACATAGTTAACACAATATTAAAATCCTGCTGCTACCAGCAGATTCTTAGGTTATTTTCTGCACTTTGACATCCTCTTCATTCACAAAGAAAGAACCACAATGCCTTAACTCATCCCATGTTAATGAGTACCTGCCTCATTAACAGTTCCAGAGAGAAACCACAGGCTGGTGCTGGTGTCACATGAAAAAGCAGAGCTGCAGTACGCCACCTGCAGGTCAAAAGACTCCTGCTCCAGTCTGAACGTGAGCTGACGGCTGGTATTATGTTTCATATGACCACCACTTTTTCTTCTGTGACACCACCCAGAAAGAGCATGAGCCCCAGGGCCCAAGGGAATATGATCCACTGAAGCAGGGATAATTTCAGTGACAACAACTGCAACCAAATATCTCCATCACCTTTTTTTTTGACAAAGACAATGACGATGACGAGACAATAATGTCCTTCTCTGACTGACTGCACTGCTCATTCCTCTTCCTGCATGATCCAGTTATCTTTCATTGATTATGCACAGCAGCAGCCGCAGCCGAGTTGTGTGTTTTATTTTATTAAGCATGCTTGATTGACATATGCATTTCAGGTCTTTGAATGGGTCCTTGTAACTAAATGTGGTCTATTTGAGGCATCTATTGGTTATTAAAATGCACAGCATGTAATGTAGAAGATTGTTTGGGGCTTTAACAAAGTCTCTGGGGCAGCAGTCAGATGTCTAGTACTCAGCTTCATGTGTTGTAATAAATAAAAGTTTGTAACCATGTCTCTCTTAATATGACCATTGTCTCACTGAGGCTGATGAGCTTTGCTGAGGTTCATTCACTTTCCCCCCTACATGGTATGACGGAAAGAACCTGCTTTGACCTGGACCCACTGGTTTCTGTGTTACAGTTCATGGAAAAAGCCACAGGGTGGTGCTCATGTCACATCAAAACCAAACAGAAAGCCTGTAGCCTCCACCCACAGGACAAACTGCAGCTCAACCTCATTTTCTGATTGCATCTGCAAACTGCTGCAGCTGAAGCCTGCAGGCTCTGTCGCTCTCTAAATGCAGTTTCGCATTTTAAAGGATGAAGTTTGCTTTGATATAAATCTCCATAATATGACAAAAGTGACACCGGAAATTATGATATGATTGACAGCATGCGTTCATAAGGTTGGCTCACAACCAGTCAGCGGACAATGATAAATAAAATACAGAAATGAGCAGAAATGATACTTGCTGTCAAAGGCATCTTGAAAAGACATTAAGAAGTAGGAGAGGGCACCAAGATGCAGCAGCTCTGTAGGAAGAATTCTGCAGCAGTTTGCATATCCCGAGGAAAGACAGAAACCAGGAGAGTAGAGGCTATTGGAGCAGCAGGTTAATGGACATGAAGCCACTGTCGCATGTGGGGCAAACGCTCAGCTATAGTTTAAGGTGGTAAAATGGATTATCACCCACTCTCATAAATAAATTTATGAATAATCTGAGGGTTTCTTTGCTTCAGATGTTCAAAGTCAATTCAGTTTGCTTTGTCAGATGTGACCTGAAAATATAACATGCAAAAGTTTTTTTTTTTAACTGACGCCTTGTATGAAATTACAGTCTTAAACCTTACAATGACCATATATCTGGCAACATTTTACCTTAAGTCCCCATATTTTTCCTGTATAATCGTTTATAAAGACCTAATAACTGGATTATCTCACTGTATAATCAGACTATACAGACGTAATAACTGGTTTCTATCAGACTCTGATCAGCTGTGATCAGGTCTCAGTGTTTGTTAACGTCTCTGTCACCGACTCTGACTCCTCCTGTGGAGACATCATCAGTGGAGGCTGCTGGATCATATAGAACATGTAGAACAAATACTGAACAGGAATAAGGACTCCTGTTCAACTACATCATAGCACCATATAAAGCAATTATTATATGTTTGCACAATGCTTTTGAATGTTATATGCTGTGAAATACTGCATTACCATATGGTTTATATTTACACAAAGTGATATTTTTATGTTATATGAATATGTCATTATTTCTTTATGTTTATCTTATTATTTTCTTACAGGCACAAAGTTCTCGAAAGTTTTGAGCCAGCTGCAGGTTTTTTCCATGACCTATGTCGGAAATATTCTGAGGCCGTGTTTTTCTTGATCTCTGTCTGCTGGCGGATGTTTGTCGGAGGGTGACCTGACCTCAAAGCCTCACGCTGCTGCAGCCTCGCTACTTCTTCTGTTTTTTTAAGGTGTTGCATGTTCTCCTGCCTTCTTCCTGTTGGTGGTGGGGCTGCAGATAACACCAAAAAAAAACCAACCAACAAACAAACAAATGTTGTTCCATCGGTGTCAGAGTTAGCGGAGTCACCTGGTTTCTGTCACAGCAGGTCACACAGGGCTGACACCAGAACAAGGTCGAACTCTGCCTCCATCATGAGAGTGACAGTGATGATGATGAGTATTATGATGATTTTTACATCTATAAATATAACTCTAAACAGAATATAAAATGACAATCAAACGGTGTAAAAAACCAAACATAAACAGTACAATGTCATCCCGCACAAATTTAATATTAGGTAATGTAATGATGAGCAGTGATAAACACTGTGTGATACAGTAACACAGTAATACAGACTGATGGGATATATCACAATGGAAAAATGGAAGAACATAAACAAAGGCTGTATTACCAAATGGACTAAGTGGGCCAAGGCCCCAGAACACAAGGGGCCCAAAAGGGCACAGGTTCAACTGTGTGTAAGCAGCTTTTTGCTGATTTGATTAATTGCAAATTTGTTTGGGAATCGAACCACAATAGTACAATGTTGACTGGTTCCTACATCATTATGTTTAAGTGTGACCCGGTCTTAAAGAGGAGCCCTGTGTAAAAAGAAATCTAGATCTAAAGCTTCATTGTTTTGGTTTATATTGTGTACACAAGATGTAATTTACAAAATAAAGTTGTGTTTTATCATAACTAACTAACATACAGAAAACGTGGGGCAGGTGCAACAGGAGCCACCAACACACATTAATTGGGCTTTGACATAAAAGAGATGCGAAAACATCATTGCTGAGTTCTACAGACCATACCAGCAGAGCTCAGTCGAGTAACACACCTAAATGAGTGGGAGAAGGGACTTATCCTGCTGTAACTGTAATGACCAGATCCGTCATTATGAGTTGATCCGTACCACTGTATTTTTATCTTACTTTAGATATATTCAATTAAAAACAAACATAGCTTTACAACCAGAAAACGAACAGTAAACGTTCAAAACAATGTGGACAAATGAAATGAACAAAACAGAGATGACATATGCTCCTTAGCGATGATGATTGGCAATGTGTCCTGATATAAGGAACAATGGGCGAGCTAAAGTCCATTCTTGTCCATTAAAGCTCTGGACCAGATTAAACCCACTACAGTTTTTAACTTAATTGTCTTTATGGGAATCATTAAAATTTGAGCTCATTTTATTTGTTATTTTCTTATACAGTTTTGTATTTTTTTCTTTTTTTGCATTTGTAATAAAAAAAAAACACAAATCACATATTGTCATTTTTCACTGTCATAAGAAGTGTAGAGTAATTACAACAAGAAAACTAAACAAAGTAATGTTATGTAAATCGATACTGAGAAAAATGAACACTGTCATTGGAGCAACATGACAACAATATCACAATAAAAATCAAGAATAAAATACAAAAATGAATGATACTGGAAAAATATTTTTTGTAAGGAAGTAAAATGCATAAAGTATTTGGGGCCTCATGTTGGTTTCAGGCCGCTGAGCAGGTGTTTGTGCGTCCGCCTGGTTTAGTAAGTTACACCTGAATATACAAGTAAAATATTCAGTGACATATTTATCTCATAAGAAGACAAACAGTGTGACCTGCTTCAGTGATGGTTTATATATAGGTGTCTAATCTGTTTTCTCACGCTGATTGTGAGGCCACACCTGATGATGCCTCTTCATCCCAGCACCACCTGACCTCTTTTTCCCCGCCGACACACACACACACACTCACACACTCACACACACACATCCTGTCCCAGCAGGCTTTGAGGCAGAAACCACTGCCACCTTCATCTGTGATGCAGGCGTCTTCGTGTATCTCGATCACATCGACAACCACATCCTGTGGAAACAGTGAGGCAGAAGATTTTCCAGCAGCAGCAGCCAATCAGATTGCACATCACAAACACCTCCACAGTACTAAAACTCATCATTTAAACCCTTAAAAATCTATAATTTTTATATTCATACATAGACAGAATCAAGATCATATGTATGTTCACATATTCATTTAAGTTTACTGATCATTTTTAAACGCTGCTCTATCTTAAAATAATCTCTGGTTTGATCACTTTCCCTTAACAAGGGTGATTCTTCCTTGTATTCAGAGGATCAGTGTATTGACCCAAAAATGTGGACAGAGGAAGACACAGTTTGTCTCAACACAGAAGATAATTTCATGCATTTCTGGACCATTCACAGCTGAGCAAAGTGTTATTTGAAAAGAAATACACATCCAGCTGGAAATGTCCCTTTGTCAGCCAACATATGGAGGGAGAGATATGAGGTCAGGGGAATTTCAAATCTATTTTGCCCAAAAACAACTAAACACAGGTGTTTGCTGGGGAAAATGGATTTAATGTTTAAAATCATACTGACCCTCACTTATATGGAAAAAATAATCAACCAAAGGATAATTTTGGGCCTAATGGGTATATTTTTGTCCATTGTTTCTCTCAGTTATTCATGATGAGCATTTTACCAACTCTCTGCTGGTAACGTCCTTACTGACAGGAGGGATCAAGGCTGCACTACCAGATGTGCTAAACAGGTAAATGCCCCCCAAAGCCCAGACTCACCACATCTCAACTAACATATGGAGAATTTGGGAGGATGCTGCTCACACATATCACTTTCAGCTCTGCTGACGCCCAGTTCATGCAGATACACTACATGGTCCAAAGTATTTGGACAGCATAGCAATCCTACAACATACAGTGTACATGACGGTGCAACATGCGACAGTGACTTCATGTCCATTAACCTGCTGCTCCAACAGCCTCCACTCTCCTGGTTTCAGTCTTTCCCTGGGATGTTGAACCTGTTGCAGGGATCTGACCCCATCCACACAGAGATGGAAGAACACTGTCAGTGTGAAAAATCTCTGTGTACTGCAGGATCAAGATCCAACTTCACCGGAACTGAGTGGCCCATTGGAATTTCGACATGACTTGACCTTTTGACATAAGAAAACAAGCCTTAAAGGTTCGGTGAGACACCGGCTGAAGATCACCGAAGATATCACCTTGTTTTATCTCGCATAAAACTTATAATTTTTATTGGTCTGTGGGGGGCGCCACAGTAGCCTGCAGATCACACACAACATGTCTGGATGTCCAGAACAATAACTCATCTAACTGCAAATGGTTTAACTGTTTTCTCTTTGTTTATTGTGCATTTACCTCATTAATAAAGTATTGTGCAGTATTCTGATCTCAGGTTGTTGATCTCGGTGATTTACATTATTCAGTTACTGATTAGAGAAGATAAAAGGTCTTTCTCAAGGAATCTACTATCATACACTGTATTTTTTGACATACTGTATTTACCACTGTTGTTAAACTGCCCAATAAAACTGTGAAGCTTCATTTTACCATCAGACAAACTAAATCTTACATTTACACTCTGACACTAGATTTCATCTTCCGACATTAGGGCCAGATGTGAATTATGGAGGAGCTGCTGGGATCACACTGTTCTCTGAAGGATGATGACCATGGCCTGAGAGCTTCTACCCTGCTAACAGCTCCTCACATCTCCAAAAGTATCACAAGATTTTACAGTGGACATGATTTTGATAAATCAACCACACATTTAAAATTTAAGCTGTCAGCTTCTCAGCTGAGGACCAGCTTTAGTGCCACATTAACAGCCGAAAAATGAAAGTGAAAACGGATACAAGCCTGACCACACTCAGCTCCCAAAGCAACCTGGGTAAAATGGACAAGTCCAGAACACGCCAGGCCATTTGGCGCATTCTTGTCTGAAATGAACTTTGAGCCGGGACAGTGCCTGGACTCAGACTGAAGACACATTTCACCATTTACCATATTAAACAGGAAATGAATCAAAAAGATTTTCTTTAGTCTGCACTTTCTGTGGTTTATTTTTCCACTTTGAAAAAACAACAGGCTCACACCTGCTTTGACTCAGGTTGGCGTCTCTAGCAAAGGACCTCCTTCTGGTCTAATGGATGACCTCTGACCTGTAAACTCTTCTTTGTGCACATGTTGTGTGCAAGTGTGTTTGTGAGTTAAACTGAAATAGAAATGCGAAGACTGTCATTCTGATGGCAAGTGAAGAATCAAAGCTCCGAAATTAACAGTTGAAATATATTTACTGTTGATTAGAATTAAAATTCAGAACAACTTAATTCTGGCAGCATTTAGACACAAGAGCACATCATTTACTTGTTCTGCCTGTTGTAACATTAACAAACAAACAAACAAAATAAAATCACAAATAGATCACACATTTTAGATATATTAAATTTAACACACAGGCTCTGGGATGGTGCCAGTGGAAAACAGGTGGAGTGGAAGTGGGCTGAGATGTAATCATCACCTGTGAGATCATTTTGTGGTTGTCGTTGTTTCCATTCTGTCACCTTGAGGTGATGAAACACATTCAGGGATCAGAGTATTTCTGATTCTGCAGATCTGAATTATTGTGTTTATTACCTACAGGAGTTCATCACTTTCATTAAAGGAAAATCATGGGTTTCCATCTTTACATGCTCACATCTCTGACCAGCGTCAGAATGATGAGAAATATAATCTGTGACTAACAATCATTTCCAGAAGATGATTGAATTCTCTTTCATTCCTGTTTGTTTCACTGTTGTTGTCACAAAGTTTCACCATTAACACTTTGAACCTGCACATTTTGAGTCACAGGAGTTGCCTTGACAATAACTGTCCTTGTGGACCCACAAAGTTTCAGCTTTCATTTCAGTTTCCAGAGGTTAGAAGTTGTTTGCTTTCTTTGGGTACAATATGGTGAGGGTAGTAATAATAGAGATGAATTTCCCTCCTTGAAAAATCAAGTCAAACCTGGGAATTTCAGAACAAAATACTGGTAGGAGTTGAAATCTCAATGCTGCAGCACACAGTAATATTTTACACCGACAGTGTTGTTCCAGCTCCATGTCAACTGGTCGTCTCTGTCTCTTTCCTGTTCCAACATGACCAAAAACAGCTCACTAAAGAAACGCTCCTCCCATTTTGGTCTGGAGGAACGTGACTGGTCCATACAGGAACACGACCCAGACTCATCTGGGATGAACCCGAACAGCAACTGCGAATCAGACCTGAACTCACCACATATCTTATGCCAAACAGTGTAACTCTAAAGTCAATGACTCAGTTAAAGTTTGGTGGTTAATGTGCAGTGATAAGTGTGAAATGTTTCAAGGTTAAAAAATCTCACGCTGGTCCTCACAAAGACAGGAGTGTGAGGACACACACTCGCTCTTCTTCTTCTTGTGCAGCAGAACAAACAGGAAACCACAGAGAGAATCGCGTCCTGTTTTAGTTTGAGCAGCTCTGTTGATCACAAACACCGATGACCGCTTGGCCCAATTTACTTAACTATTATTCACATTTCACATGTGTCAGAGTCACACAGGATGAAAACACAAGAATTCAGCAACGACAAAACAAACAAATGAAAGTAGAGCAAACAATACTGAGATAAACCATCATAAATGAGCTGAGGAATTGATAAAGAGCAGAAGGTTGACTGTGAAGTTTCCATCAAACAACCTGAGCAGAGGGCAGTTACTGATAAACTGCTACCTCATTGAAGGAAATTATAAGGATATGAAAGTGTCAACTTTTTCATCCTAAAATATTTCATTTAATTCCTTTAAATTACTTATTAGTAGGGACACTCAGAGTTACAGAAAAGGTTTTTTTTAAGCCCCCATTTGAACTTGTCATAGCAGGAAGAGAAAGAATAACTAATACCATCAGTAATGGTTCCAACGAGATGGACAAAACTACAAAATGTCACAGGTGACTCGATAAAATCCAACATTATTTCTTTTTTACTTCTTAACCACAAAAGAACTATATATGGGACACCAGGTGAAAAATGGCAAACTGATTAAACTGAGTAAATAAACTCATTCAAAGTCAAATGAGGAAAAATAAATGTAAGAATTGCATACAACCTTTTCTTTAAAAATATAGGTGGTTACCATTTTTGAGCTTATAGTATAGTACATGTGTATACACACACACACACACACACACACACACACATATATGTATATATATATATATTCTTTTGGCAGTGTAGTGTACTGGCTCTGGAATTTCAAAACTGATGAATATAGTTACTAAAAGGTCTGGGACTTACGCAGAAAATGTCCTTTCATGTGCCCTAAATGTCAAAGATAAATGTGTTTCATCTACTGCCTAAGTCAGAGTATACTGACTTTATTTCACTTTATCTCTATAAGCTCTTAACCCAACCCTAAAAACATGTTAATCCAATTGTTAGGTCTGCAAGTTCCTTTCTGAGACACTCCTTTAGAACTGAGCCATGGTTGAGGTTTTTAGTTCCACCTGCATGGGTCCTACTATAAAAAAAAATAAACATTATCATCTATTATATATAAACACTATTATTTTTACTCCACCGTGTATAATGTCTGTATTATCTGTTCTGTATTATCCATTTTTATGCAATGACACAGTCCTGTTTGCATTTGGCTCCCTTTTAACTGAGGCTATATCTGGATTACAATATGTCTTTAATGGCAGGAGAAAAATGTGTTTTATTGTCCAGAAGCCACAATTCCAACTCACATCTCCCTGCTACCAAAGCACTTTCTAATAAATACCTGGAATCTGGTCTTACTTTAAAACAATACAACATGAGCAACAGAAACAGAGGGTGACAAAGGGGTTCTCCTCTAACATTTAAAACTCACCAGTGCTGATCTCAGGTCTGTTTAACTCCAGTGTTTAATTCTTGGAAAGATAAACCACTGCAGAGGATTTTAAAACATCTGTTTTTCTTTTTCTCTGCTGTGCTCTAAAATATAACCAGGTAAGTATTATATAAAAACAGAAATTAAATTAATACAGTAAAGCATTGAGATAAATAGTTTATATATATGACAGGTAATATAATGAAAAACATAGATCTAAAACAACCATTACAACAAACACCTAAAGAGAGCTCCGAGTTTGCCTCAGCTGACTCTAATCCGCAAATTCTGCTTTTTCCACTGGACCCCAGGAAGTCAGAGTAAAGGCTCTTCTGTCGTTTACCCCACAGTGTTACCCACTACTGTTTACCAGCTACACTAAATCTGTGCAGGTCAGTGCAAGAACAAACACATTCCACATTCTTAAATTTGGATTTAAGCATCTGAATTTGATGACAGTTGGCAGGTATCTTGTATCTGATTAAACTGCTCCCACACAGTCCTGCTGAAGATTAATCATTTGTCCATTTGAGTCCAGGGCTTTTATAAGTTTTTTTCCATAAGCAGTTGACCGTGATTAACATGGGGAGAATAACATACTGGACACTTTCTCTCTGAATGATTGCTGGGAAAACATAACAAATCTAAAACTGCTAATGTACAGCCTATGAAACAATAGGATTTATTATTTTTTGCATAAATATTTGTTCATTTATTTATTTATTTTTTTACTTTCAATAAATGTTCAAGTCCAGTGTCAAAAGAAAGGGTTACCACCTCATCACATTTCTAAATACCGTATTATACTGAGGTCAGTAGAAAAGATATGGAAATATATTAATTGATTTCTTTACACATACAGCTGTGGGGCATAAGGGGCCCAAAGCAATGAGGGATTAAGCCAATATCAACAACACACGAATTGTTCAAATAAGAACCATGAATTTAAAAAAAAAAACAAAAAACAAAAAACAAAAAAAACAAAAAACGTTATTCTGTTTATTTTACAAATTTTATTGCAACACGATCACAGGTTTTCTGGGGAATTTTACTGAAAGCAGGACAATCAGTCTGTCAGACTGTTAAATCCATCAGATATTTACATCAACGGGAGAGAAGAGTAAAAACTTAATCAAAAACAACATCACTGAGTATTTGACAAAAGACAAAAAAAAACCCCAAAAAAAACAGTCAAACTTCCAAAAAATAAAAAACACTACATGTATGATAGGGTAAAAATCTGTCTGTCCACAGCATGATAATATTAACAGGCATATGTTGAATGGGACATATGATTTTTATACATGTTATTATACAGGATAGAGACGTATACAGAATTTAAGCTGAGTAAAGACAACATGTTTAATCGAATTGATCAGAAAGTCGATTGTGAATTCGTCATCTCTGAGTTTTTTCTGGTGAAGGTCTGCCGAGTTCCTGAAAAATAAAACATGAAAATAAAAATGAAATTCATGTTATTATGCGTAACCCAAGAGATACAAGGATATACTGACTCCAGATTTCTTCGGTTTGTGTTTCTTTAGTTTAACCCTATAAAATTAAGTGAAAGCACAACTTACTGTCCGTAGGTTTTAAAACTATGATGCATATTCCATAAAATTAGCAACAGAAAATGTCAATCAGTTCTTTTATGAAGAATTAAAGCGTCAAAGCAGAGCTGCACACTTAACATTGAGAAAGATATGTATATGAAAAGTAAAATGTTTAAATAGTGAGTTCATCTAAGGCCTTGAGAAAATTGTGCAAAAACTATTTAAGTCTCAAATCAGGTGTTTTTTTTAATCTTTTATTTTAAATAGATTTTTTGTTTTGTCAAACTGCAATCTGGACTACGGAAATAAATACCAATTTAAAAAACAACAAATTTACTTAGAGTAAAGCAATATTTGTAATTAAAAAGGGTTTAGTATTTTTATTTATTTTTTTTAATCCGGGCTCAAGATGAATATTTCCTAATGAAAGTGAAATGTTAGCTTTTTATTTACAGCTTAATTTTTAAGCATTTGTTGCCAGACACTCAGCAGTACAACAGCATCCAAGCCACATCCAGTGTATCCCCGTGATACAAGCAACTGTTTAAGAACTGTGGTTAAGGTACCTTTACTGTCCATTTTACATATATCAGTGGTATTAGATAATTACTAACACTGAAAACTAAAATTAAAGTGGAACCCTGCAGTAATTTTATAGGATTTACTGGACTTAACAACACACAGTTTAGATAGTAACTTTGATGTTCACCTCGGTGTTTGCCTCCATATCAGTGGTTTAGATGATCAGGATAAACTGGACTTGTCTTGCATCTCGTGGATGATGTTAAAAAAAATAAATAAATAAAATTTTGTCATCCTGTGTTCTTCCCCTCAACAGTAAAAAACTGAGCTGGGTAACACAAAACGTACTCTCTAAATGATCATTGTAAGGGTAAATAAAGCTAAAATCACGTCACTCCTGTGTCTGGTGATTCTGTCAGACAACGTCTCTGTTATAAAACCAGGATTTCAGCAGCAGAGCAGCAGCTTGGAAACGGCTTAGAAGTCGCTGCTGGTTAACATGTCGTCTTAATGGGCCACGTTTCAGTCACTGTTTCATACTTGTTCCGTTGTCTGACAACAGAAACAGAAAGAAACATGTAAATGGGAACAGCTTGATTTGGACCTGGTCTGGTTAGATATACATTATAATCGAAATTACCATCTTTATCAAAATTTTACCAATATTGTTTTAGATACCTAAACCCTGAACTTTGTCCAATTATCCACCTCAAAATTCCTGGTGATTATTTAGGAATTTGCACTTGCTGGATGGAAAAAAACATTTCTATTTCTTATAAATGCATTTAGTAAAACAAATTAGTAGGTTACACACAGGAGACAGGCTTGATATTAGATGATCGTGTCTTGTACAGAAAGTTGACCACGAGCTGGCGGACGGAGGGTTTGACCTCAACACTAGCATCTCATATCAGCTCACAAGGACTTTTTTCAAAATTATTTTTGAGTTTTTTATTTTTATTACACAACTATCTTCCCTGACCTTCACCAGAACTATGGAAGAGTGACCAAAGGTTTGGAAGTGATCATTTTTGGTCATTAAATACAGTCGGAAGATTGAGCAAACATCTAAAATGAGTGTGTTGTCCTAACTGATGGAAATGGTGGACAACAACATACAAGTTAAAAAGAAAAAAAACATAATTCTACTTTGCTCGTTTTTTTTTTGTTGTTTTTTTTTAAACTGTTCTTAAGATACTGTCAGTGAAACTCAACACTTCCTGCAGATGTTTCACATTAAAAGCCTACCAGAAAAGGAAGGATTATGCCCTTTGAACTACTGGAGGGCTTTTAATCTCAGTTTATAGTTTCTGGTTCAACCAAACTGCACCTTCTTTGCACATTATCCTTCCATCCATCATTTCGTCTGATTGACAGTCAAAAACCAAAAGATTAAACATAATGTAAATTAAAGACAAGGAAAAAGAGTCAAGTTATCAAATTTATGAACCATTTTTGATTAAAAATGATTTAATTGATGAAAATCATTATTAAAATAAAACTTTAACACGTGGAGGACTCTGAAAGAATTATGATTGAATTATCTTATAAATCAAGGGAAATGAAAAAGAAAGGCCTGTCTCTGACATAAGCTCATGTAAGATTTAACAATAGTTGTGAGAGTCATGTGGTTTTGTACTCACATTGACTGATCCACAGTCGCAGAGTCATCAGTACGTTGAAGACGATGGTCTTGAGGAATAACAGTCTCAGGATCAGGATGGTCAGAGACGCGTGGTTCACCGTCGGCTCTGCAAACAACAGCGCTGCAAAAATTAAACCAGAGACCAAACCGAGCTCTTTAAACTTTTACTTGGTTCAGTTAAATTCAATACCAACCTTGCTCCAAAGAATCCACACACAGCTGCTTCTTGTTCGGCACTGAAAGATGTCAGACACAAGACATGATTATAGGTTTGGACAATGACAGTCACTTGTCATTTGAATCTTTTCAGCTGTCAGATTCTCTGTGATGCTCATAGATGACAGTGCTGCAGCCAGTGTAACATTAACATCATTTACAAAGAGCTCCGAAAGGAAAAAGGGTAAATGGAAACAGAAAACCAAGTCTGCTCACGTTTATACTTAAACCTCTCCATTGAAATTTCTCCATTTTGGTCATTTTGCATCTTCATTTACATCCCAGAATCTAAATCATCTTCAATCTACACAGCGATGTAATAGCATATCCGTGTTCCTTTTTATTCTGAATTCATTTTACCATTTAACATTTGTCTAATTATTTATACGCCACTCATAACATTTTTCAAGTTCCTTTTTTCCAGCTGAAAAGAAAAATCGTGGCTTTATATTCCAGTTTAGAATCATTCATATTCTGTATATTATACCTTAATATTATTATTATGTTTGTCACGCATAGTCAGTGTGCTGTTGAGTGTTCAGAAATCCCTTTCCTATCATGATAAAAATGATTTCTATGGAATTACTCACATTGATGTAGCTCACAATTAGTTTCATTCCCATTTAGTATCACAGCCACGTTGTACAGAGCGTCATCTGATATCTGAATGGCCTCCTTCGAAGAGAACTTATCTATATGGGTATTATTCGTTGCATTGTGTCTGCTGAAACCGGTGGCCAGACATGCCCTGGTTTCCTCATGTTTGATCTCATAGTAGGTTGGCTCATATTCCTCCCCTGAAAAAACACAGAGGAAAGACGACACATTAATTCACTTGAATACGAGCTCAGACATTTCCACTAAACTATAGATCCAGTTCAGATACTCTGTTGCATTTCTGTTTCATGTCTGGTTCCTTTGGGAGAAAAATGGGTAATTAACTGACAGCCACCATGAATGAATAGCTGAAGAAAAAAAAACAAAAAACAAAAAAAAACCTCTGCTCTCCAAATGTTTGAATTAATTGTAGCACCTTTGTAAATCAAAAGTTAGTAATCCCCATGTTAAAGGCATTTTTCATATTTAGTTTCAATATATTCAGATTATCTGAATTTGGTTAAAAAGTTGCATAAGTATACATTTATCCAATTCATGCAAATATGTTGAAAAAGTAATGTTTTATTGTGTAAAGTGAATTACTATCATAAACAACAGACTTACCCATTGACCTGTCTTTACTCAATATAACCGTATTGTATTTGATTAAACATAACAGATTTGTACATTTATATTTGTATATGAATATTTGGTAACTCACTTGTTTCCATCATAAGTTTACTTCCAACACCGAATATGAATTTGGTTCCTCCGAGCTGTGTCACACATTGTTGTGGTGTTGGATAATTACCGCACTGTGTTTTTTTTGGTGATTGTGTTCACAATTTCAGAACATTTGGTTAAGATAAACCTTTTTTTCTTGATCAGATTAAACTGCAATAAGCTGAACATGTAGACTATACTATAATATTAGGAATGCATTTTGAATTGTGACATTCTTCTTATTACTCTTACAGTAGAATTCAGTTATAGATACAATACATTTGTTAAAATACCAAGTTCAAATTCCAGATCCAAGTGAAGTCCTGACATTGTCATTCACACAAAGGTTTGACTGCACTTATGCACATAACTAAATATAATTTCTAGCTTTTCCTACAACTACTACTTTTGTTTTATTTACTTGTGAAACCAGGTTTGGATTCTTTGCATTGCACAAAAAGAAAATCACTGTCACATCATCAAGACTTTCATGTTTTTCATGAATTTCGTTTAAGATGGTCAGTATAGGTCAAAGGCAGGATAATGTATAAATGTGTAAATGTAGACAATACACTTACTTGACTGTATAGTCACTCTGATTCCAGATCCAAATATGATTTTTAAGTCATTATTCACACAGGAACTAAACCAGTTACCAAAACCAATGCAGTGCATGTGCCACTGGTCTGGTTTGCTTTTCAAAAGTTGTCAATGTTTGACAAATAATTATCACAAATCTATCATTACAGCAGTTTTATAATCTTTTGGCTTTTTGTTTTGCTGATGTGTGTTAGTGTAGTATAATAGTCACATTACAGTTAATTTAATTCCAAAATTAAACTTAAATCCACTGCTGGATTTACCAAGGTCAATACAACAAGATTTACACTGCCGTTATCTGGGCAATAAAATCTAACCATGTCGACTTAGTATGACCTCGGTTTTATTGTGTGTTGTTAAAGGTTTACAGTTATGTAAATGAACTCAGCAAAGTATCTCTGATATGCAAGAATTAAAATCTTAATCATTATAACAATGAGACATGATGGAATATACATATCTATGTCATTGTGAGATTTCTCTTATCATGTGTAGCTAATATTATTCAATTTACTGTTTTCTACCTGAACTTCAGTTCCAACACCAAACAGGAGTTTGGTAACTCCAGATTGTGTCCCACACTGTTGAGGTGTGGGACACATACCACTCATTTATGTTCTTGAAAGCTCTTAAAGTTTTACAATCAGTCTTTTCCATGAGAAGAATTTGAAATACGGAGCTTAACATTAATCTACTGTTCTGAAGCTTTTCAACATGGCCAATGAGATCTAGACGGACAACTCTTCATGCTGCAGCATTTAACATGTGACATGTGATACACAACGTCATGTTTTTGCAGAAATGTGAAGAAGCCATGTGAGTTGCAATATTAAATTCAAATATGAATGAAATATTTACTTCAATGTAGTTAAGTCTCAGACTTACATGTCATGACAATAACTTTAATTCCAGGTCCAAAACACAATCCTGATGTTATTCACACACAGATTTATCTGATAGGAAAAAACAGCAGTGAACTGAGTGAAGGAGTTTTGGGTTTTTTTTTCTTACATATTTATGTATGTTTAAATTTGTTCAACCATAATTAGCTTTCATCTACATGAATTCAAAAAAGTAAAACTTCTGAAATCTGTAGTAAAACAATCAAATGATTGATGTAAATGACTTTCATACATTTATGAGTACAACAAAGGAAATATCAGTATTAAAAAATTGACAAGTGTTGGATATTATTTGTTAATTTCTTTCCTTTGAACATGGACTCAATTTTCTATTATCATTTTTTAAAAATTATTATTATGGCAAAGTGTAAGTATTTAGACATGTTGTACAAACTTTATAGTTTTGTACTAATGAGGAAATTACATAAGAGAATTTTTGTGTCTTGATGTTGTGAGTCTGTTGGCAGGTCTATAGCTTCATACTTACACTAGCTGTTCTGTCATTCTGTATAAAATACTTTTACTACTACTTATGAATAAAATGTGCGATTAAAATGGAATGAAATGAATGTTATTATCTAATCCCAACTTTTAAAAGGTAAAGTACAATTTAAAGGGTTTAATTACTAGAAAGTCCTTACATTAACAGTAATAATTAACCATTAGCAACCAGGTTGACAACCAGGTCTTTAAAATGGTCGTAGATGTTATGCAGTTTGGCTGAGTACAAGCAAAGTGCACTTACGTGACGATACTATAACTTTGATTCCAGATCCAAACCGGAGTTTGTAGTTGTTACTATTCACACAGCAAATTGGAACCATTCAAAAACCCCTGGAGCTCCTTCATTATACTGACTTCATATCCCACTCAGTTTATATTTCTTAAAAAAATTCAACAAATATGATTTATATTAACATCTGTATTTCTCATTTATGCAAAATATTACAGTCTACAATTTGTGTATAATTGTAGTTTTCAGTAAGCTTATGTTATTTATTTCTTGTTTGTATTAAAATATTGAGCATCAAGACTGTTAATGTAATAAGGGACAAACAACAACTCACTAAGACACATTTAATTTCATCCCACAGCCAAATGTCATTTCCCATCTGCTTGTCACACAAACACTCACAACTCCACGATAATGTCAAACTAAAATCTTTGTGCAGTAACATGTATTATACAAGTGTCACTGTTAACTGCGGGTATGTTTAACAAAGAATTAATATGTCTTTTGTCTTACTAGATTTTACTACATGATACCATTTATTCTTAAATTTAATGTGTTGCTGCTAACTGGGTGTTTCAGATTAGTCCCATCTCTCACATATGTCCATTTCATAGATGGAAAACAGTTATTAAAAACTTCAGTCTGAACTTCATTGCTTCAGTCTGTTTTGGACTTAAGAAAAGATGACTACAGTTCAATTACGGGGTTTTCTTCATACAACGGGGACCCAGCTTAAAGCTATTTTCATATATGAAATTTCTTAAGTAGAATAATAAAGATGAAATGAAAAAAGCTAAAACTGGTATGTTCCTTTTCTAACAACTTAACCTACATCTTTAACCACTTAAATGGAAAATTAAACCATTTAAACTTCCAGATCAGCTGCTTAATCAATTGAAACTGGACTTACTGGTCTCGACCGAGACATGAACCCCTGATCCAAACAAGATCCTTTGGAATCCAGACTGAGGCACACAGAGGAGAAAGCTTCGACGAGAACCACAACCTAGGCCACACAAAGTCCTACTACTGTCGTTGTGTTCTTAACTTTATTGTCTGTGTTATTATTTGATATTGCAGTTAAGAATATGTCAATTTAATATTCTGATTTAAATTTGGTTCATATGTTTGAACTGACCTGCGGGTAGTGTTGTCGTCTAATAAACGAGAAGGTGATATTCGACCTTCAATCATCTCTGTTACAGCCTGGGACACTTCGCAACCAAATTTCTTTTTAAAATCACAGCATGTTCTTACTTATTATAAAATGAATATTCGACTTATCACTGCAGATTTGAGATTAATTTTATTTCATGTGATTAGATATCATCACATAAAAATAACCAAGATAATTCTAGTATGATTATCCTGTTTGTTTTTGCATGCATATCGTAGTGTTTAATACTAGTTTTACTTGATAACTGATCATTGGTTATGTCGTCATTGATTTTAATGTCGTCATTGATTTTAAACTGAACAAAAGGTCACTAACTATTTACTGCTTCAATTTTCACCACAGATAAACACTCTTCACACTGGAACATATAATGCAACTCTTGTATTAAAGATCCTTTGCAATATTAACTGTTGTTTTTGACTCATCAGTTAACATGTTATTACTATTTGTTTCAGTTATGTTCTTTTAACAAATATAAAATCTTACTGCTATGTACTTTCAGCTCAGTTCCTCGTCCAAAGATCAGATTTCGAGTCCCATCATTCACACACCGAGATGCTTCATAACATTAAGTCACAAGCAGCCAATGAGAACATTTCATTCACTTGAAATGGTAGATTCTCACTAATGAATATTTTACTGGAAATATTTACTGTTGAATCTCTTCTGTTTAAAGAGCTGTAGATTTGTTCCATCTGAGATTGCAGTCAGATGAGTCTGATTAGAAGATGAAGGTGATATGAGATGAATATTGGTGCTATGTCAAACACCGAGCAACTAATATGCTGTTATTTCATCTGAACTGTCAACATGTTTGTGTTCACCTGAGAAGTTTGAGGAGGATCCAAAGTTTCAAGAGTTAAGAAGCTAAACTGTATATTTTCACAGCAAAGGAGAAAAAAAAATGATCCCATAATAAAATACCTCCTGACTCTGTTCTCAAGATTTAAACCAACAAACGAAATCAAATAAATTTCTCCCCGAGAGTCTCTTTTGGACCTTTTTTTTTTTTTAATGTTTACAGTTTATGTGTTTATTCATTCTGGTTATAACCATTTCCTGCTTTTCTAAATGTTCACATTCTTGGATGTGCCTTCTGTCTTACTGCTCTGTAGTTTACTTTTTAAATCTACTACTGACAGAAAGTTATTTTAATTCTCATGCAAAATGTAAATATATTCAAATTTTTGTGTCATTCTTACTGGTTTGTATGAAGAGTTTAACTCCTTTCGCGAAGATGAGCCTTCGTGCAGCATTGTTCACACTGTACATGTCATCAGCTCAAAAATGTCTGAGTTTCTAAATGTGTAATGTTTAACTCTGAAGAACAAAACATTCAATATTCTCATCACGATAATGAACCATTAAAACATGTTTGTTTCATTGTGATGTAATCATTGTGTTTTCTAGTAGTAATGTATAAAATTAAGTTATTCCCCATACTCAACATATACCCTTCCAGTCTAAATATACATTAAAGCCTTTTTTTTCCCTTTGTAAATTGAGTCAGTAACAGCATTTAAAATATCATTAAATTCATTAAATCAATGGAGGGAAACTTATTAAATTTGAGGAGAAATGTTTGTTAATTTTACTATTTTACAGTTACAAATTAACTCCAAATGGCTACTTCATTACTGGCAATTGGAAACATTATAATCATTTAAACCTGCATCAGAAGAATCATAGTGTTGATTATACTTATTTAGCTCAATCTACAAACAAAAAATGTTCACATAATAATATTACAATGTACATGCCCTTATTCTAAACTTAACTCAATAGTTCAGATTACTTGGAAATTAAATGAAGTGTTAAGTGATAAAGTGACTTACTGGTGTTAACTCTCAACTTTGTTCCAGAGCTGAAAATCAGTTTGTTGCCGATATTATTCACACAGTGTCACACTTCAGTGCAAATACACTGAGGAGCAGAGTCTCTTAATTTTAAACCTCAAAAGGTCCTTAATCTTTTCAAATGGCAATTTAGGTAAAATGTGAATGAAATCACATAAACTCAGGGATAAAACTTTGACAACTATAAACTGTTGATGTTTATATTTACAAATACTTTTTACTCACTGTCATGGATGAGGAGTTTAATTCCAGACCCAAACTTGAGTTTTTGGGAACCAGCTGCAGTCACAGTTCAGGAAGGCTGAACAATAACCATGATAATTCTTAACGAAACTGCAGGTTTTTAAAACTTCATCTATATATCCTCTTTATACAGGTTTGGTTTGACTAATACAAAATAGTTGACTAATTAAAGGCCAATGTAAAATGTAGGAGAGCCTTTTACCGCCAGAAGTGCATCTACCTCAATTAATTTTTTTATCCATTATTTGATAGTTTTTTCTATACAGTGCCAATTATAGTGTTAATGCTCAAAGCTGTGGTTATCAGAGATGAAAGTAATGACTGAAAAATTCTCAGTCAAATTGTTTTACTATGTCTTTTAACTTGGTAAATGACAATCATTTCTAAAACATGTCAATTCATTTTCTGTCAATTTCTGTGGATCATGTCTTTTCAGCACTCTTCACAGATATTTTTAATTCAATGTGTAGCACAGATGTCATTGACAGTGATAGCTATGAAATCCTTAAACGGTACCTATTAATATTGCTTCAGCCTTTTGTAACTTATCAGTTAGCAGTCTTTCAGTAATTGATTCAGTTGTTCCAAATTTAATTATCTTACTGTTTTGTATTTTCAGCTCAGTTCCTCGTCCAAGGATGAACCTTCCAGTGCCGTCATTCACACACTGAGAGGCTTCATAACATGAACTCACAAACTGTGTGTCTTTGTGAACTGATTTTTGATTTTTACTCTCATTTTTAAATTTTATGCACAATATATATACTGTTGAATCAGTTCAGTCTAGGGAACTTTACATTTGATTTTTAGTTTGATTCTTCTTCTTTCGATTGTAAGTGAGATTCATTTTATTTTCCCACAACAGAATAACTTCATGAAAACTTCTTCCCCCCAGTATAATGTCTTATTCTCATAAGAGTCAGAAGAATTTAATGCATGAATGAGTTGGAAAAAAAAAAGAAAAAAAAAGTTTTTACTCACTGTCGTGGACGATGAGTCTTACTCCACATCCAAACTGGAGTTTTTGGGAACTGCTTGTAGTCAGTGTAGAAAGGCTGAACAATAACTCAAAACCTTGTTCACAATCTCTATTGCATTCAATTTTGGATTTTTGTATTTTATATTATTTTTTTAGATGTTATGCTTTGTTATTTGATTTTGTACATTTCTGGGTTGTTTTTCTTTGTAAGTATTATCTGAAGAAACCTAGATAGTGTCTTGACAGATTTTTTGTACTTTATTTCAAATGTAACTTAAGGGGAACTTTCTTTCCTTAATAAGAACCAAAATAACGCCAGGACTGGTTAAAATGTAAAGGCAGTTTTAAAGTTTAATGAGAATGTGATTTTGCTAATTGTGTTTGGTGTGAAATTGAGATGAGGGTTGAAACAGTTGAAAGGAAACTATTTTTGTTACAAGTGAAGGTAAATAAGTGAATTTTACTTTCTGGTTTCAATAACTAACTTGATTCCTCTTCCAAAGCTGATTTTACTGAATCCAGAGTCAGTCACACAGTGATTGAAAGAAAATCTAAATCCTCGAGCTAAAGAGCTTTATATAACATTAACGGTTCTGTTTGGAAAAAAATTAACCTTTTTCATGAAAAGTTAGTAAAGATCACAAAGATATATTTTAATTAAAATTATAGTCATTTTCATTCATTGAATTTTTTCCTGTTTTCACAGGTGAAAAAGTGTATTCTCTAATACACACTTTCACAGGTATATTTCTACCTACAGCAAGAGGATATTTTCATCTATGATTGTTGGATTGTTGGTGGGATTTCTCACAAACTACCAAAATGGTTTGCATCAGACTTGGTGGAGGGATGGATCAGGGGCAGGGAAGGAGCCATTACATTTTTTGGGCAAATCAGTAACATTTATGATTTTTTTTCCTCTGAAGCCTGGTGTATGTTGTTTGACATAAGCCTTGACGGAGGTCTGCACACTACTTAGGACAAGCCTAGTTTATAAGGATAAAAGAAACTCATTTGGTTTTATTGACAAAACCCTGAGTAAATTGAAGTGACAACCAACTATTTTTTAAGCTAGTAATTGTAGTTTAAAAATTGCTAAAGTATTAAAGAAAATGATTTTCTTACTGGATTGTACCAACAGAGTTGTTCCACTGGCAAAGAGAAGTCTTCCTCCTCCAAGATTCACACAATGAAAAAAGGATGAACAAGAACTGGCTTCAGCTGCTGGTTTTAATGAGTGCAACCAACAAAAACTTGAATTTCTTGTTGATAAAAGGCCTTTAGAGCAATTAACCAATGTAAACCTGGCATTAGTTCAATAAAATATAATATTGACAAATGTTTTGAAGGTGGTGTCATTTTTTTGTCTTCACTATGTCTATAAATACATCCTCCTTAAATGTGCATTAAGTTAAATATGTCCTTAATTAATGCTAACCTAACAGAATGTGTTAAAGGAAGATTTTGGTGGAGGTGAAAAAGCATTAATTTGTTTAGCCACACCTTAAACATTGACTGCCTACTTTCTAACAGAAAGAAAAATTCTGCATTGAAAATACTACAAAAATACCTCAAACCCCATTACTTTTCAGTTTATGTATTTTAAGACAATATCTTTATCATCAAAGCGTTAAGCATCTCCTACTGGAAGCTCCATTTATTAACCCATAAAAAATACTTAATTACTCAGTTTAAGTCTATGATATAGAGTGGATAAACAATCTTGATATTCAAGGGATAAATTAGCAGTTTCTGATCATAATCCACAGAAGAGAGTCAACAATCTACTTTGACAAAAATGGACAAATTAAGTTAGAGTAACTCCAGATTTAGTTACTGACTTATCTATCAATCTTTATGTGAAAATAAAATAAACTTACTGGATTCAACTGTCAGTTTGGTGCCAGAGCCAAAGATGATTTTATAAACTCCAGAGTCAGACACACCATGACAGCAACAAGTATAGAAACTCTGCCGCTGTTAGCTACTGGACTGAGATTAATTTAATAAAACTTTTTCGAATGATTTCTCGCTGAAAGACGAGTAACACAGAACTGCCTTCACTGGAAAAGACATCTTATGGTTTTGTTGTCATCATAACAGGGCATATATCTCAATATTAGTGCTTATGGCAAGCATTTTGTTGTAAGAAAAATGCAACCAAAATGATTTAAATTCATTTGAAAAATTACTTAAAGTAATGAAAAAGTGAATGGAAGTAAACATCACTTTCTACTGACAACGTAAATCACATTGTCAGCAGATAATGATATTTAATGCAAAATTTAAATCAGCTGAGATAGCAATATCAGATGAATTTACATTCTAGAAAATGATTTAATTTATTATATTAACATAAAAATAATATTTATTTGATATGTAATATAATGGGGGAACTTTTTCTTGCAGAACCTTAAAAGGGTGTAACTTAGCCTGGATAGTATTACCTAGGATAAGATTCACATTGTTTGCCTTGAGCACCTTGTTCTACCATCTTCTGTTTAACCTTTAACAAATGTTTAAAATCTTAAGAAATCGTCATAATTTTCACTTATCTACTTTTTTTTTTTTTGACAGAAGTGAAGCATCTAAAACAAGCAAAATCCTTTTTCCTTACTTGTTTCTACATGTAGAGTAGTTCCAGTGCTAAAGAGGAGCTTCATTCTATTATCCACACAATGGAAACAGGCTCAACAAAAACACCTAGAGCCTCAGCAAAGTACAAATAAGAACCCAGTAGCAACAAATTGTTCTCATGGATATCACACTCTGTTTAGAACGTCACTGAGTCTGGAATTTAAAAAAATATATATTCTTTGAAAGATTGACAAGTTCTAGCATATGAAACATAAAAAGTATTATTAAGTTATGAATGGCCAGAGGAAGAAAAAACATCAGACCGTCAGTAGTTACCAATGCAAGAACTGACTGCTTAGTAAAGCAGAAAAGGGTGTACTTATCTTAAAGTTGTACTTAAAATATTTAACTGTTTTTCCACTGAATACAAGTCTACTAAACCAAAGATTACTCAGCTGTGTCTTTTGTTTAAGCATAGAAATAGTCTTACTTCAGCCAATTGTAAGTTTTGTGACAACCAAAGATGTTTTTCTTAAAAGCCAGAGTCAGTCACACACAAACAGTTTTTCTGTCCTGAACAATTAATGTTTCTTACAGCGACAAATTTAATCACATTGTTTGCAAACAGTTCTTTTTTTCTAACTGATTCTGCTTTGAACTTATGGGTTAATGGGTCCCATTAATGATAAATTTAGTTTTTAAAAGTATATGAATTAATGTTATATGACAAACTTCAGAGCAGAAAAAAACCCAACATTGACATAATGGACATAATGTTCAGAAATGGTGAATTTCTGAAGCTTAAAGATGACCCGTTGATAGCTGTTATTAGTTGACAAGCATATATTAATTATTAGTATATACTTAGGTAGATTCGGAACAATGAGATGACAATATTTAAGCAATTAATTATAGTTTCTTAAGTTAAGGAAATACTAAATGTTAGCATGCCAGGAACAACATAACTGTAACTGACGTACTGAATATCTGAATTCTACTCACTGCTCTCTACAATCATTTCGGTTCCTTCTCCAAAATAAAGCCTCCTGTTTGATCCTGAAGCAGTCACACAGCGCATCTGGTCTTAACAGTAACTACAGAAACTTTCTTCATGAAACTTCAATAGTGACAATCAACACATCATGTAAACAGGTTATTTCCCTGAAATAATTAAGTGTTTTTTTCTCCAAAATAATAAATATTGAATAACATAAAAATTTGATAGTTTACCCTATTTAATTTTTTTTTTTTTTTTATAATAGCTTCTCAGCTCTGTTTTTGTTCTCATTTCAGGTCCACCAATAAAACAAATATCATCTAAAAAATTTAGAGTCGGTAGTTCACTGAAATAATCAATTCTTCATCCTTCCCTAAAAGTGAATTTTAAAAGCTGTGTCTCACATTTAAGTTCTTCCAGTTTCTCTTTTTTTATGTACCAAAGCCACTAGCAGACATATCCGAAACTGCTAAACCAAGTAACAATGCTGAATTCTTAGTTACACTTTATCAAACAAATATTCCTACAAATGTATTCAATGACTTATTTGATTCAACCATCAGTTTTGTGCCAGAACCAAAGATGAGTTTGTTGCCTAAAAAGCCCAACATACAATAAGAAATACAACTACATAAACCTTGAGGTCAAAGACATGGACTCTTTCCTCATGATACCTACTTATTAAAAAAAAAAGTGATGGGTAAAACTCTTCCTACTTTACAGAAAATTTTATATTTTAGGAATGAAACATTACAAATTGTTTTTGCTTAAAGTTACAGTTCATCCAGTGTTTTTATTTGTATTTAAGCTGCTGATGGTCATTTCAGCAAACTGGAAAACCAGGTAATAAATGCTGAATTCTTAGACCTAGAGTTTCAGAAATAAGACATCACGTATCTTAAAAATGAATTAAAAAAAAACTTACTTGATTCAACAATCATTTCAGTGCCAGAACCGAAGATGAGCTTTGAATTTCCAAAGCTATTCACACGACAAGAAAAGCAGCTACGAAAAGCCCAAGACAGACTATTTCATTAGGAAGTTATTCAAGCTGCTGATAGACATTTCAGCTACATTTGATTAAATATCATTTCTTTTAAATTAGATCAGTGCCTTACCTGATCCTATAATTGGTGCCAGACTCCATTTGTATTGAAATAGCCAATCACATAATAAAAAATTAAACCAAATAAACCCTGAAATCAATCATGTGGACCTCTCCGCGTCCGTCACCTATATTAAATGTAACAAATGTAGTATTGAGCATGAGAATCAATAAGTCATATATTCATGAAACAAGACAAAGGTAATGCACAGTAGCTTTTCCCAGAAATTAAAGGCTTAAGGCTATGCAGTATATTTTCGAAAGCCACATTCTTAGCTGAATTGAGTGTATCTACTAATTTTTATTGGTACATGTAGGCTGCTTGTTGTACAAATCTGGGTGAAAATGTTGAATTTAGAGTGCTGCATTAGGTCAAATGAATAAAATAACTTACTTGATTCAACTATCAGTTTTGTGCCAGAACCAAAAATGAGTTTTGAGTTTCCATAATCAGTCACACAGTAAGAAACCTAAATGCCTAAACCCTGGGATCAATGATATGGACTGTTTCCTTATTAAGCCACTGTACTTATATTTGAAAGTTTCTATGCAAACACTCACTATATTACAAGTAACTCTTATTTGGTTGGAGAGGAACTGATATTATGGATGAGAATTGCAACATATGACTAAAAGATCTGAATCACTACCACAGATTTTTGTACAAAAAACATGAATGTCAAAACATTTAACAGTCACAGAATGGAAGGGAGTTTCTATCTGAACCAAACTGTTTATCTAGTGGTTTGGGGTTTTTTAAGTTTATAAATTACTGATGTAGATACAGCTGAAATTGTTGCATTTAGATAAAATAAATTCAACATATTCCTCTGCATTATATCAAACATCATTCCTAACAAATGAATAAAGCAACTTACTTGATTCAACTATCAGTTTTGTACCAGAGCCAAAGTTGATCTTGTTCCCATAGCCATTCACACATTAAGAAACCCAGTGACACAAACTGAGATCAAAAACCATCAGTTAAGAAAGACAAATAAATTATTTTTAACTATTTTTTTTTAAACAATTTAAAAAGGCAGTTGCCCAGAGTGGCTCTGGGAAAAGTCATGGAGGATGATTCCAGGTCTAATTTGGAATCCAGTCAGTCTGGTGACTGGTTCTGTCCTCTACTATGGTTTCAGAGAAAATAATAAAAAGTTATCATCACAAGTAAATTGAACAGTATACATAGTAATATTAGAGTTTGTTTATACCTGACTCAGCATTTGTTTCTCTCATTTACATGGAATAGTTGTGAAAATGAGAATTTTTAATTTGTTTCAGATTCAAAACAACTAATTACTAGACAAAATAATGCAGAGATTCAGTTTTTAACTGATTAGGAACCGACAGGCTAAAGTGGATACATGTCATGTTGTTGGGTTTTAGTTGATTCCTACAGTAAACTATAGATCATTTACAACAACAACTATTGAACTTACTGTCCTTGACAATCAGTTTGATGCCATCCCCAAAGAGTATTTTCCAATTTCCTGTCTCAGTCACACAACCCTTCGTTCCCTTTACAAAAACTGCAAAGGATCCTAAAGCTGTACTTTAACTAATTTTTTGAAACTGTATGGCTACAGAGTAACTCATGTTTAAATAATATTATTAAATTTTAAAAGTAATAGCATCAAGAACAAACTACACCTGCAACTTTGTTGTAAACATTATTTTCGTTAAAATTTTCATTAGTGGCCGTCATATTTCCAAGTATGAATGATGTTTTTCTAAAGTAAGCAGAAAATTAAATGGCATGTAAAACAGAAACCTTTTCCTCTGAATATTTCAGTTCTTAATACTCACTGTTCTCTACTATTATTTTGGTCCCTTTTCCAAAAAACAGCCTTCTGTTTCCTGAAGTAGTCACACCGTTGATTTGATCTGAACAATATCTACATGCTATTTCTATAATTGATAAGGTTCATCAAGTATCTTTCTATACAGATTTGATCTATTTTCGAGTAGAAATTGGAAATATGAGGTCAAATTAAAGACGCGATATATTTAAATTTACTTACTGGAGCCAACTGTCAGTTTATTGCCGCAACCTAAAATGAGTTTAGTTACTCCAAATATGTCAGATTATGATAATTGAAACATAAATCTAGATGAATGACTGAATGGAATAATACATCTAATAATAAACTACTAACATGTACAAAAAAGTACTTTGCTGGTAACTTTTTAAACTAACAAATTTATTGTTTTGTTTTTTTTCTAAATTCTGTCATTAGATTTTACTTGTGATTTGTGCCATATAAATAAAATAAAACCAAACACATTTAGACATATCATGACATTTAGATGTCATAATATTTAGTGACACCATAAAACACATTTTAAAATAATTTAGCTAGTTGATTTTTTTAATGCTTACTTGTTTCTATAGATAGTTTGATTCCTTCCCCAAAAATGAGTTTTAGGTTTCCTCCTCCAGTAGTCACACAGTGGATCGGAGCTAGGCAATAACTACATGAGTAATTTCATTATTAAAATACTATGGTTTTAGCTAAAACATAGTCTCCTTAAAATGTATGCTATTAGCAACACAAATTACATATTATACAGTTGTAAATGTTTACAACCAAGTTGCATATTATACAGCTAGTAATAATAGTAATAATAGTCATGTGTTAGACTTCAATCTACAAATGTAATTTTCTTGCAAACACTCTTGTTTTAGCAGGATGTCAGTGCATTACTTGCATTAGTGCTATACGAAGGTTTCATATCAATGAAAAACCACAGTCTTTAAATTTTCATGTCATCATTCAATATCTTGTCAAAATACATATGAGAAGGTTATGAAATTAACTTACTGGCAACAATTATCAGTTTAGCTCCAGACCCAAAGATGAGTTTAGCAACTCCAGAGCCAGTCACACTCTGACAAATGTAAACACATAAACAGAGATGGACTAATGAAGTCAAAGAGGGGCTGAATGAATTTAGCTGTTTTATTCCAGTGAATTCTGAAGAACTTTGGAGATTAATACATCAAATATAACCACCAACAAAATTTACCACTAGTTAGAGCTATAGAGAAATGTATTCATTTCAGTTCTAAACTTCAAACAGGAGTCTAGAGGTTACAAATGATTAACACATCATTTTAATTTGTCATGTAATCACCTTATTCTGAATGCAATGCAATGCATAAGCCATTATGCGAGCTGAAGGTTAAAGTCATAATATATACAAGTCGTAATATATACATGTATATACATGTAATTTATGCAATGGGAAATGCTTCTGATTTACGTTTATCATAATTTGAAAAATTTCATTAAAAATTTCTTTAAAGGTAATCCTCTCTCTTTTATAGCATTCTTTTCCAACACTCTGACCTTCATCAAATCTACATATATGTCAAAGAAAAAAGCCAACAGACAAAAGTAATTAGATTTTGAATTATTATGCTACTCACTGGCCTCAACGGTTAGTTTAACTCCTTCCCCAAAGATTATTTTCCTGGCTGCTCCCCCAGTGCCAGTCACACATGATTTCATCTGAGAACAATAACTGTTGTCTACAGAAACTAACAGTGAAGAATCTAGGAACATCATCTGCAAATAGTAATATTATATTTGTATGCTGTACTCTAAAAATGACTAATGATGCCAAAATTCATAAACACTACAATCACCATCTAATCACCTCATAAATAATTAAAATTTTCATTCCACACACACAACCCATTATTTCAGATGAGTTCTACTAGGCTGCATCTGATCAGGGACCTTTCTGACAACTTTTTCAATCAGCAATATTTTTGGTGTCAAAATGTGTCATTAAATCGGGCAGCCATTATAATTTTTTTAGTCATGTAAATATCAAAGAATACCTCGGCATGAACATCCAACAAAAAGATTTATTTTATCTAATTAAAATATAAATTCTAGATACTTACTGCATTCTACAATTACTTTGGATCCTTTTCCAAGAATTAGTTTCATGTTTCCTACTCCACTAGTCACACAGTGGATCTGTTCTAAGCAATAACTACATAGACAGCTACTGACAAGAAAGCTAACAACATTTGATGCAGAGAATTAAGAGTTAAGAAGTAAAATTCATTGAGATTTTTGCAATTGAACAATTCATCAAGTTTCATGGTAAAACTGCCAAACAAAGTCCTTTTGCTTAAGCACGTTAGTTAAATGCAGTAAAAACCCCTTTAAGTCAGTTACTATATTGGCTCACATTTTCAAATTACTAAAACATTTTTACAAACATATAGTTGTTGTGCTGAAATGTGTCATTGTCTTTGGCTGTCATGCTGTCAGCCATAAACTGATTTTGTGTCACACCAAATTAGACCCTGAGAATGCATCTATATTAATGTTCATTTTAGGATGTATAAATTCTTGATACTCACTGGTATCGACAGTTAGTTTGGGTCCAGTTCCAAAGGTTTGTTTATAGTTTCCTGTCCCACCAGTTACACAGTGGATCTAATCTGAACAATATCCAGATAGCAAGCTTCTGCTTAAATCAACACTAATTAAACTATCTGGCAACAACTAATGGAATTAGTAATGATTAAGATGTAAAAAGAGTAAAAATATTTTGCACTTGCAGAGCTGGTGTATTTCTGCATGGTTTGCCTAGTTCTGGTATGTGTGTAACATATAGACAAGGTTTTAAATAACCTTTCAGCAACAAAAGCACCAAAATGATATAATAGGAAATTCTGAATCAGGTATAGCATATTAAGCGTAACTTACTTGAACCTACAATCACTTTTGTGCTTGACAAGTTTAGATGCCACAGAGCCAGTCAAACTCTGGCAAACACTGTAACATTAACACTGACACCAGAAGTTAACAAGCAGCTACTGTGTCCAGCTAGATAATACAATTTCCTAACTAAATTTGTATTTTCAAAAATACCCCTAGCCCTTTTTACCCGTAGCAAACAACAACAACAACAACATGGGATACATGAAATTAGTCCTTATGTATGTAAATTTATATTACTCACTACTCTCCATAGTTAGTTTGGTTCCTTTTCCAAAAGTGATTTTCCAGCCTTCAGACTCAGCCACACAGTCAGTCTGATCTGAACAATAACTACATGAACCATTTCTGATTACACATACAAGAGTTACAGTCAATGGGTTATGGGTCACTTTTTATAAAAATCATCTTTTCATCTTGGGAAACTCCACCAGAATTCAAAATTAAAGTTGTGTATAGTTGATCAAAAGTGGATCAAAGAAACCTTAGTTTGCAGAGACAGACCCACTGGTGGATGAAATTTTAGAGTTTAATGTCCTGAAATTCAAGCCATTATAACCTCTCTATGCAGGTGGGTAAAAACCTTCAATTTTTGGTGATTTTGAATGTTTTCAGAAAAGCTGAATGATGATTTATATTATGGATTATATTATGCTCAAAAAGAACTGATATTTTGAAGATACAAGGTTTCTGATCACACTATTATTACGATATTATCCTAACCCTAGCAATTGACCAGTGGTCTTTTCTGTTCACTGTAACTTTCCAATACCTAAAGGCAGCAGAACTGGGAGGAGGCAGAAAGACCCAAAACAGTTTAAGTGCTTTTTGTAGTACTTACTGCTGTCTACAGTTAGTTTGGTTCCTGGTCCAAAGATGACTTTGTAGTTTCCAGAATAAGTCACACAGCAAATGTGATCTGAACAATAACTACACACACAGTCGTCCTCAAATTGGCACTAATTACAGTTAACAAAAAATTAGTAAAACAAAACAGTGACCGCAAATTTGTGTTTGGCTTCATATTCCTTGGCTTTATGCACCATAAATTCTAAATGTGTCATGTAAGAGGCTTTTTTTTTTTTATTGCCACCTCTGCCACGACTCAGTTAAGATTGCATTTAAAAATACAACTAAAACGACTTGGCAATTTTTAATTTCTATTTTTAGGGAGTTTGCCAGAAGAAATAGACTTGGCATCACCAGCATTATGATATAAAAAGGTCAAGTATATCCAGACATTAATCTCAGTGATCCCTACTTTAATCTCAGTAATCTTTTTTTCACCCCGTCATCCTCTGTACTTACTCGTTTCAATGATCAGTTTTATCCCTCCGCCAAAAGTGATCTTGGAATATGACACACTGTGTTTTTAGCCATCACAATAACTGGTGGAGAATAGTGCATCAAAGACATTATGTATGTCATCATTAGGGGAGAAAACAGTCACATTATATGATGCTGGCATGAATTTCAATAGATTCAAATGGACAACATCTGAAGTGTACTATATAAATGATAGATATATTTAAATTCAATAATCAGGTGTCTTCCATTTTAGAGATTTGGGATCATGTGAACGTTTAGCTTCAACAGATCAGCTCCTGTGATCTTTGTTTATGAAAAAAAAGAGTTCAGAATCTGACTTTTGAGCATCAGTGGTGACGGAATTATATTCAAGAGTTTAGAGGGATTTATTAAAAGAAAACACACACAAAAAATAAACAACTGTACTTACTGACTTCAACGTTCAGTCTGATCCCCGACCCAAAGATCAGCTTGTAAGTTCCAGTATTCACACAACACAACACATCATCACATAAACTCTGCAAGGCTACAACTCTATCAGCTTCATATTAACAGTGAAGCAGCTCACAGTGCTATAACCCAGTCAGCTGACAAAACATCATGATTAAAGCCTGTTATTGTAATGAGGAGAAGATGCTGTTAACATAACTTATTACCAGTCCATGTAAAAGTCAGCACATCTCAAAGAGCACTTTTACTGTGATGTCTAAGCAGAATAACTTTATGTTGAATGTGATTGAAGCCAACAGTCATAATTTTAAGAATAAAAGGACAGAAGTCCCTACGTTAATGTAATGTTAAAGATATAAAAACAGAAACAGGAGCATTTTTGAAAAACTGATTGGATTCATCAGCAAAGCATTAAGCCTCTAAATGTGATAATACAAAAACAAATCTATCTTCCTCCTCCTCCCAGGAAAAAAACTTTATAATGCAAAACCATAATTTAAAAAAAAAAAAAAAAAAATCCATTCAAGAAATCTTATTTTTGCTTAAACTCTTATTAGAGATAAAATACTAAAAACAGACTGAAAAGTTTGCCTGCAGATGTTTGCACTTTTTCACGGTTGTATTTCACTCACATTTTTCAAGTTTGCATAATGTAAATTAATTATTCTCTGGGATATGCAAATCTCTGGGATATGCAAATCTGCATCTCTATGCAAATCTGCGTCGCTATCATCTTACGTGAGAATGATTGATAACAGATCAGATAAGTGGACTCACATGTATCTACAGTCAGTTTGATTCCAGATCCAAAGATTAATCTTGAATCGTTTGTCCCACAGTAAAACTGGACAAAAAAAAAAAAAAAAAAAAAAAAGTGCCTTCATGCGCAAAATGCGTAAAGATCCACTAAATCAAACTAAATCAGGAGGTTAAATGGCAAAACCGCTATTGTGTTTGAGTTGACATTTAACGTTTTGAAGTTTCTTAAATGTTTCCTATAATTCATTGGTCATCTGCTTGATCCTTCTTTTCAGATATATGAAATTACTGCCTGTTAAAATCTTCTAAACAAACTTCAAAAACAAAACTTTTCAGGGAACAAGAGATTAGCTGGCTTCCTGTTTTCATTTTTCAGAGATTCCAGGGGATTTTAATTTTGCTTTTCTACAGTTTGAAGAATTCTCTTTATCGTCCTCACTTCGGTTACATCGGGTTTTTTGTTTTCAAGTTACACATTAAGCTATATGTTGCGTCGCTATCTTAAATCTTTACCTGTTTTGGTATCTTGTCAGAAAAATGCTGTCACTGTAATAAAGAAAACCAATGAACATGTTATGAAACTAAGCCTGTCAACTTCAAATGAAGTTGTAAACAACTTTTTAAGGTCAGAATTTCACCACAGAATGATAAGAATTCAACTCACTGGCTTGAACATGTAGTTTAGTGCCACCTCCAAAGATGATCTTGTTGACATTCACACAGTCTGAAGGCTCAGTACACTAACCTCACGGATTCAACTCTGCAGCAAACAGTTAAATTAGCTCCAATACTAGTAAAGTAACAGAGAAGAAACTCTGGAAAACACAAGACATGCTTGGCAACCAAAAAATGTAGACATGTAGAATGTAGTAGTGGGAAAGTTATCTAATGGTTCAGGTTAGCTTAATGTGAAAAATAAGACTTGATCAGACTTTTCAAATTATTCTTACTGGGGAAACACATTTTCTAATTCTACGCTCAGCATGTCAAATTTGTGAACAGCAGCTTCAAAACCTCAAAGAACGAATCCAATTGAAGGGAGAAAAATTAATAAATAAAATCAAACCCTAAAACTTCCCTTCCCAATCTTTTCATTATTTTAGAAATGTGTTATTTATCAACACTGGACAATTGATGAGAACTAGAATTGGGCTTTAATTTCTTTAGATTTGCTCAGTTTCTCTCTAATTCAGACACTGAAACTGTCTTTTTGACTTTGACTAATGCGTTTTATGTTTCAGCTTTTTTGTTTAATATTTTCAAAGTTATTTTGAACTTACTTGACTGAACGTTCAGCCTCATTCCTTGGCCAAACAGCATTTTATTTCCTACATTCACACAGTGTTTGGCAGTCTGATAAAAACTTAGATACAAGACTGAGACTGAAAAGCCGAGATTCCATTTCTAACAAAAGACTACGAGCAACGGATCAGTGTGAAGAAAAATGTTAAAGTACAATCAGAATAACGATTAAAAAAAATGAATTTGCTTTGGTTTTAAACAAAGTATTACATTATGTATTTATATTTATTTATATTATATCTAATACATATTTCAGCAAATCACTTTAGTTTCTACTTTAAACTAGTCCCTTTTACACTTTTTTTTTTTTTTTAACTCATATCAGTACTTACTGGATTCAATGTTTAATCTGGTTCCACTGCCAAAGGTGATCTTATATTGACTTCCAGTAGTCACACATCATGAAGCCTCATGACACAAACTGATGAACTGGACAAAACGTTATTTAGAAAAATTACTAATGGAAAATTATGTAAATCTACATTTATTTATACTATAATTTTTGAGATTAAAATGATCAAGAATCTTGTAGCCATTAAGTGTCGAAAAGCATCTATAATTATTTAGGCAACACCTAATTTTAACAGTTCAAATTCCAGATGTACAAGATTTAAACTGTTATACTGAATTATTTTCTTCTGCACTGAGCTTATGATTAGATATATTTTAAATATATATCAGTACTTACTTGTTTCAATGTTTAATCTGGTTCCCTTTCCGAATAATGCTCTAGATCCAGCTCCAACATTCACACAATATGAAGCACTATAACACAAACTTGACAGTGACGACCTGAACCAAACTTCTGAACCAAGCTTCTGATGACCTGAACCAATTTTTACATTTCTGGACAAAAAAAAGCTTCTTAGTAAAGTAAAATGGGTATAAATTTCTTACAGCAAAGATACTAAACTTTTTTTTTTTTTCAAACCAATTTTATGTATTCCTTTAAAAAAAAATGTAAAACCTGCTTTGGAAGATGGTCTGTATAATATTTATGATAAATATTAAAACTTACTGGCTACAGTGGTTAATCTGGTTCCATTTCCAAAGATGAGCTTATTTAAAGCTCCAGTATTCACACAACGTGAAGAACCCTGACACAAACTCAACAAAGTGACCAAGTGAATTAAAATTCATTAAAAAAAAAAAAAAGAAAGAAAGAAAAAAATAGATTTATCCTTAAATATGCTTCCTGGATTTTAGCTTCTTTTTAATTTAGGAAAACTTAAAAGTATAAGTTTCTCTCATATGATAATTGTTTTTACATTTGAGACTAATCTGTGACACATAGGATTAATCTGACCTATTTAAGTGACAGTGAATGTATTTATGATTTTTATGAGCAGTACAGGTTGACTGGTAAATATACTACATATTAATACTTTATTTTACTACTCACTGGGTTCAATGATTAATCTGGTTCCATTTCTAAAGATGATCTTAGTTCCAGTATTCACACAACGTGATGCACCATAATACAAACTCAGGACGGTGAAGACCTGAACCAAGCTCCAAAGAAAATTATTTTTTCCAATTTGGGACTAGCTCAAACAATTGCAGACAAATTACATTTTTTTTATACATTTATATGATGATTACAATGTAAATTTTAAAAATTATTGTACATTAGAGATACTGAGGTGTTTCAGGTTTTTTTTGTTTGTTTTTGTTTTTTTAGGAGATACATGTTTTCCACCTGACAACATTGTTAAACTGAAATGTGAATAGTCTGATCAATATCAGTACCTACTGGGTTCAATGGTTAATCTCGTTCCACTGCCAAAGATGAGCTTAGTTGAACTTCCAGCATTCACACAACATTAAGCACCATAATACAAACTACCACAAAGTAACTAAGTTAACCAAAAATCATTTTACAAATTTATTTATTTTATTTTTTTACACAACTGAGACTTCAAGACAATTAAATTAATTTCATGGTTTGCCTTTATAATAAATAACTAAAAAATATTATAAATATATGTTTACATTCACTGCATGTTTAATAAAATCAGTTCCCTCGATTAATAAACTGACAACTCACTTGATGTATTTGATGATTATTGTGAATTATTATGGATTATGAATTATTATTATTGTTAGATATTATTATTTGTATTAATTATTATCATTATCATCATCATTATAGTTTTTCAACAGTTTGTCCATAAAGACTAAGTCTGTGTTTTAGCCGGATGGGTCTTCATTTGCTAGTTCCTGACACTGGCGAAGTTTTCCACCTTGCAATGGTGGTAAACTTGTATCGTGAGTATTTCAATAACACACAGATATTGTTTGCTTTTGAATGTAAAACATTTATGAAGAAATCAGCACTTACTAGGTTCCACTCCTAAAGATCAGCTTATTTCCACTTCCAGCAATTATACAACATAAAGCTTCATAGCACAAACTCAACAGGTATGAACCAAACCAAACTTCATTTGTTCCTCTCATATAAACAGCTTTTACTTGTGAGACCTCTGTCTGAATGGTAATGCTTCAGTCAAAAAATAGTTTACTATTGCCACTAAAAATGATTGTACAATGTTGATATTTACTGTACAGTAGATACTACCGTGTGAAAATTCACAAACCAAACTTCATGTGGAAAACCAAGGATTTTACATTTGAGACTTCTGCCAGAATGCTTACACTCCAGTTACATAAATGAGACACTTTTTTGTAAATGACTGTTTTCTTTGTACCTGAAAAGCAGACATTTTGATGATACATGTTTTCTACCTGACAACAGTGTTATGCTGAATTATTTTGTACTTTGTTCTGATTTCATGATCCTGAGACATCTAAAGGATCATTTCCATCAGTGTCAGCAGGTGTTCACTCATCAATGGGTCCAGAAAACTAAAACTTTAATGATTTTTATATATTCCTGTTTAACAAGTTCAAATTATTCATGATGTTCCACGTAAATAATATTTATGATCAATATCAGTACTTACTGGGTTCAGTGATTAATCTGGTTCCACTGCCAAAGATGAATTTATATCCACTTCCATCATTCACACAACATGAAGCACCATAACACAAACTCAACAGGTATGAACTGAATCTTTTACAATTGTGTCCAGTTAAAGTTTTTATTTCTATTGATAATAATGATTTCGAATATAATTATATTATGAATACTCTGTATGTCAATAAAATGTCCATTTTATGATGATTTTATAAGCCTGAAGAGTCGAACAAATTACTGTCAATGTCGACAGCTGTTCGCTCATCAATGTGTCCAGATAACTACAACTTAATAAGACAGTTAGGCAATATTCATGATCTAGATCAGCACTTACTGGGTTCAATGTTTAATCTGGTTCCACTTCCAAAGATGATCTTTGCATTTGCAATGTTCACACAACATGAAGCACCATTACACAAACTGAGCTTTGACCAACTGAACCAAACTTCATTCAGTTAAACATCATTTTAAGATGTGAATGGGGGGATGAATTTGTGATTTTATGATTCATATCATCAACATGAATTAGTTTTTAGAGATGTTCCTTATAAATAGCACTTAAGATCTGGATCAGTACTCACTGGGTTCACTGACTAATCTGGTTCCACTGCCAAAGATGATCTTATATCCACCAGTATTCACACACCATGAAGAACCACAACATAAACCATAATATGAACTGAGCCAAACTCCATTTAGATAAGATAAAATTGATTTTATAATTAAATATTTCAGATTTGATTTTAACTGCTACTTCTATCACATAAAACCGAATGAAGCCAGTTTTTTTTTCTTCTTTTCATAATCATAATTTTTGCATTTGAGACTTGCAAGAATAATTATTAAAAATATTTAATATAATATAAACATAAATAATATCAAAATGTATATAGATAAATTTTGAGATTTATTATAATAGATGAATTGATTTTATGTAGATCTGTAATAGATTGTAAAATGTCATTTTGAAGATGCTTGATATAAGTAATTTATATCATCAGTATCAGTACTCACTGGGATCAATGATTAATCTGGTTCCACTGCCAAAAATGATCTTTTGATTCCCAGTACACACACACATTATGCACCTTAACACAATGTGAGCTGTGACCAGCTGAGCCAAACTTCATTTAGAAAACTTAATCTTAACATAGTTTACCATTTTCATTAACAATACCACCACATGAATAATAAAGATTATAATAGTATGTCAATTCTGATATTTTATCATTACCTCTTATGTACACTAAACTTTTAGCAATAGTTATATTTGTTTAATAATTACATAGCTGATGTTTGTTTATTATGCTTAAGGCAAGTTTTATTTTCCTTTTTATGATGATTTTAAGGCCTTAGAAAGTTGTATTAATCATTTTCATTAGTATCATGAGCAGACAATCAACTTTTCATATCCTATACTGTTCTTTTATATAAACGGATATATATTCATGTCAAACAATACAAAATTTGCTCTGGTTTATAAATTTATATAAGTACTCACTGGGTTCAATGGTTAATCGGGTTCCACTGCCAAAGATGATCTTATTTTGATTCCCAGTATACACACACCACGATGCCCCATAACACAAACTCAGCTGTGACCAGCTGAACCAAAATGAAATCAATGTGCATTACAAATCGATATCATGACTCTGTTTTAAACTCTAATACTAAACAAGCATTTTTATGGATGATGGTCCTAACAAACAAAGATGTTTTTGATTAACATAACAATTGACAGTTGATGTTTTTATGATTCACATTATAAGACCGGTTTGTTTCTAAAGATGCTCCCTATAAATGATATTTATGATCTAGATCAGTACTCACTGGGTTCAATGATTAATCTGGTTCCACTTCCAAAGATAATCTTTTGATTCCCGCCATACACACAGCATGATGCACCATAACACAAACTAAGCAGTGACCAACAGTGAACCAAACTCCATTAAGTAAACATGATTTTTATATCACAGACTGACACTGATGTTTACTACTTCAGATATTGGTTTCAGATGGATGATTTTCCATTTTTAAAAGGATATCTAAAGACTGATTTCCTACTTTCTGACATTTTAGGGATACGAGTTTCGTATCCCTAAGAGGAGTGTTGGACTGAATTATTTTCTCTAAAATTCTGAGGAGTTTATGGAATCATTTTCATCCTCAACAGCTGATCACTCAGTAATAAGTCATGATAATGACAGCCTAAAATAAATAAATCCATTCCTGTTTAACAAGTTTAACTTCATATTAATGATGTTCCATGTCTTCTTTTTCTTTTTCTTCTTTTTTTTTCTTCTTTTTCGGCTTTTCCCTTTAGGGGTCGCCACAGCGAATCAGTGTCCTCCATCTAACCCTGTCTTCTGCATCCTCTTCACTCACACCAACTACCTTCATGTCCACTTTCACTACATCCATAAACCTCCTCTTTGGTCTTCCTCTAGGCCTCCTGCCTGGCAGTTCAAAACTCAGTATCCTTCTACCAATATATTCACTATCTCTTCTCAGGACATGTCCAAACCATCTCAGTCTGGCCTCTCTGACTTTATCTCCAAAACCTCTAACATGTGCTGTCCCTCTGATGTACTCATTCCTGATCCTATCCATCCTGGTCACTCCCAGAGAGAACCTCAACATCTTCATCTCTGCTACCTCCAGCTCTGCCTCCTGTCTTTTCCTCAGTGGCACTGTCTCTAGACCAAACAGCATCGCTGGTCTCACCACAGTTTTGTACAATTAATGATGTTCCATGTAAATAATGTCAATCTAAACAACACAACATGGAGGACCATATCACAAACTCAGTGACAAGCTGAACCAAACTTCATTTAGAAAACAGAAAAATTCCGTTTACACCAAAACATGATTTTAAAATGTAAACAAAAAAAAAAAAAAAAAAAAAAAAAATTAAAAAAATGAAAATATTCAAATGAAGCCAGTTTTCTTCTCAAATAATCATTCGTTTTTAGTTTTGAAATTTTGTGCGATTGATTTCATTCAACAGTAAGTTAACATACAATTTTATGCATTCCTGTAAAATACTGTAACATCAGTTTTTGTACCATGCAAATGATATTTCATGATGATCTAAATCAGTACTTACTGGGTTCAATGGTTAATCTGGTTCCACTTCCAAAGATGATCTTATTTGCAGCATTCACACAACATGAAGCACCATAACACAAACTCAACAGCTACAGACTCAACAACCCCCCCCAAAAAAAATAGAATTTTTTCAATCTACTGAATGATTACATTCCAATCACATAACAAAGCTGTTATTTATATCTATCTATCTCAAACCTCCCTGATTAGACCCTGCAGCATTGTCTAGATCAAAGAAAAGCTGTTTTCTTAGCTCATGACATTATGGAGATACCCAACAACAATATTATACTGGGATATTCTGCTGTGATTCCTTTTTGCTGATTTTATCATTCTAAAAGAGTCAGAAAATTCTTTTCCATCACTTCCAGCAGCTCTTCGCTCATCACAAAATTCTGTTAGAAATACTTGGTAGAGTAAATGAGACTTACTGAACTGAACCACCAACAGAGCTCCAGAACCAAAGACCAGTTTCTCACGTCCGCCAGTATTCACACAACACGAGAGCACAGAACAAAAAACACTCACAGCTCAGAGGCGACAGCACTGAGACTAGAGATGGAACAAATATTACTGAGATGATCAGAGGAATCAGAGAAAAAATATAAAAACACCATAAAAAAGGTTGATTAGGGGCTAAATTTCAACATTTCATGCGATCATCTCATGTGAAACATTTTACGTGTGGACATCTCATAGGTATACACAGGTAAATTTCTGATACTGACACACTTTGTTACAATTTACCTTTAAAAATGCCCCATAAAAATATACTTATGGTCATTACTCACGGGGTTCGATGATTAATCTGGTTCCACTTCCAAAGATGAGCTTATATCCAGTGTTCACACAATATGAAGAACCATAACACAAACTCAACAGCAACCAACTGAACAGAATTTTTAAATCTGACTGAATGATTACATTCCAGTCACATAACAAAGCTGCTGTTTGTACATTTATATAATAAGTAAAATGTAAATGATGATATTTAGTGTAAAGAAACTGAATAAAATGTTTCAGTTTTCATTCTCCGAAGTTAACATTTCTTAGTTGATGTATTTATCATGATTATGAATATCTATTGTTCTGTTTGATGATTTTTAGCGGTTTACTGGATTAACTGCACACTTTTTTGTCTTATGGCAGTTTTGAGGCTTTCTAACACTTTACAGCTCTCATTACATTTGTCCTGTTTCAGATCTATAATTATCACATTATTATCATCATCATCAAACCTCAGAGTTTGAGAATACAGTTAACTTCTTTTTGAAACAAATATTTAATATCAGGTACATTAGGAAAATTATATATATCCAATAACAGACTTATAAAATAAAAATGTCATCAGTTACTCACTGCTATTAATTATCAGTTTAGTTCCTTTGCCGAATAAAATCTCCCATCCTGAGGAAGTCACACAGTGTTTCTGTCCTCACAAAAAAATCTGACTGCAGATCAGCTCAAAAGGCCGAGGTCAAATGTGTTTAAACCCTCTTTTCCCTTCTTGTACGGATACTTAAAGCATCAAAAATTTAAAACAGCACAAAGAAACAAGTGTTTTCTGTGTCATTATATCATTGGAGTATTGGACTGATTGTACATGTTTAAAGGTTTAGGTCATTCTGCAACTTATTGGTTTGGTTCTCAGTAGTAACATCAATCTGTATTGGGATTAAGTTTGGATTAAACCAACCAGGTTTCTAACATCCTTCAAAAGCAGATCTTTAGTTTTACCAGAGCCATTAGTTTTTCCTCTTTATTGTATTTACATGATTTGATGTGATAACAAAGTAGCTCAAAAATTCAACATTTTTTTTCTAATTTTCAAAGAAAAATTTTTTTTAACTTACTGAGTAAAAAGAAAACTTACTGGAATCGATCGTGGGTTTGGTTGCAGAGCCAAACAGGATTTTGTTGTAGCCTCCAAAATTCACAGTGTTGACTGTCAATACATGAACCTCAAACTTAACAATTCAATGCATCATAAACTCTTTAACAACCAAAATTCTCTGTCTGATATTAGAAAACATCTACGAAGTGATGAAAGGTGCTGTTTTCTTTTGGACTTAGTCTTTAACCGAAAAAACGGAAACGTGTTTTCACTGCTCCGGCTTTTTTCGGTTGTGTGAAGAACATACAGTTTGAAGGATTTGGTTCCTAGTTCGGTTTTTGCATTTTATAACCTGTCTGATAAGAATTTGGTGTAGAGAAAAAAAAAGAAAAGAAAAAAAAGGCAAAAAAAACCCACCGATGGAAAAAATGTGAAGTTTGACTCTAGATGTAGCCGCATAGAACTCAACATAATGTAGAATAGTTTCCAAATAATATATGAACCTGGAAATCTACAGCGGCTTAGAAAATAAAGTCAGACTTCTCTGCAGGAAAATATCAATAACTGATAGGCACATTAAATTAAACATTACCAACTGATAAGCTGCTGATTTTCAATGATAACTAACTGAGCAAAGTCAAACAAAGTCAGTGCTGTTGATTTCATCAGGACAAAGAGCGAGATGAGCAGACTTACAGTTCTCCACCGTCAGTTTAGTTCCAGCTCCAAAGAGGATTTTATCGACACTAAAGCCTCTCACACAGCAACACAACACACGACAAAAACACAGCCAACAGACTCACACAGACGACGAGGAAAAATCTCCAAAATTAATCCGAATTTTTACATCATAAGAGAACAACGGAACTATTCGAGTCCCAGTTTCACCCGCAGTTATTTGACAGAAACAGAAAACAGATCCGATCCAGAACTCAACCTCAGCTTCTCTACTTTAAGGCTTTTACACTGAAAGACCTTTTCAGCTACACCTGAACTCTCATCATCACTATAATGTCAAACTGAATGTAACAATATCAAAAGATCAGAGGTCACGTTAATCCCAAATAACAGTTTTTGATTAAAGTCTGAAAGATTTATTGATTAAACAAAAACAGTTTAAAGTAATAAAATCTTAAACCTGCTGATTCAATCTGAGCAATAGTTTTAAAGAAAAGTTTAGTTTATCAGCAGTAGTAATCTGAGAACCAACTGGTCTCTGGCTGAACTAATCCCACTGCTTAGCTAAAATCACTGACTCATTCTGGTCAAACACCGTGTATATTCATTATTGTTACTATTGCGTGCTTGGTTTTGGTGAATCGGACAGAAATTTCTTACTTGATTGAACCGTCAGTCGAGCTCCTCGACCGAATATCACCTTCTGAGCTCCTCCCGAATTCACACATCAGCAAACACTTTAGCTAAAACCAGACAACCTCAAACGAGCACAAATCAGGAAAATATACAGAAACTACAGAAGCCACTGAATTTTCTGTCTGTCACACTAAACCTGGCCTCACTTACAAGTATTAATTTGTCCTCCTGGGGTTTTGATTAGGTCCCTATTTTTAAACTTGTCTTGTTCTTTTGTGAGGGAAAATCTGAATGTTTTGTAAAATTATCATTATTTCGACGGAATGGTTTTGATATTTACTAAGCTCTTAGCAGTCATATTAAAGTCACATTTCTTTATTCAAACCACAGGCTTTTATTTATGTCTTCAATATTCAATCGGATGGAAAAACTCTGCTCATTTAAACAAAATAAAAAGATTTCGCCAAATATCAGCCTGTCAGATTCTGGAAGCTTCCGTCAGACGTTTGGACAGAGAGGACATGAACGGCCAGGGATTTGGTCACTCGTCCAAAGACTCAGTCACGGGCTGAATTACTTGTTTTAATAGGATTAGTTTCAATGTTTCAAATCTTCCCATCGGACACATACAGTTAATAAAGGACTGAGCGCTTTCTCTGAACCTGAGTCAGTAGCAGCATTGTCTCTGTCTCACCTGACTCAACAATCAGCCGAGTTCCTTTCCCGAGCATCAGCTTGTCAGTCCCCCTTGTCACACTGTGAGTAATGGCTGACTAAAAAGCTCACAGAGCTTCAGCTGTAGAAATTCACCATCAAGCCGGATTAAATCCTCATACATTAGCCAACAGTGAAATTCTAGACTGAACTATCATCTCGCTTCACCAGTCTCTGAGGTTAGTTTGTGTTAAACTGAGCTTTCTGGTCTTTACACTATAAAATAAATAATTTTAATTTTGCTGAACAGCTGCAGAGAAAGAGACTCATGATTCTATGGTAACGTGGAGGTTTTAAGCTTTGAAAGAAGAAGGGAAAGAAACAAGGTGATCGTCTAACACAGTGACAGAGTCAACGGTAGAACTCACGGCTCTGGACGTCCAATCTGGTGCCTGATCCAAACACCAGTTTACCATAACCAGTCCCGGTGTTCACACTATGAGACGCTACATGGAAAAAACTGATCTGACTTCTGCTGCCTCCACAACCAAATCCTGCTTTTTTTTTTTTTTTTTTTTTTTTACCTCAAGTCCAATTTTTCCTTACAGCACAATTTCATAATTCTACTAAATCCAAGGAAGTTCGACTTTTGTAATTTAGTATGTTTCTCTGATTCTCCTTTTGTGTAACTTAAGAACCAACAATATCTAAAAGTTATACAAGTCTCCGCCCACAACAAAGACATCAATCTCATCAAGTTATTTCTTTCTATCAATGGGTCAGTCAACTGGTTTTTTTACATAAATGAGTGCAAAAATACTCTAACTGTTTCTGATATAAATTAATTTTTTTCATGAATTTTCAGGAACTAAGTCTTGTCTTCTCTTTTCCTTTGGTGTAATGGAGCCTTATTCTGTCTTTTTTCCATGTACTGATAAAGGTCTGCGTCTGAGTTTACAGAGACTGACTTTTTTTAGACTTTTTATTCCTGCATATTAAGAGTTACTGTATTTATTAAAAACATGAAATCCTTGGATTGACTGAGATTCTACAAGAAGAGAAACTGGACAATATTTTCTTTTGTAAAGTATTTGGATAGTTCAGATTAACGTGTTCAATCTCAAATAAATGTTAAACTTACGCCTCTGGACAATCAGTCTGCTGCCTGATCCAAACACCAGTTTACCACCAGCCCCCCCAGCATTCACACAATGAGACAGGACAGGACAAAAACTGATCCGAGTTCAGCTCCACAATCACGTGCAGATTTCTCATACTGTTTCTCATGCAGAGTTGTGTGTTTAAATGAGCATTTTAGCTGATTTGAAAACCTAAAAGTGCACTCAATACAGATGGTTTCATACACAGCTTCTATTTATAATAATAATAATAATAATAATAATAATAATAATAATAATAATAATAATAATAATAATAATAATAATAATAATAATAATAACAACAACAACAACAATCTCTAAGCAGACATGTACCTGCTTGAATGTTGCTCCTTTGAGCAGAAACTCAACATTAGCTAATTCATTTGTAATTTTACTTTTATCACATCTGGACAAAAAAAAACAACCAAACAAACAAACAAAAAAAAAACATGACATTTTTTGTTGTGTTCTGAGAAGGCTTTACATTGATCCCTGTGGTGCACAGGAGGAGCAGCAACCCTGTCTCCTAGAGACTGCGTTTAACTAGTACTAAATTGTTTTACCAGTTACATTGTGATCTCTGGCTGGATCCTTGTCAGAAACTATGTAATTTTTGAATGAACAAAGCAACACATTTATCAACAGCAGCGAAGTCACCAGAATGTGGTTGTAGTGGATGGGGACATACAAAGAGCATGACTGTCACCAGATACCAGGTTCACATCTGGAGCCTGTGGTTTAGGGAACAACAACCTGAAAGATTGTGGTTTTAGTTAAATGTAAATTAACCGGTTGTGTCTGAAGTCAATGAACTTTTTCTGCTTTAAACCAGACTAGGATCTTCCTTGAAACTGAACCAGGTGCCGTGAGAATCTGAACAGAACCATAAACCAGTTTAATGATGCTGGAGTCTCTACTTGCCGATGTTGTGCTGCAAGATCAAAGATTTTGGAGGAAAACAAACATTTTTGTTTCGTTCGGTATCAGCCTGAGTCAGATCATGTCGCATCCCATAATTATGACTTGTCGTTGCAGTTTCGATGAGGTCTCGCATTTTTAGACCTTTTCCCCTGGACGACTTTCACAGTGTTGAACCCTGCCTGCTTTCACACCTCCTCACTATCACAATGTGAAGTAATGTGTCTGTTGGATCATTTCCTCAGAAAGTCGCACTAACTGTTAGGTTCAGCACCGGTTCCCCGTCACAGATGTGGTTTCAATAGTCCAATATGAACTTCTTTTACAGAAGCATTCATGATCATTTAGATCAGTTGTCTTTCTACACAGCACTAGACTCTCGGAATGGGAGTGTGAAGTTTGTGTCGTTACTAGTACATGTTGAGTTGAGCAGTAGTACCTGTTGGCCCTCTCGTGGATCCCTGCTAGTGATGATCAGGTTCATGATGCCTCCTCAGCTTCTCTTCCTCTGAGGTATAAACTTCTCCGGGAGTAAATTTATAGTTTCTGTAACACGTGAAAGGAAAGAGCCAAACTGATGTGATCTGTTTCTGAACCAAACTTCACCTGTGGCCTAAAAAACATCAGTCAAAAAGGAAACTGCAGCTCTCAGTGTGTATTTTTATTTCTTAACTTTTCATTCTTCCTTGAAGGGCTGTCAGAGCTCTACATACAAACTGGGAGCTTAGCAGCATTGCCAGACCTACCATCAGGATGTCCGAGGGCCCGGAATATCTGAGGGCCCCAGAAAAGGAATAAGGAACGCTTCCCACAGCTCTGTCAAAATAGAGCAAGAGTGTGCGGCAAGTTTATCTGTTCAGAACTCTAACAATTCAAAGTAATTTGAATAAGACCAAACGGGCATTTAAAAAAAAAAACCCCAAGGTGATATATAAAAGATACAAATAGCTTTTAAAAAGAGAAAATAAAAATGGGAGATAAGAATAAGATAAGATATAAAACTATGATCTGACTGACAATGAAACACTTAATTGTAGGTTTGATTTTTCATTAATTTTAATGTCAAGAAGAAAAAACATAAATGCCCAGACTTTATAACTTACCATCAGCTTTATGCTGTTTGATCAGTGTGAATGTTTGACTCACAAATGGAGGTTTTAGAAACATTTTTCTCACCGATGTTCAGAAGCTAAAATCTTCTCAGCAAAGCATGTTGGCTGAGCTCACACAGGCTCCAGACTGTGAAACAAACTACTCACTGGTACTGGGTTCTTGTAGCAAAGTGTCCCATGATGCAACAGGTGGCTGGTCTGGCCAATCACCACCAGGTGCTGCTTGTTCTGGATGGAGGTGCACCAGTAGCTAGGTTGCCAACCTACCTGCTCAGATTTTTTCAATGATCTCAAAGCAAAGCTAAGCTTAGCCCTGATCCAGGATCATCACAATTCTTAAAAAATGCCACTTGAATAGCTTAAATCCAGAGCACTCAGGGTTGCTGGCTGGAAGGAAAATAAAAATAATTCAACCACTAATACACAAGTCTCCTTTATATATCATCCAATATCAGTGTCCCCCGGAATCAGTCTGCTCATCAGTCGAGCTACTGCCTGCGGCATATCACATTGGTAAATCTCAGATACAGTCTCCACTGAAAAACATAATCTAATCAGCCATTTAGCCTTTTATTGAGCCTTTAATCACCTTAAAACAAGTGAAATATGCTAATGAGGACAGATTACTGTTTCCAAAACAATTTTTTTTCCTTTCTGGTTGAGACACCTTTTTTTGGTTTTGTGTTTTTTTTTAGTATCTTAGTTGATATTTTCAGATCACTGACTACACATCCACACAACATGACAGAGCACACATACTGTTCCTCAAAGTTCCAACAGGCATCTGGGCTTAAACTGATGCAGTCATCACTGGATGGCAGCTTCTCTCTGAGCTGTCCTGAGGTTTTGGACCAGGGTATGAAACCTGTTGCTTTGAGTTCAGCTGAGTCTGACCACATTTGTTTGAGTCAACAAAAAACAAAACATATCAAAAGAAAGAATCACTTTTTCACACTGTCTCTATTAATCTTTGGTCAAACAACATGTGAGGAATTCATAAATGTGCATATTTGATTTTTTGTAAGGGCAAAATTAATAAATACAAGTTGTTTAATCTGTTTTCTGTTATGTAAGAATTATGATTAATTTCAAATCAAAAAGATCATTCAGTGTGTGTTTAATCATTATGTTCACCTGCAGTACCACACTGTAAATGATGCATGAAGTGTTTGATCGAGGATGATGTGGCGTCAATCCGAATGTTGACATGTGCTCAGTAAAACGTTCCCAAAACTAAAAGAAACTACAAACGTGATTAAAATTAACATAATTGGTTTAATTTTCTACATTAAACCAATAATTCTTTAATAATGTTTGATTCTCTGGAACAGTTAACTTTATTTGGATTAAAAAAGAAAAGACTTTTAAAACAAATTCTCACGTTAAAATAGGAAAATCCCTTCCTCAGAATCATTTTAAAGTTCCAGTGTGTAGGATTTAGGTGGATCCATTGGTCTTCATTATGTTTTCATCAGTGTATAATCACCTAAGTATGAACTCTTTAGCCCACCATGTTTCTACAGTAGCCGAGACCAGACAAACCTAGCGCTGACTCTAGAGAGGGCCTTTATGCTTTTACTTTATCCACCGCCACCGTAGATTCTTCTGCATGGCCTGGAGAGGGAGGGTGAGGTGAGGAGTATTTGGTTGGCTGCAATCTGCAACGTCACCACTAGATGCGACAAAATCCTTCAAACTGGTCCTTTAACAAAGGTAAAGAAATGTGAAAAGTTTCTTTATCAGTGGTTCTCCTGGTAAACATCATTTATTATTATGTGGTGTATCAGCCCCTTGTTGACCATCGGCTCTTTTTTGATCATTCAGATGCTATATTAGATTTTGTTGTGTGTTGTTGACTTCTCTTTTTGGTGGGTTGCATTCTGTTAACGGGTGTTTCAATACTACTGCAAAAGCACTTCCTGTACATGTTAACCCAGTGTACACAGAATATGAGATTAATATGCTAATGCATTACTGTTGTTGCTTAATAAATAGCTGTTCATAAAAAAAAAAAAAATTGATAACACATGTTCAGACTGACCAAAATAACAGGAGTTTTTTAATGTTGGTTCATATAACTGTTTAAAGATATATATGTCTTGATATATTTTGTTATTTTAGTGTTAAACTCAGTCCATCTGAATGAAAGCAAAGAGTTCAACAACTGAAATGTAAATTACTAGGAATGTGTCACATAAAGGATCAGTGAGAAACAGAGCTGAGATGTTTTTCTGAGCTGCTGTTTGGTTCCTGTCTGATCATTATCTGCAGCTTTGGTTTTGACTGTTGAAATGTGGTTTCAACTGATGAAACTGCTGCTCAGAAAACCAACAGATACCGGCATTACATTAGTTGACTGTCAGTGTCAGGCAGCTGCTGATTCTGAGACCACACATTTGTGCTACAAGTGAATGCAGGCTAATATGAAAAAACACAACATTCACCGAAATCTGAGCGATTATCTCACAGTAATGACTTAGCATTAGTCTCTTGTTACTATAAAATTTTCTGAGATGAGCTTTTTCTGTAATAATGAGATGGGGAGATTAATATATGCACCCTGTGCCCCTCCTCATATTTGAAAGCCCCATTTGAGTCTTTCGAGTTTGACAAACATAAAGCAGTCCATACACACAGTAAAAACCTGTATTCATGTTCAACTGTGATCACAAAACAAATCAATTTATTTGTACTTTTCAAAGCAAACAAAGTTACAAAATCTTCCAAAAAACATAACCCAGAATAATAAAAATAACAGGCAAAGTTTGGACATATACAGAAAAAGAGCTTTGATCCATAAAGATGTCGTAAGAACACAACAAGATCATTAAATACATCAGTGCAAGTGTAAAAAAACAGGAGATTTGAGGGAAAGTGACTGAATAAAAAACAAAAGATCGCACATTGACGACACTCTCAGTTCTATTCAGTAGATGATTTGTGACAAATCTTATTTGAAAGTTCTAAATCATATTTTTTGTAATTTGGAGGAACAGTTCACAGTGCAGGAAGCCCCCCCCCCACACACACACACACACACATACACACACACAGCCCTCATACAATCAATGAGCCTGATTTGTTCCTGTTTCCACTGGATGACGCTTGAGCTGTTCTCCCCCCAACATGGCAGTGGATGACTGGTGTGGAGGAGGTGCAGCAGCTCTGAGTTCGGCATTAGAAGAGCACGGCTCTGATGGTGAGGATGGTGTTGAAGGCCAGAGTTTTGGTGAACAACACTCGGACTCCGTGCATCATCAGCAGGTTGAAGTTCAGCTTGGCTTTCTCTGCACAGGAGAGAAAAAATAACATGCTGAGTCTGTTTCAACTGAGAGGATTTCTGTCAGAGTTCAGTACTCTGGAACCTTGTAGCAGTCTGGAACAGTCTGTTAGTGGTGAGCAGGGTGTTCAGGTGTGTTTGGTAACTCACCTGGATAAACTTCTTCAACAACCAATTGTGCTTCTAAAAAAATGCCAAAAACATTAGTCAGAGACACAAACATACTAAAAGAGTCTGAGTTACAAAAAAATCAGAGCACAATAACAACAATAAGGACTAATTGTCCCAAAAAATCTGCTCCTCAGGAAATTTTGGTGTAGTTCAATTTTGCATTTGAATTCCTATTCTTCAGATTTATTTAGATATATTTCAAAGAAAAAGGAGTAATAAACATCATGGACTTACCCCTTTGCCAAAATCTATTGTGAGAGTAATTGTTACACTGCTAAAAACCTTTAATAGAAAGCTGTAGTAAAGGCTATTTATTACTAACTGCAGACTCACTGACCCGGGCAATAATTTATCCAACCTGGACTTTCTTATTATAATATAACATATCAAAACTTACAACATAACACCACACATTTCAAAATAATACATGTCATCAATGATATTTGCTATTAGTGGCAAATCAGTCACAAATGACTGATTATTTCATTATCATAGCTAACTTTGCTTTATATTTTTCACTTAACAGAATAAGGCAAACTCGTTAATACATATATGGTAAAGGGGCACATATATGTGAAATAAAAAGATTTATGATTTAAATCAGCAAATTCAATCAGACAAAAAAATCATACGTTTACTGATGACTTTCAGTAGGTGATGGCAATGATACAAAGACGTTTTAGTCAGAGTCGGAGTTAAGTTGACTGATAATTACCCTGAGGAGGAATCTGTTCTTTATTTTCACATTCTTTTCCTTGTTCTTTTTTCCGAGCCTTCTGGTTGTGCAGCTCACATATGTTGATGGTTTTTGTGCTGAATCCAACGTAGAAGTAGGTTTTCTTTTTCACGGACAGAACAGCGCTGCTGGTCTTTAGAGATTCCGAACCATTCACCACATTCAGAACCATTTCACCTGCCCTTGGACGGAAATCAGTGGCCAGACAGACGTCCGGCGCCCTCCTCACCCCGCCCTCGGGCAGCAGAGGACTCATCACAAACAGCTTTGGCTCCACAGAGGACGAATCTGCACAGGGACCAAGAAAATGATAAATCACATCCACGGCTCGTTAGAGGAGTGAAATTCAATCAAAATAGGTCCATAGACAAGCTTTCATTAATACTGATGTTGAGAGTCAATCCCACATCCTGACACGGAACATTTTGTTTTCTTTGCTATAAAGTAGATTTACAGTACATGCATCAGAGTGAAGATGGTGAAAGCTACATGTGCAAAAGAAATTAAAGTTTTGCAATAAAGCAATTCTGAATCCCAGGCACTTATTTTTTTCATACATATCAACATACCATATAGCACACTTTTTTTTTAACCACAGCTGATTCCCTTGGTAATCCTGTTACATAGCAGAGCAACCAACTTATTGCTGATTACCTCACAGAGAAGATGGTAACCTTCTAGAATCTTCAACTACACAATGCCAAAACAGCTGCAGAAGCATCCAGAACACAGTCTGAGTCCTCGCTGGACAGGTTTGACCGAGTTGCTGAAGTGCTAAGCTGAGCAGTTACAAAACCGAAGTTTTTTCAACAACATTTTCAGTTCAGTATCTGAGGAAGTCCTGACAGTTATGAATCACTCTCTGCAGCATCATACCATCAAGATGCTATGAAAACAAAGTTTGATTGATTGGTTTAATGTAATTGACCTTAAAATTGTCACTGGTGATTGTTGCAACATTTCTGTAAATTTCAACATTCTCTGTAAATAGTCGTGGATTAATGAGAAATTATTGACTGACAGAGAAACAATGTAGTGAGTAACATTTCTTAGGCATTTAAAACTGAATTTAATGGTTACATATACATAAAGGTTACATGGATTTATTTACTTGTTTATAAAAAAATATGAAAATACATATAAATAAAACAATTGTGCCTTGATATTTATTAAAGGTTTTACAGTTGTGCTTTTTTACAAAGATTTTTGAATTGGGAGGAAATCTCTTCTGCGCATGAATGTAAAATCCATCTTTAAGCACATGATACTGTTTTATATTTTGCTGTTGACTCGGTCATTATATTAATTATTATTTGTAGTGGTGGTAGATTTGTTAGAAAGTTTGTTTTTCCATAGAATTCAACAACCAATCTGTTTCTGGTTCTGACAATTAAAAGTTGATTTAAGACCCTATGTTTAATTTGACTTTTCTTAAAGGCACTTAAGAACATTTAGCTTCAATTATTGTATGAATTGAATTTGCCAGTATGTAAGATTATCATTACTCTCAATATTATTATCAATCTGACACACTAAGAAATTTTGACATTCATAAGATTTTTAAAGCTAATTTGCAGACGTAATATATTTTATCTGATGGTAGACATTTAAAGCCACTTAAGTTTTTAAACCTATAAAACATATTAGGGATATTCACAGACATTTTCAGAACTTTAAGACACTCTTTCTCCTTCATTTAATATATTATTAATAATTCTCAACACTTATTATATCAGATTATCAGCAGAAGAACAGTAAGATACCATTACATATCATAGACTTTTCAAATTAATTTAAGGATTTATATATTTTATTTAAAACCACTTCAATCCCTTCATTCACACGCATATTTTAAAAATTTTGAGGACGGATTTAATTGTGAATGCATTTCTGGTACAACAAATTACAATTATAACAACATCTCCTAATTTCTCATTATTATCATCATTATGACAGTATGATTTTTTTTTTCACAGACAAAACCCAAATTGAAAAAAAAAAAATACAAAAAGACTTTTAAAACTGAACTGAGGACCAAATACATTTTATTGTATTTAAAGCCACTTAAGTCTGTAAACATTAAAAACATTATTTGAGGATTTTTTTTAGCACTGTTTGACACACTGTGTAGGATAGATTTAATTCCTTTTCTGGCCTAAAATTACGTTGTGTTTAAAAAATGTACTCTATTCATATTATCTGTTTTTTCTTCATACATTATGTCTATTTAATTCTTCACCTCTGAACATTTTAAGTTTTTTTATATGATATGTAAGACACTTTAAGCTGGATTTCTTGTACAACAAATTAACTTCATCATATCTCATTACAATCACTATTATTTGTTATTAATGGCAGAATTACAGCAAGCTAAGAAACCAAATTTAGAACTGAAAATGCTGTGTTTTTGGAGAGTTTCAGGCTTTGTATCACTATTTTCAACATTTTCGGGTATTTCCGGGACCTCTTGTCTGAGACCTCCAGTAGTAATAAAAATAATTTTTGGGATTTTTGGGATGAAATTTTGTTTTGATATCTGAAATGACTGCAACTCTGCTTAACAGCAGCTGCGCAGTCCATCAGGTTTAAGATTTATGACATAAAGAAAAGTTTCCAAACTAAAACAGACCCCGTGAAAGTAACTAATTATGTTAACAAGAAGAAAGTTTGTGTCCTTACCGCTGGGATTGATGGTGAGTGTGATGGCTTTCCCAAATATAAACACATCACACAGTGTTACAGCCTCATACAAAAACCTGAGAGCCGTCAATGATCCGCAGAGCAGCTCAAAAATGTTAAAAATCCATTTTCATTGACACACATCATCCTGCAAAACACAGAGGAACAAACACAGAGAGTTTGAGTTGTGTTTTATCTTTCCAGGGTAAGAATATAAACCATTTCAGCAGCACATTCAGCTACAGAGCAGAGACAGTAAGCTTATTAAAATGAAGAAATATGACAGTTTTCAGTTAGAAAAGAATCAGCTGAGGACTCACCTCTTACAGAGACTGTTTTGGTGTGTTTTTGTTGATTATGGATGTTTCCAGACTTAAAACAGACAGTTTAGAGGAGACAGGTTTTTGTTCTGCTCTGTGTGGATTTTCAGTCACTGTGGGTCCAAGCTGTCCCAGCACAGTGAAAAACCCTCATACAAAAACCACTCACTTCTGAAGGAGGAAACAACAACACTGCTGGCACCACAACAAAAACTACAGTTTTAGTTGATCATAAGAATGAGAGGAATGTCTTGTTAAAACAAGATATTTCTCGATGACACAAGATCCCTCTTGAGTTATATGAAAATACTTTTACGTTAATATTTTTCTCATTATCAGTACATACCTATTCAGTTTTTATGCCGTAACATTGCTTGTTATATCAAGAAACTTATTTACATCATTACACAACACTAAAAGAAAATGATTTCAATAGAATAAAATTTTTTTACCCAACGAGTCCTTCTACATAAAAAGACAAAACAGGTTGTTGGTCCTTGTCCTCAAACAAACACATGCAAGCATTAAGTGACCTGACACAGCTATGGTGGAGGTCTAGCTAGTTTTAGGGAAACATCACACTTTGGGATAAAATTACAACTTAACGTTAAGTTTAACTTTGTCCTCATGGCTACAATAATAACCTGGTCCACCAATGTTGTTTGTTGGTTGCAAACACTCTGCTGCGCTTCTTTACTGCACTATTATGCACTTCTCTACTGTACTTTACTGTACTGCATCAATTCTCTACTCTACTCTGAAGTGTTTCTTTATTGTACTGTACTTTAAGTAGGTGAGATTATCTTATATTTAGATTTAAAATTTATAGTGAGTTTGGTGGGAGTTGGATTATCTAGGGCTAACTAACCAGGGCTATTTGATTTATTTGTATTAATTTTACCTTATATCAGTTTTTGTTTACCTGGATACAAGGGACATATCTGTTACAGGAGCTCCAGTACATTTAACATTTATGTCAAGCTCTGATATCTCAAGACAAAAAACATTGCATTTCAAACTTTTAGTCTGCATGATGGTTGATCCTCAACTCTATCTTGGGATAAAATATATAATTTCAAGGTTTAGACTTTTGTTCAGTTGTTCATTCGGTTCATTTTGTTCAACCTGCTACATTCCAGTGATTAACCACTGTGTCTTGGATGTTTGACGTTCCATTTATTACAACACAGACCTATAGACTCAGAATAGACCTCATTAGACCTAACAGGGCACAGACAAAATGATGTGGACACTTCAGGAAAAAGACTAACCAAAGGTCAAATTTTCACAAAGTCCATTGTTTATATAAAAAAGGGACAAAGAGTCTAGAGACATGCTAATGACGCTATAAGGCTAGCAGAAGATTACACTCAAAACCAAAAACGTCAACCTCATGGTGGCTCTAGAGGAAAACTCAGCGGATCACCAAAGTCATTCATCATCAGGGGAACATTAATGTCTGTACAAAGCTTTTCCTCAATCCACTGTTTGATGAGATATTTCAGTCTGGATTAAAGTGATCGCCATTGCCACGACTAAAGTCACAGCATCAGAAGTCCGCGGTTATCAAACATGTCCCCCAGTGTGGAAGCTGGTAGGTTCATATATACAAGTGGGCAAGGTTCTAGACAGGTATCGCATAAGTGAAGGTTTTATATATATATATATATATATATATATATATGTGTGTGTGTGTGTGTGTGTGTGTGTATGTTTGTGTTTGGTCCTTAGAGGCCACCATAGTTTTCTCTCTATTTTAACAAAATTATGAAATAAACTGTTTTAGATGAATCATGAATAACTTTGTTATAAAACACAATATCAAGCACAGTAACAGTATGCAATGGTTCAGCCCCCACACAATCAATCAATCAATCAATGGACGCTTGAGCTGTTCTCCCCCCAACATGGCAGTGGATGACTGGTGTGGAGGAGGTGCAGCAGCTCTGAGTTCGGCATTAGAAGAGCACGGCTCTGATGGTGAGGATGGTGTTGAAGGCCAGAGTTTTGGTGAACAACACTCGGACTCCGTGCATCATCAGCAGGTTGAAGTTCAGCTTGGCTTTCTCTGCACAGGAGAGAAAAAATAACATGCTGAGTCTGTTTCAACTGAGAGGATTTCTGTCAGAGTTCAGTACTCTGGAACCTTGTAGCAGTCTGGAACAGTCTGTTAGTGGTGAGCAGGGTGTTCAGGTGTGTTTGGTAACTCACCTGGATAAAGGTCGGCACAGCGATCGACTGTTTGGTGAAAACAGAAAACACATTGGTCAGAGACACAAAAACAAAGAAAAAGGTCTGAGGTGCAAAAAATCAGAGCATAATAACAACAATGGATATTCACATGTATTTTGTCTATTTATTTATTTTACATAATTTAGCCTTAAATTGCTATTTTTGTGACCTACCTCATTTTTTGGGATTTAGTAAAGTTGTTGTGGCAACAATATAATTCGTCTTTGGAATTAATAAAGTATCTATCCACCTATCGTCTATCTATTTATCCATCTGTCTATCTAAAATGTTGCAAAAACCTGATATTTAGTCTTTGTTCAGTTCAGAAATGGAATCTCTAAATTCTTATTCTTAAAGTTTCTCTTTATTGCATCATACCACCGTAATATCGCACATGTGATTTTCCTCTGCCTCACATTTGAAATATGACATAACGTGAGAACGACATTTTCACATGGTATCTTACATGTTCCACATTTCAAATGTGATCAATTCACATGTTGCCACATTGTTTATCACATGAAACAACTTTTCACATATTGTGGGTTTCAGGAGCATTTGCTTTTCTTTATAAACCTGATCAGTGCATCTGTAATGGTCATCAATGATATTTGCTATTAGTGGCAAATCGGTCACAAATGACTTTGCTTTATATTTTTCATTTAACAGATTAAGGCAAACTCGTTACTGCATATATGATAAATGTGCACATATCGACTGATTTAAATGACCCTGATACCCTGTTTAATGATTGAGATGGTGGGTTTCATACCGTTTTCGTTGCTTAATGATGAGTTGTGCAGCACACAGGAGTAGATGGTGTGATTGTTGAATCCAGCGTAGAAGTAGTTTTTCTTTTTCACGGACAGAACAGCGCTGCTGGTGTTTAGAGATTCCGAACCATTCACCACATTCAGAACCATTACACCTGCCCTTGGACGGAAATCAGTGGCCAGACAGACGTCTGGACCCAGTGTGTCCGGCGCCCTCCCTACCCAGCCCTCGGGCAGCAGAGGACTCATCACAAACAGCTTCGGCTCCACAGAGGACGAATCTGCACAGGGACCAAGAAAATGATAAACAGCATTCATCGCTCTTTGGGGGGGCAATAAAAACAGGTCCATAGACAAGATTTCATTAATACTGATGTTGAGAATCAATCTCTCATCCTGACACAGAACATTTGATAATCCCTGCAATTAAAATATAATTTGCAGTAAATGTTTCTGCTTTTCAAACAGAAACACATTGAACTTGAAAGAAAACAACAGCAGCAGCGGTTAAATGTGACTCAATACTTTTTCTCTAGTACTGCACTTTGATGTACTTGTACTTTATTCAAGTATTTTGTTTTCAAATCAATTTATACTTCTATTCTTTTAAGTTTCAGAGGGAAGTATAGGACTTTTTATTGCTATAGATATATCTGACAGATGTAATTACTTTATAAATGAAGATTTTTACATAGAAAACACATGAACAGCCTCTTAAATCTGATATTTTACATAAATACAATTTTCAGTGCATGACTTTTCTTGTAACATTGTATTTATATAGCATGGTATTGTTACATTTACCTCAGTAATGGATCTGAAATACTTCTCCTACCAGCGGCTGTAGTATACCCGCATACTGTCCAAAGTAACAGTTAAAAAATACAAAACATTATGAATAAGTCCATTAAAATTATATATCATGACCTATGAGAAAAAAAATACCTTACAAAATAATCAAAATGGTTAAATTAAGTAAACTGCTGTTGTGTTATTATTTGAATTTGTAAAAGACAATAACTGTAGAAAAGAATGCGTATAGGGAGAGGTGTTGTGAACTCAGGATATAAAATCTCAGATTGTAAATTTTCCTATTGAACCTTTAGAAAAAGGAATAAGGGGATAATAATGACACCACAATCTATGCAATGTGATTCAAATTATAAAGTATTGTTACCTAACATAGATGAAATGTATATAAAGATGCATTTTTTTTAGATATATGAATATCATTTTAGGTTTTCTGCAGTCAGTCATTTGTAATGGAAATATCCTTGAAACAGCCACTGGTGATTGTTTTAATTTTCTTCTAATGTTGTTTCTGTAAGGAAATCCCTTTCAGCTGCATTTATTCAGCACTAGATTCAATACTAAGAAAATTCATTGTAAATAGTGGTGGATTTATGAGTAATGTTTGACCTCTTAACAGACAAACAGCACAGTGAGAAACATTCAGCGACAAGTGCAAGCGTCGGGTCTACAAGAACTAGTACAAGTCCAAGAAGAAGGCTTTCACCAAAACATTTAAAAATGAATTTAGGACAGAATATACTTTGACTTAACCTGGAATCGGTAATCAATATTGGTTCAGTCCAGTTTTAGAGCAAATCATAGCCCACCTTCAGCTGTTTCGCTAGTGCTGAATGATTCAATTACTTTTTTAGAAAATAAGAAACCCTGTCCCTCAGGTAATTATTTTTACCGAGACCTTTGGCTTCTGGTCTCCTCCCTGATAGTACAATTCATCTTTATGCAGACGATACTGTTTTATGCTACCACCACCTCAGCTTAATTAGCCATTAAAAAATTAAAAATTTCTGTACTGTCATCTTTTTTTTCTAAATTTGATAAATTACTCTCACACTTCTTTTTTAATCTATTAACTGTTCTTGTGCATTCATTAGCAAATAGATTTCTTCACAGAAAAACAATGCAACAAGATTTAAAGCTGTTATACAATTTATGTCACTGGTCTTATTATGTCATTAAAATGTCAGTCGGTTGTAATTTTTTTGTGACTGTGAATTCAGTAGTACAGGATGACTGCAACTCAAGTCTAAATTGTATGACATAAAGAAAAGTTTCCAAACTAAAACAGACCCTGTGAAAGTAACTAATTATGTTAACAAGAAGAAAGTTTGTGTCCTTACCGCTGGGATTGATGGTGAGTGTGATGGCTTTCCCAAATATTAAATCATCACACAGTGTTACAGTCTCATACAAAAACCTGAGAGCCATCAATCATCCGCAGAGCAGCTCAAAAATGTTAAAAATCCATTTTCATTGACACACATCATCCTGCAAAACACAGAGGAACAAACACAGAGTTTGAGTTGTGTTTTATCTTTCCAGGGTAAGAATATAAACCATTTCAGCAGCACATTCAGCTACAGAGCAGAGACAGTAAGCTTATTAAAATGAAGAAATATGACAGTTTTCAGTTAGAAAAGAATCAGCTGAGGACTCACCTCTTACAGAGACTGTTTTGGTGTGTTTTTGTGGATTATGGATGTTTCCAGACTTAAAACAGACAGTTTAGAGGAGACAGAGGTTTTTGTTCTGCTCTGTGTGGATTTTCATACTATGTGCCAAAACCCCCGACACAGTGAAAAACCGTCGTACAAAAACCACTCACTTCTGCAGGAGGAAAACAACACTCTGCTGGCACCACAACAAAAACTACAATCATTTTCAGAATGGGAAGAATTTCTTGTTAAAACAAGATTAAAACAAGACACAATTTCACAATTTTGCTTCTGAGTACAACCACAGTGGCTCTGAAACTAACAAATCCCAGTGTGATTGAATTGTAGAAGTTCACCTTTATATCAAAGAGTTTCACAAAAACTTTGACATAACTTTGACATTATAAGCTTTGTGTTATCTTTGAATTGAAAAAGCAGAAGAGCTGCCTGGATTAAAAGGAGGAACATGGAGCATCTTTTGAAGTTATAGTATATAGCTTTAGTGTGGCTCTCACAAATAACAAAATACCTAATCTTTTGACACATCACAACCATGTTATCAGAACTGTATAGACTCTAAAAAGATTGTGCAAAAAACTGTGACTGTTCCAAAGAAATAACCTGTCGATTGATTTGTCATGTGTCAAGTGTCATGCACCTCTTTCCCATTTTGTTGGTTGCTGGTAAAAATGTGTAAAAATCCTATTCCTAGTAAAAATGACAACTTTTTTCTTAAAATACTATGACTTAATTCTCATCAAAGGAAAATCCAACATATGCATGTTAACACTGGTTAATTAGCTCTAAACACAGAGTCCATCTGATGCGAACATTATTTTTTCTACAGGCATAATGTTGACCTGATGATTGCGCTAGATGAAAAGTCAGAGGATCACCAGAGTTATTCCAGTTCATCCTGAGGGGAACATGAACATTGGAACCACATTTCATCACGATCTTTCCGATAGCTGTTGAGATATTTCAGAGTCAACAGAAACTCTTTGTTATCTTGTTATAACGCGATGCAAATGAAACAATACCTCAATGAAACAAATGTTTTTTCTTGATACTGGCAAGAAAACATATAAGTTCTCTCAAAAAAACAGATCTGGTAAAAACAACATAGCTTGTCATAATTATTTACTTTAAAACCCATTCAAACACAAGTTAGTGTGTTGATATGTTGAGAAAAACATCCAGTCACTTTCTAAAGAGAAGACCTTTGTAGAAAAACTGACAATGTCTGGTTTAGATGGGTTTTATTTTATTTATTTATTTTCATGGCGAGTTTATTTACATAGCACATTTCAGCAACAGGGCCACTCAAAGTGCTTCACATCAAGCAAATAGAGCTAAAGAAACACATAAAAGAAAGGATTTTAAAGACGCAATATTAAAACAAGTCATTAAAAACCAAGAGAAACAGCTAAAATGAGAGCTAAAACAGAATAAGAGGTATAAAAAAAATCAAAAGTTACAGTGCAGTCTAGATATAACAAAAGGCAGCAGCAAATACGAAAGTCTTCAGTCTTGATTTAAATGCACTTGGGGGGTTGGCAGACCTGCAGTTTCCTTGGAGTTTGTTTGATATTTGGTGCCTAGAAACTAAACGTTGCTTCACCATGTTTATTTCTAACTCTGGGGATGGACAGCCGACCTGTCCCAGATGACCTGAGAGGTCGGGATGGTTCCTAATCTAGCAGAAGATCAATAATGTTTTACGGCCGAGCCGTTAGTGCTTTATAAACCAAGAGGAGTCTTTAGAAATCTATTCTGAGAGAGACAGGAAACCAGTTTAAAGACCTGAGAACCAGAGTGATGCGATCCACTTTCTTTGTGCAACTGAGGACTCGAGCAGCAGCGATTTGAATCAGCTGCAGCTAAATGATAGAATTTTTTTGGGAGACCGGCAACGACACCGTTACATTGTCAAACCTACTTAAGATAAATGCATGGACAAGTTTTTCCAAACCCTGCTGAGGCATGAGTCTTTTTAGTAGGAGGGAGAATGGCCAACTTGTAATTGTCTTAATGAGGCTATTCAGCGTCAGGTCTGAGTCCATGACTACACCAAGATTTCTGGCTTGGTTTGTGGTTTTTAACATTACAGATCGAAGCTGAGCACTGACTTTTATTTGCTCCTATTTGGCACCAAAAACATTTACCTCAGTTTTGTCTTTATTTAACCAAAGAAAATTCTGGCACATCCAGTCATTAATTTGATCAATGCAAGTAATTAACATTTGTATTGGTCCATAGTCCCCTGGTGGTATGGTTATGTAGATTTGTGTCTCATCTGCATAGTAATGGTAACTTATTTTGTTGCTTTCCATTATCTGAGCTAGTAAAAGCATGTAGATGTTAAACAGAAGGTGGCCCAGAATGGAGCCTTGGGGAACTCTGCATGTAATTTTTGACCGCTGAGATGTGTAGTTAGATATAGACACAAAGCCTGCCTGTCCATTAAGTAGGATTCAAACCAGTTTAGTGCTGTGCCAGAAAGTCAAGTAATATGTTCTGGCTCACCGTGTCCAATGCAGCACTGAGATCCAATAATACTGAGACTGAAATTCTTCCACTGTTTGTGTTTAAGCGGATGTCGTTAAACACCTTAACAAGAGCATTCTCAGAAAAATGGATATGAAGTGGTTAAAACTGGGTCCAACTCAACTACAATACTGCAACATTAAAGTACCATTTACATACTAATACCTCCGCTGTTTCGACTTTGACCTGGAATAAGTCTTGACGTTTTTGTCAAGGTATCAGGCTGACTTGACTAACTGTGTCCCGTATAGTCGTCACGGTGAAAAACAGTCGTACAAAAACTGTTGAACTGTTCCTCTATGGAAGACTCAAGAGCAACAGGTGAACATGGCTTGAGGTTTTTTCCCATCACCCCCATGTGGCTTCTTTGAAGATATGAGGGGGTCTTATCTGAACGCATTCAACATCAGACTAAGTCTGTGACATTTTAAGACTCAACAGAGACAAATCTGATGAGGGTCATGTGACCTGATGTTGTAGAACCAACATCCTCTGATGTCGTCTTTGAATGAGTCTTCATTTAAAGGCAACATCAGAGGTTTTTCTGCCATGATGTGATGTCATGAAAATAAACTTGTTGTGTTGAGTGAATGTTAAATTAAAAAGTTTTGAATTCAACTGGCAGAATAATGGTAGATTCCAACTCTGGTATTAAATTTAAGTTTTAGAATTAGAGACAAAATGGAATAATCTGGACAAGTCTTCCAGTCAGGCTTTTGACTACACCACAGCCCTGAGAATGCTCTTGTTAAGGTGTTTAACGACATCCGCTTAAACACACACAGTGGAAGAATTTCAGTCTCAGAATTATTGGATCTCAGTGCTGCATTGGACACGGTGAGCCAGAACATATTACTTGACTTTCTGGCACAGCACTAAACTGGTTTGAATCCTACTTAATGGACAGGCAGGCTTTGTGTCTATATCTAACTACACATCTCAGCGGTCAAAAATTACATGCAGAGTTCCCCAAGGCTCCATTCTGGGCCACCTTCTGTTTAACATCTACATGCTTTTACTAGCTCAGATAATGGAAAGCAACAAAATAAGTTACCATTACTATGCAGATGAGACACAAATCTACATAACCATACCACCAGGGGACTATGGACCAATACAAATGTTAATTACTTGCATTGATCAAATTAATGACTGGATGTGCCAGAATTTTCTTTGGTTAAATAAAGACAAAACTGAGGTAAATGTTTTTGGTGCCAAATAGGAGCAAATAAAAGTCAGTGCTCAGCTTCGATCTGTAATGTTAAAAACCACAAACCAAGCCAGAAATCTTGGTGTAGTCATGGACTCAGACCTGACGCTGAATAGCCTCATTAAGACAATTACAAGTTGGCCATTCTCCCTCCTACTAAAAAGACTCATGCCTCAGCAGGGTTTGGAAAAACTTGTCCATGCATTTATCTTAAGTAGGTTTGACAATGTAACGGTGTCGTTGCCGGTCTCCCAAAAAAATTCTATCATTTAGCTGCAGCTGATTCAAATCGCTGCTGCTCGAGTCCTCAGTTGCACAAAGAAAGTGGATCGCATCACTCTGGTTCTCAGGTCTTTAAACTGGTTTCCTGTCTCTCTCAGAATAGATTTCTAAAGACTCCTCTTGGTTTATAAAGCACTAACGGCTCGGCCGTAAAACATTATTGATCTTCTGCTAGATTAGGAACCATCCCGACCTCTCAGGTCATCTGGGACAGGTCGGCTGTCCATCCCCAGAGTTAGAAATAAACATGGTGAAGCAACGTTTAGTTTCTAGGCACCAAATATCAAACAAACTCCAAGGAAACTGCAGGTCTGCCAACCCCCCAAGTGCATTTAAATCAAGACTGAAGACTTTCGTATTTGCTGCTGCCTTTTGTTATATCTAGACTGCACTGTAACTTGTTTTAGCTCGTTTCAGCGTTTTAATTTCCTTTTCTGTTTTATCTGTTTCTCTTGGTTTTTGTTTTTAAAAATCTTTTGTGTCTTTTACACTGCTTGATGTGAAGCACTTTGAGTGGCCTTGTAGCTAAAATGTGCTATGCAAATAAACTTGTTGTGCCTTGCTTTCTAAATCTCTGAAGGAATGTTTTGAAGACTTAAGTCTGGATTTCTAAACTCACTACCGTTTTCTTCAGTTAAAAAAGGAAAAACAAGATACTGGTTATCAGGAACAGGCCGGTAGAGACAACTGGAAATAAATCAAATTAAAACCTGATCCTTCCTTTACATAACTCTATGGTGTTTTGCCACCCCAGAAAATTAAGAGCTTGTGAAAGGGGGAAAGTGTTTTCAGATGAGTTGGGAGTTCAGACGCTTTCCCCTTTCTCATTATTGAAGCAGCCTCAAGTTTATACAGCAGCTGTCAGTAATTAATTTTAATTCTGTGAGATGAAGAATGAAGCTTCTCTTTTGTGTCTGCAATCAACCAAGGACTGATAGTGAGGGAGGAAACTCCACTCTTAACACGATACAGTTAAACTGTGACTGTAGATCATAGATCGTAGATCTACACCCAATAGCCCATAGTGACAGTGTGGACTGATGGGCTAGAATGGCACTTTTATCCATTTAAAATTAAACATACAACACGATAAAAGTGCAAAAAAGGGAAGGGTTTCGGATTTTGAAAAACTTCTGAATCCACCTTTTTTGTGGTCTCTAGCATGGGAAGAAAACTTATTACCTGTTGAAGTGCAGGATCAGAAAACTTCTTCAAACTGCACTGGAAACTGAAAATAAATAAACGTGGACACCGTGTCAAGGGAGAACATAGTTTACATTTATTTAAAGGCTGATTCCACCAGTTCTGAAAGTCTACAGAGAGACAGAAACACAAAAAGCCTCAAAGTTCAGATCTGAACAGTTCCCCCTCAGAAATTCCCAGACGTGACCACAAATCTGCCGCCAGAGCTCCGACCAGTGAGGACCCGCCGCCCTGAAACCTCCCAAACATCTTAGAGTGGAATATCATCGCCAGATCTGAATCCATTTAGTTCTTCCCCCCCAAAAAAAAAAACAAAAAACAAAACCCGAAGGCAACTTGAACCAGTTCAGCTCAGATCCACTTGGTGAGCTTCAAACATGAAAACAGTTTTTTCCACTTTCTCTTTGATGCCTCTGGCCAAATTCATCCTCACATTCAATACTATTTTATTTTTGTTATTTTCCAAATACATTTTGTAAATGCCACATGAAAAGCACAATCACACAGAAAATAGACACATCTCTATTAAGTCTGCTTTAATAAAACGCCCTAACGGGAAAATAAAAACAGGCTTTTATTTTTTTTAATCTCTCAGAACGAAACGATGAGTGTTTGTTACACTTTTAGATCGAAAACAGCTTTCTGCTGGTTTAAACCGCACCGGAAGCTACGTACAGTGCTGAAGTCAAAAACCATCTCATCCCGCTAAAGCCTGAAGCCTAAAAGGGAGGGGGGGGGATCTGGGGGGGTTGGAGCCTCGGAGCATTGTGACCGCTCAGTTGACATTCGCTGCTTTCTGACTGGCTGTAAAACTACCAGGATTAACGGCATGTAAATGCTCTACAAGGTTGAAACCACAGAAATAAGAACCCCCGAAGCCCAGCGCCAGGACAAACTCTTACAGCCCATTCCCACCACAGGAACTTTTCAGGAACCAAGGAACCTTTTTAGAGAACTCAAACATTGACTTAGTCCTTGGAGTTAAAAAAAAAAAAAAATTAAAAAATAAAAAGACGATTGACCTCACAGGACTGAGCAATTAGCTGATTAATCAATTAGTCCAACACTGATAGTTGATTTATCTTTTTTATTTGAGTGACAAACCAGTCCCAGTCTCATTTTAGAGGTTTTCCTGCTTTTCTAAGGAATTGTAATGGGCTTTATTTATTGATATTTTATAGAACAATTAATAGAGAGAGAAAAAAGATTTGACCCTGGGAAAGTATGAAGTGCTTTTGTTTTTTTTTTAAATTATTTTCTAGGCAAAAACGAAGTATTTTGTGTGAGTTACTTTTCTGAACTAAAATGCCAAAAATCGAATAAGTTAATTGTTTGGTTTTCTTTTCTCCAATGACAGTAAACTGAATTTGTTCTGGTTCTCAAAAGACTTTTTTTAATTGTCATTTTCCTAAATTTTACTGACAAAATAATCGGACCTGCCAGTGGATTAATCAAATCAGCAACAATTTGATAACTGTTTAATCATCTGAGTTACTTTCATAAGCAAAAATGTCAAAATCTCACAAATGTTCCAGCCTCTAATATGTTAATATTATTTTTAACCGGGTATTTTTCACACTTCATTCACATTTTATAAACTAAACAATTGATCTTTTAATTGAGAAAAAAAACAGGAGATTAACCGATAATAAAAATAACCATTAGAACCTGCTCTACAACAACACGAGGACTCTGTTGTTGCTTGTGTGAAAACTTTGTCTCACTCAGCTTTTTCTAACCTGTTACAGAACCAATTGCTTAATTTTCATGGTTCACCAGATGTGAGGAAAATACAACTATTCCTGCAAAAAGAGTTTCTCATAGTTCCTGAGTTCTTGTGGCTCCGTGGCTCCTGGGACTTTTAGGATGAAAAGAGGCTTCGGCTGCAGGACAAGTAGAAGGAGAGGTGCAGGGCCTCCAGACACTAGAAGTCATAGAAAACCTGCTGTACAGGGGTCAAGCTGCAGTCAAGTAGTGGTTACTGAAGAAAAGATAGTGGAAAATATTCAGGCTGAGCCAACTACCTGTATACGCCTGTCTGTCTGTCTGTGTTTGTAGCTTCATGCTAACCTTTACAGCAGTCAGTAGCAATCAGACAGTGAGCAGGCACAGAAGAGATGCTTAAAACTAGTAAAAAGGCAAAACATGAGCAAAAAGAAACAGTAAATGCAGGTTAAGTAAGCGAGCAGGGATAGATCTTTTGTTTTTTTTTCTTCATTAAGTAAAGAGGAAACAGGAAGAAGAGGCCAGAGAGGAAGAGAACCCCGAAAATATTCAAGCAGGAAGCTAATAGACATACCTGTGTTCACCCGAGAGGGTGTGAAGCTAAAACTGCTACAAACAAATCACAAATACAGGTTGTTGTTTTTTTTTGTTAATATCTGCAATCTCTTGAAGCTAACGATAGTACTATCCCTAAGACCGACAGGGTCGTGTGTTCTTAGTCCCCCTCCCCTGTACTTCTTCGTCTCCTGTGACGTTTACTGGCATCGCCGCGCCGTCAAGCCATGGGGCCTCGCGGCTCTTCCCTCAAAAAATATGGGCATCGAGTGAGCGTCAGTCCAGGTGAGGTTACGCACCTGGCTTCACAGAGCAGCGACCAGTCTCGATTCTCAAGACACAGCTAAGAGACAAGGCCCGTTTAAAGTCCAACTATGGCAATATATATTTATTTATATATTTATATAGCTGTAACCCAAACTGTCCTCCTTTCCTTCCTTCATTCAACCAATCAGCTACAGAGAGCCTTCCTCCTCCTCCTCTTCCTCCTCCACAGTAATGAAAATGAACGGAGAGATCAGAAAGTCCAGTCTGTTATTTTGTCCCCCGGTGCTTCACCTGACCTCCCCCCTGAACCCGACCACCACAGCATCCTCGCTCTCTCACAGCACCCCACTTCAGTCTGCGGTGGTGGAGGCGCTAAAAACCAGCGCTCCAACAGGACTGGGCAGATGTCCGGGAGGTTGCTTTTTTTTTAAATTTGTTACAAGGATGGAGGATGTTCTTCCATATGAGAGAGGAGTTGTGAAGATGAGGTGTCTGTCCAGAACCGGGGCAGTGGTGGTGGGGGGGTCCCCCTCAATGTTCAGATTTCTGCAGGTTGAAGGAAACCCGGCAGCGGCGTGGTGCATGGCACCGTGGTTGAAGAGATCCCGCGCCCTCCATTCCAGGATGGGCGTCACCGCTCCTCGACAGCCGAGGGGGGTGGGGGTGGTGTTTCAGCCTCGTCGGGGGGTCGTGTCACCTCCCCAGCCTCCACCGTTTCTCGCCGGTTTAATTTTCCATTTTAATTGGAGCTTGTCTTCGTCAAACTTCTGTTTTTTTCCCTCCCGTTTCTCCTGGTGGTGGTCGTTCTGACGTCCGGACACAAAGCGCCGCCCCGGCTGCCGTTCAGTGAGGCGGGTTCATGGCGCCGTGACCTCGCTGCTGCTTCTGCTTCTGCTGCAGGAGGAGCTGCTCCAGCGCCGACGGGCCCGGCTGCATCATGGAGCTCGACCAGATCGACTGCAGGAGAGAGCACAGAGATGGCGTGAGCGTCATCCTTCATCCACAGCGGCTCAACACAGACACCGGGGGGGCAACAGACCGACTACACGATCCTTAGATAGTTCAGGTTCACACTCAGTTTTGGTTTTTAAACTTTGATTTATGAAAGAGCTGAGAGAAAACATCAATTAATCACTCACTCAATCAACAGAACATTATTCAGCAACTATGGTTACAGCGGATTAGCAAAAATCAATCAATTTTTCAAGTAAAAACACCAAACTCAAGTGTGAGTATTTTATTTCTCTTTAGTTTCATAAGTGACAGTAAACTAAGAATGTTTTTGGATTTGAGAAAGATGAGGATTTAAACCTGGTTTACATTTTATAGACCAAAAAGTGATCATCAAAAAAGCCAAATCAGATTAATCAATTATGAGAATTTTGATGCAACACTAATTTATACTAAAATTTTTATCTTTTTATCTGATGGAATTTAAGAAAGGTTGTGGAGTCTAAAGATGGAAACTATCCATCTTATGCAGGGTGGAGGGTGGACTCAGCTCACTGATGCGTTTGCACTAGTAGACAGTGAGTTGTCACAAATTTTGGTTTTTACAAGGATGTGTGCACACAAGATGCCATTAATCCTTGTGGCTGTGCACATGAAACCCGATGCTGCAGCCTGACTATGATTAGACCAACAATGATCACTATCAGTGAGACCGTTTCTGTTGTTCAAAGCAGTGAAGCTGAGTCTACGGCCACATGGTGTCACTGTGTCATTTTCTCTGCAATGATGCTCCTCAGTAAACCGACAGCTGACAGTAACTGTAAAACTAGAGAGCAAATAGCCTGCAGGGATGATTCAGGACCTTAAGGCTGTCGAGCAGCACGGTGGAGGACGACTCCTCCATGGGAGACTCCTGATTGGTCCAGGAACTGCCGGTCGGTACAGTCTGGTGCCAGCTGCCATCTGATGCAGCGGAGGAGGTCGCGGCCGGCAGGTAGTCCAGACCGAACCCGCTCACTGCCCCTGAATAGGAAAAAACACAACAGGTCAACGACCAGAGGCCAAGCTCACAAAAACACAGTGAGTGTTAATTACTCAGCCATGATTCTCACTGTTAATTATTGGTTTCAGAAAATAAAATAGTTTTTTGCTATTTTCCCCTATGGACCCCCCGGACCCCCTAAGCCATCTCACCCTCACCGGTCTTGTCAGCCTTCCAGCGGTCCACCACTCTGCGGTCCCGGCTGTCTGGAGTTCCGATGGGCCCGAAGTTAGAGAAGGGCATGGCTCCGTGGTTGTGTGTGGGGGGGGAGGATGGAAGGCTGCTGGGGTTGGAGGAGTGAGGGGACTGGCTGGCCGGGGTGGAGTGGTCTGCCAATCAGAACACACCATACATCAGAGACACGTTAAAGCAATCAAGGAAAGGATATTTAACTGATGTCTCTACAGGTATGACGTACCTGAGCTAGCAGGGAGGGAGGGGGACCAGGGAGTCCCTTCAAAGAGGGAGTAGAGGGACGGCTCCTGGTGTACCATGGGGGCGTCGGTCTTGGAGCTGGGGGGCAGGTTCTTGCCATAGGCCTGACTGAAGATGCTGTTCTGGTTGTACTCCTGAACATATGCAAACAGAAACAGAAACGTTACGGCTCCATTGACGGGGCATCGATCAGTTCAGGACGACTGACGACAGGTGAGACATCATCAGATTATTCAGCCTGGGTTGAATCGGCCAAACCTTCACGACTCCAGTGCCAAATGTGTCCATTTCTACAAATGCCTTCGATAGGGATCTTTGTGAATTAACACTGTGATTAACTGTAATGTCTGGTACATCAGTTATGTTAATTAACATCAACGCTTGATGGCACTTCTGTTTCAGTTGCATAGAGGCAGCAACCATGTACACATGTTTAATCAATGCAGACTGTGTCGGACTAAATATCAGTCTGCCTTCTGGTGGCTAAACACAGCTACAGTCACACCCAGCTCTTCACTGGTCTGCAGGGATCAGTCGTACCAACAGAGATTTAGTGAGACGATCCATACTTGACCGTTATCACTTTTACTTGTGAATATTGTGTTCATCCCCCAAGGCTCCTTGTAACTGAAAAAAAATAACAATTGTAATAACAACAACAATAATAGTGAACTACCGTGAAACTGTGAAATTTTCAGTAGTCACATTGTGATAATTTACTCCCATAATTTAGGCCTTCGGGTCTTAGAAACTTTCACATAGAACCGAGTCAGACTCTGCTGCAGCCGCCATTTTCTAAAACCAGAGCTTTGACCGGAGCCAATAACGGCTGATGTCAGGACACAGCCGCTACACAATGATGCTGAAGAAAAATATTTGTTATAATGAATTTAAGTGTTTTAGACAAAAAAAAAACCCAAAAAAACCAAACAATGTCTATTTGAAACATTGGGGATATTCACACATTTTCAGCGCTGACATAATCGACTACATCGACCAACTGCTGCAGCCCTTGTGAAATGACACACCAAAAAAAATTTAAAAAAAAAATTTAAAAAATTTAATAAAATAAATTAATTAATTAAAAAAATTCCAACTTCTGCTCCAGTGTCCTGCTTTAGCTGGTTCATGCTCTCCCAGAAGAGTGGAGACTCTTAAAGCAGAAGATCAATGCCCCAAGCTTTGGTTTCACATTCAATCTTAACATATGTCCGCATACGTTTGTCCACGTTGCGTATGACTGCCACTGCAGATAGGAACAAATCTACACCATCTCTCCTCGGAGAGTACTGTTCAGATGTTTGGTCTGACCTGCATGGGGAAGCCAGAAATGGGCAGGAGAGAAGATGATTGGTTGACAACTTCTGGGCCGCTCTCCATCCTGGTCTGATTGGGCAGCTGCAGAGACGAGGGACAGACAGACAGGATGAGGACAGACAGACAGCCGCTGTACATCATCTCTCTCTCTCTCACACACACACACACACACAGTCTAACAATGACTAGCTTGTTACAGGGCTCCATCCAAACAAGCAGTAGAGCAGACCTGCATGTAATTTCTTTTTTTTTCAGTAACTAAAATATAAATATACAAAAACAGTCCAATGACAGATGTTTAGATTTACTGAGCTGCATTTAGCATCCCAGTTGTTTCAAAATAAAAGTCACGCAGCTGCCCAGGGAAAACCATGAAGCGGGGGGGGGGGGTGTTTTCATGTATGAACCTTAATGGACTAGTGTAAACAGGTGAAGACCATGGCAATGCTGGGTTTACTATAGAAGGGAAAGTGTAAACGTGTTCTGATGTCAAATACGTCGTGTTTTTGTAAAAAGAGCAGGAGCATTGACCTGTAGCTTTGGTCTAAGTCATTGTTATTTATGTTTTGTTGATTGTTTAAGAATAACTACACAAATCGTTTGGGCTAAAAGCTTGTAAAACATACAAAGTACTACTTCCTATAAGTTCTGCGTCTGAGGTTGCTTGTTCATACGAGCCTGGCAGCACACACTCAACAGTATGGCTGCCGAAACACTGATGGGTTAGAAAACCCTGAACCCATTTAAATCTCTTCTCAGTGCTTTTATTTCTATGTAACCTTCCACTTCTTCCCTCCTACTCTTGGATCCTTTCATCTGTTATGTTCTTCTAAGACCTTTGACATATGCAGGTTTGGGAACATGTCGCATCACTTGATGTTTAGAGACGCTAAGCATGTGATTAAAGCCACAACCTGAAGGAAATCTAATGGTTCAACAGTCATTTTAACTCACACAAAGCTGAGATAAATCCTGACTGTGTCTCATTATCTGCTCTTCTTCAGCCTTAACACCAGGGAAGCTACTTTTTGGACTTTAAAACTCATATTCTACAGAAACAAATGATTTCTGCATTTTGGGATGAGCCGTTTCTTTAATAAACTTTTCTAAATCTTTTTTTGGGTTGGTATTGTTGACTGAAGATAGTGCCTAAGATGCGGGATTACCAGGAGAAAAAATTATTCTTATACACTACAACTCATATCACAAGGTGTTAAAGTGGGGATGGAAACTGATGAGCAGAGTGTGGCTGTAGACCAGGAGATAACTGGATGGAGGGGGTGGTGTCAGGATGAGTTTGATGTGGAAGATAGGGCTACATACAAATATGTTTGGTCCAGGAGCAGTGCTAAGAGGCCCAGCCAAGGCCTGGAAGAAATCAGGAGGCTTAGTAAAGATGAGCTCCTCCTCCTCCTCAAAATCTGCTAGAGTTTTTAACAGGTCAGGAGGTAGAAGAGGCGAGCTCTTGTTGTCCTAGTGGAAAATTAAGCAAGAAGAAGAAGAAGAAAAAGAAGAAGAAGAGGGAGGAGGAGGACAGAAGGGGGGTAAAAAAAAGGAGGAGGAAAAGAAAGAAAGCAAGCTGGTAAGAAAGAGCTGGAAAGAAGGAAAGTTACACTACAAGAAGCCTGAAAGCTGGAAACAGATTGAAGCAAGTTCAACATCACACACGAAATCAGAGGCTGACACAGTGAAGATCAAATATAAACTTATAGGACTCTGAACTGAAGACAACTGAAAAATAGTCCAGTCAAGTGGGAATTTTTCTCTTCCTTTGACGAATATCAATATGAAAAGCCCCCCCCTCACAATTTCTGTCATTGTGAGTAGTTACACGAGTTACAGCTTGTAAACACTTTCAGTTCCTGTCCGGGGGATTTTCTTCCTTTAAAACTCTTCCAGTTCTGTGAGATACCTGGGCTGTATTGCGTGTAATACTGAGGTGTATCCACTGATCTTCCATGATGTTTAGGTGGGGTGGGGGCTGGGTGGGGTAAAACCTTCAGCTTTCGCTGTCCATTGTGGATTCTGAACTGTGTTTAGGATCATTATTCTAAACATGCAGGAAAGGTTTTCTTCTGATGACTCTTCCATTAATCTCATATTGGTGCAGGTGTCACTGCTCAGTAGATCAGTGAACCACCAGTCAGAGTCTGATCAATCCCCCTGAAGGTGTTTTACAGTCAAACAGGGGTCTTTGGTTTGTCTTTCTAACAACAATCCTAAGATCGGTTCACTCTGAAAGTTTCCTCGGTCCTTCAGACCTCAACTTGACCTCCATCGTTCCCGTTAACCGTCATTTCTTAGTTAAATCAGACTCTGGGGAAACTTCTACCTTGAAACTCTTCTCTATCTCCTTACAGCCTCCTCTCCTGCCTCACCAGTCATTTTAATGTTCAGAGTCCAGGCAGCTGCTGAGAGGAGCCTCGGCTGCTGGTTGTTGGGACAAGGTTTGAGGAGTCAGAGTCTTTATGTACCTTTCAATCTACATCACCAAAAAAAAAAAAAATTAAAAAAAAAAATTAAATTCATTAACTGTTTAACATAATGTTTCACCTCTTATTTTATGCCTTTTCGATCTGTTCATTTTCTACACACTTAATTATTCACCGTAACACATTTTGACCGAGGGGGGGCAGGCTTTTCTGATCCCATGTATTTATGTAACAATCTTCTTAGATGTTCTAATCATCTGCTGTGGCATCACTCACCATCGTATTCTTAATTATATATGCAAAGATTTGTCTGAATGTATCTCATATTTATTTCTGATTTTAAATATTTTATTTCTCTTTTGGTTGAGATGTATTGATAAGCCAACTGAGATTTGGGGATATATTATAGCTACCCAGTACCCTGAAAGGTCTGGTTCTACCCTGCTGCAGAACCAGACCTAACATCCAGACCAGTGCAGGGACCATGGTTTTTTTTTCTGCTTTAAACTTCACAGTTTTCCTGCTACATAAAACCTACCATTAGAAAAGAGACAACTAAAAGGACAACAGTCAGTGGAAAAAGATGCAAGAAAAAGCAGCAGAGACAGAGAAGCAGCGTGGCAGGGCCACCTCATCCTCCCTCAGTCCACAGAGAGCCGCTCACCTCAAAGGGAGGCCCCCGGGGCCCAGCGGAGGGGTCCTGCTCTGAACAGATACTGCCCGGTGGGGGCCTCTTCATCCTGTCTGCCATCACAGCCAGCCCATCCCCCATCCTGTAGGACGGCTCCCAATAGAAGTCCTGCATCTTGACATCGGGGTACTTGATCTTCTTGTCCATGTTGGAGAGCTGTGGCTGAGCGGGCGGCTGCAGCTGCTCGTACAGTTTGAGATCCTGATGTGCCATGTAGAAGGTCTGCTGCTGTGGCGGCGGCAGTTGCTGCTGCTGCTGCTGCTGCTGTTGCTGCTGCTGCTGTTGCTGCTGTTGCTGCTTGATGGACATCTGCATGGGATTCATCTTCTGCAGGGTTGCTTGTGCCTGGTTCCACATCTGAGCCGGCTGGTCCTGGACCTGCATGTATTGCTGAAACAAGACACACGGCCAAGGTAAAACATTACGACCTGGGGCTTGCACACCTTTTCCTCCACTAGAAGGCAGGTTTCAGAATTAACAGCCAGAGGAGTGAAAAGCAGTATGTGTTTTTAACCATTCATAGCTACAAGATTTTAGTAAACTGTAAAACCTTGGCTCAGAGTTGTGCTGCAGGATTAGCTAGACGACATTTATGGATGAAGCTGTAGGCAACAAAAGGCTTCCTACCTTTACCACACAGCCATTTTAAGATATCCACTCTTAGGGCCATTAAGGGAAACTGTTTAGGGGTGAAAAATACAAACTAGGGGTGAAATTACGATCATGGGATCTGACCTGCTGAAGCCCCAGGTGGTGAGGTGGACTCTTCCCCATTGCGACCTGCTGGGCAGGTTTGGTGGGAGACTGCTGCTGCTGGCTCATTGCCTGCACCTGCAGCTGGACCGACTGCTGCAAAGCCTGCTGAGAGGGCGGCTGGGCCTGGGGCTGCTGGCCCTGGGAGGGGCCCTGGTTCATCAGCCCCGGGCCCTGCCCCGCAGACCCCGGGCCCTGGCCCGGCCCCGGCCCCGAGGGCCTCTGCTGACTGTAGGGAATGTGGGACTGCTTTCCAGCCGGGACCTGTGTGCCGGCCTGCGTGTGGACAGCTGGCTGGAGGAAAGGTCCAGGGACGGACACGCTGGGGGAAAAGGTGAAGCCCGGATTCACCTGGAGCCCTGTGAAGGCCACTGGAGGTGGGATCACATAGGCTGACGTGGGGAAACCTGCAGAGCAACCAATCAGGAGCAGGATGTAAACTGACAAAATAATTCTCAGGACACCCCAATGGGGCAAAGCATGAGTTCAGTCCAAAATAACTGGATCTACCTTACTCCTTATGTCTGAATGTCAGGTGAACAGGTGCAAAATACCAAGCCAATAAAATGTTAGTGCTGAAAAGGTTCATCGATCGGTTCAATCAGATCTTCTTTACAGAAAACTTTTGTCAATATCAATTTATCTGCTGATTATCTTGTTGATTCATCTTGGCTATAATTGTAAGCACATAGTTAGTTTCCCTCTGTCCAGGGTGACGTCTTCAAATGTCCTGTTTTAGTCCAGCCAACACTCAAAAACAACTGAATCAGACACTCAATTATTATCTGCTAGTGCAAAGATAAGCTGGTATTAATGTTTGGGATTTTTGCTTAAAACCTGACTATTTGATCATCAAAACATTTACCAATTAATTTCCTGTCAATCACCTAATTGATTCATTAGAGGGCTGTGTTTTATCAGGCTGAAACACCTCCTGTGTAGACATGCATGTAAGACACATTTGAGGATAAGGACATTTGTTGAAAGGATGGACATCTTTAGAAAGAGGTCCATTTTAATGAGGTGAGGACAAATTCAGAAAGTGGGAACAGCTGTTTAGGGTCACATCAGGTTTTGGAGTACAGGTAGCGTAAGATCAGAGTTGGTGTGTGTGTGTGTGTTTTTATACCAGGTCTGCTAGGCAGTGGTGGGAAGGCTCCAGGATGGTGAATGGGGATGAACTGGGAGGAGCAGCTGGTTTGAGTTTGCGTGACAGGAGTCTTCTTCACCTCAGACACTGGAGTCTTCCTCAGCTCTGTCTGAGCCTTCACCTGGAAAACCAGTCAAACCATCTCATCAGCTGCTGCAGCACTGCCCCTCATTGAGGTGCTGAAATGAGCTGCTCTGTCAGTGATAAGGCTGCTGCGGTTGAATGTCAATTTTTTGCGTGTCTACCTGTTTTCCGGCATCGGTGGCTTTCTCATGCCCGGTTTTCTTCAGCTCGCTTTTCCTCTTCCCGTCCCTCTTCAGCTCTCCCTTCCCAGCAGCCCCATTGCCTTTGCTGAAGTCTCTGCGCTCCTTGCCCCCGTCCTTCTGGTGATGGTTTCGTGTGGGCTCACGGCTCTGCTCACGGGGTTTGATGTTCTCCTTGAAGGTGACCACAGGCCGGTCGCTGCTGTCTGGCCACGAGCTCTGCGTCTTCCCCACAGACAGCACCGACTTCAGGCCAAAGTTCCCACTGTCATTGGGTGTCTGCTCACCGTTGGATGACTCCTGCAGCACCGGCGCCTCCTTCTCCTGTGGCTCCTCGATGGCCTGCTCTGGAATGTCACTTATGAAGATGAGGAGACCGTCCTCGCTCCCTCTGCACTGAATCAGCCTGCAAAGAGGAGACAGAGATGGCCTACTAAAGTTCTATCAAGATGCTACGACCTCGGACCTTTCACCTCTTCAGTTACTTCTTCAGAACTTGTGTCAAATGGTCAGCAAAGCTTATTCTACAATATAGTTGGTACAAGCCCTTTAAGCGTTTGAAAAAGACCAATAAAACATCTTGCGGGCCACAGTCCAATATTGCTGGGACATATTGTCACACTGTGACACTGTGAATCATAAAATCAAACTTCTACTTCATTATCTCCTTGGTTTCCACATTCTGGTCATCATTTTACAGTAAGGAGGTCCATGCAAGTTCTCTTCTGAAATCACACTTTCATGTTTAAAAGGTCAGTTATACAACAAGTGGTCATGTAATCAATTTGAAAACAAGACCAAAAAAAGGGTCATTGAGGGTCAGTTTTGCAGCGATGGAGAAGGAAACGTATAACGAATGCAGCTTTGGGTTTTCAGAAGTAAAGAAATTAAATTAAATCAAATTAAACAGGTGGAGAAAAGAAACGTAACAACCAGGACCATCAGTCAGACAGTGAGTGCACCACAGAAAAAAAAAACACATCTTCTGTTTAATGAGACATTTACATTGAGCATTTGGCTGCATTAACATAGATCAGCCTTCTAGTAAGACAGCATCACTACCTGCTGCACTCTGAGCCTCCAGACAAACTGATCCAATCCTGATTTGCTGCTCGGCCTCCCACCATCTCTAAGTAGTTTGTGTTTTTTGTGGGTGATTTTATGAGTAATGTTTCTTCTCAGGTAGTGAACTGCAGCCACTGAAGGAAATCTTGTGTAAATGATATTATTACTTTTCTAACCTTGGTGATGTCAAAGAAATCTCACCACTAAACTGCACAGACTGAGGCCCACAACAGAGAGTTAGTGTTAATGTTAATTATTCTGCTGATTATTTTATTTCAATTAACATAAAATAGTGAAAAATGTACATTACAGTTTCCCTAAGTCTAAAGTGGCACTTTGGATAATGATTCTTTGAGAGAAAAGCAGAGAATCTGAGCCATTAGAAAAGCCTCAGTTACAAAATGCTACCGATTAATCGACTGGTGACTCAGCTCTACTTAACTTCCCTCGCAGCATGTCACCGAGCTGCTGCCCGAGTAAATTAGGAGCCAAATACACAGACTGCAGCTGTAAATTAATCGGAAAGCACGGAGCACGTTTACACTGCACCATTTTCTGAGCCTTCTGTGTTTTTACTGTGTGAAGGCCGTTCAGATGCAGCGACGGATGAACACTCACCCCGGCTGGTTGTCAGCCACCCATTTGCCCAGACTGACGAGTCTCTGGTGTCGGGTGTGTACCGGCAGGCCATCTCTGTCCACCAGGATGCCCTGATGACCTTTAGTGAAGTCCAGAGACCTGAAACGCAAAACAAACATCAGAACATGGAAATGAACTGGCTGAGTCGATATTCGTCCTTCTGCTCAGTGACGGAGGGGACTCTGTACCTCAGAGCTGGCCGGAGAGCCAGGAAACCCTGGAGCTCAAACTCCTCAGGCAGGGGTGTGACTAAGGAGAAAACAAACACACCTTCAGCGAAGACATCAGACAAACAAACCCTAAAATGCTGCAGAGGAGACAGTGACATTATATATACACATATACACATATATATATATACACACATATACACATACATATACATATATATACATGTGTATATATATGTATATATATACACATGTGTATATATATATACACATGTATATATATATATATATATATATATATGCACAGTAGTGTTCAAAATAATAGCAGTCCAATGTGACTAACCAGATTAATCACTGTTATTAGTATATTTTTTATTGCTACATGGCAAACGAGTTACCAGTAGGTGCAGTAGATTCTCAGAAAATCAACAATACCCAGCATTCATGATATGCACGCTCTTAAGGCTGTGCAATTGGGCAATTAGTTGAAAAGGGTGCGTTCAAAAAAACAGCAGTGTGCCATTCAATCAGTGAGGTCATCAATTTTGTGAAAAAACAGGTGTGAATCAGGTGGCCCCTATTTAAGGATGAAGCCGGCACTTGTTGAACATGCCTTTCTCTTTAAAAGACTGAGGAAAATGGGTCGTTCAAGACATTGTTCAGAAGAACAGCGTACTTTGATTAAAACGTTGATTGGAGAGGAGAAAACTTATAAAGAGGTGCAAAAAATTATAGGCTGTTCACCTAAAATGATCTCCAATGCCTTAAAATGGAGAGCAAAACCAGAGACACGTGGCAGAAAATGGAAGACAACCATCAAAATGGATCAAAGAATAACCAGAATGGCAAAGGCTCAGCTAATGATCAGCTCCAAGATGATCAAAGACAGTCTGGAGTTAACTGTAAGTACTGTGACAGTTAGAAGACGTCTGTGTGAAGCTAATCTATTTACAAGAATCCCCCGCAAAGTCCCTCTGTTAAAAAAGGCATGTGCAGAAGAGGTTACAATTTGCCAAAGAACACATCAACTGGCCTAAAGAGAAATGGAGGAACATTTTGTGGACTGATGAGAGTAAAATTGTTCTTTTTGGGTCCAAGGGCCGCAGACAGTTTGTGAGATGACCCCAAACTCTGACTTCAAGCCACAGTACACAGTGAAGACAGTGAAGCATGGTGGTGCAAGCATCATGATATGGGCATGTTTCTCCTACTATGGTGTTGGGCCTATTTATCGCATACCAGGGATCATGGATCAGTTTGCATATGTCAAAATACTTGAAGAGGTCATGTTGCCTTATGCTGAAGAGGACATGCCCTTGAAATGGGTGTTTCAACAAGACAATGACCCCAAACACACTAGTAAACGAGCAAAATCTTGGTTTCACACCAACAAAATTAATGTTATGGAGTGGCCAGCCCAATCCCGGACCTTAATCCAATCGAGAACTTGTGGGGTGACATCAAAATGAAGCAAAACCAAGAAATGTAAATGAATTGTGGAATGTTGTTAAAGAATCTTGGAGTGGAATAACAGCTGAAAGGTGCCATAAGTTGGTTGACTCCATGCCACACAGATGTGAAGCAGTTATAAAAAACTGTGGTCACACAACTAAATATTAGTTTAGTGATTCACAGGATTGCTAAATCCTAGAAACAGAAAAGTTTGTACAAAATTGTTTTGAGTTTGTAAAGTCAACGGCAGACACTGCTATTTTTTTGAACACACCCCTTTCAACTAATTGCCCAATTGCACAGCCTTAAGAGCGTGCATATCATGAATGCTGGGTCTTGTTGGTTTTCTGAGAATCTACTGCACCTACTGGTAACTCGTTTGCCATGTAGCAATAAAAAATATACTAATAACAGTGATTAATCTGGTTAGTCACATTGGACTGCTATTATTTTGAAGACTACTGTGTATATATATATATGTGTGTGTGTGTGTGTGTGTGTATCACAATCATTTATTCCTGGAATTGTTGTCCAGTAATCTAAAGCCTGATTGACTGTAACTGGAGGAGGACTCCGATCAGAGCTCATAATGATCAAGGAACTAAATAAAGAACCTGGCTGGTAACTGTACATCTTTACATTAATGAGTAACCATGCGTGTCGTACCGGAGGAACAGGACAGATCGTCTTCTTTGGGCTGGAAACTGTTGAGGATGGAGACCAGCCAGGGCCAAATACTGAGAGACGAGAGGAGGAAGAGGAGTTAAAGCTTCAGTGCAGAACAATGTCAAACTCCAGAAGTCCAACATTCCAGATATGTGCTGATTTAAAGACAGATGGACGACAGACTTACTACTGCCTCTTGTTGACGGCGGCCTCGTGGAAGACGCTGGGTCTCAGTTTGAGCCAGTCCAGAGAAACTTTGATGGCCGGCAGAGGACACTCCCCCATGATCTCCTCCCCCCTGTTCTTGTTGAGGAGAACCCGGCTGCACATGATGCCAAGGAAGGACACTGAGGAGATGGGAAGTCACGTCAGTCAACGCAAAGCGATCCGCCTCATGTCGGTTGCCTAAAGCGGCAGAGGCTAAATCTGAGCCGCTGACAGCACCGACACAAACATCTTTCTGTGCACGTATGAGTTTAAGTCAGTGCAAGTAGCAGTAGACCACATTTATGGTGGGAATACTTCAGCTCAGTGGACACCTGCAGGTTGTTATCTGACCTGCAGCTCAGCAGCGAGACGTTACTCACAGAGCTGAATCGGTCGAATCCTGACAGATGGTCTCCTGTTACCAGTGTAGTCAGTAGCCGATGATTAAAACAGCTCATTTAAAGCATGGCCTTTGTCTATGACATCACTACGCTGCTCATTTTACCCAAAGTTTAATACACCCAGCACTAATGACGGTAACACCAGCTGCAGGAGCTGCGTGGAGGCAAATCTCAGTGCCCCAGAGGAGGCAGGATGACTGGCTACTTAAGACTGAAAAAGCCCTCTGGGTTTTGGCCGACTGCTTTTAAAATCTACAAAGATCTGTGTAAGTGGGGGCTGCTGTTTCTGGTATTGAAATATGATCCACAAAGACAGGTTTAAAACGGGTCCGGGAGTCTGAAGGTTTATCAGAGACCGAGAGAGGTTATAATACATAAGTGAGGATTTTGAGGGAGCTGTTGTCAGTGTGGACACAGGCTTATAAGTATCAGAAGTACCAGCATCACTATTAGTCATAGTAATATACTAATACCAGTGATATCAGCAGTATGATAGAAGTATCATCGGTGTGTGCGTGACTCTTACTGAGGAGTCCGAGCAGCTGGAACCAGCTAATCTGCTGCTCGCTGCTGTAGTTCTGCTCGCCGCTATCAGCCGTCAGGTCTCTGAGGTGGTGGAGCTCAAACAGGTTGATGACTGTGATGTGGACCAGCTGCTGGGAACTGAAGGCTTTCTGCAGGATCAGCCTCTGCACACGCACATGCACACAAGGTCATTAAAACAATCGCTTTAAACACTCTGAAATCAAGCACATCAACAACAAACATCAGGCAGCGCTGACAAAAGGGATGCTGGATGTCCTGTGTGTTTTACCTGAAACTGCTCCTCCAGCTTCTCCCTCAGACCATCTAGCTTTTCCAGACTCTTGCTCAGGTAGACATGGCCATGAAATTTGATAAAGGCCTTGATGAAATCTGACACGCTCCACTTGGTTTTCACCTCGTCGCGACTACGGAAACAAGGAGGACTTTTCAGAACATCAGAGTCAAAGGAACGTTTATAGAAAAGTTTCAAAATCACCAGAGGCCTTTATTTTTTCTGAGAGAGAACAGAGTTTCAGGCTGAGAACCAAACACACTGTTCTCCTTGCCTCTGGCTTTAAGCAAGCATCAAAGGAAACTCCCAACACTTGGGTCGAAGTGCTTTCATTTTCTGGGTTGTTACCTCTCCAGAGCCTTGGACAGGGCCTTCTGTAGGTTGGTGGAGGCTGCTGGAAAAGGGAACTTGACAGCAATGCTGCGGCAGTAGTAAAAGATGGTGGTGAGGTGGTCTCCTTTAGAGGAGGCCAGGATAGCCAGCTGGTTGTAGGGTTGACCTGGAGCAGACATGGGGGGGGGGCATCAGACCACATCCACAGGGTGAAACTACAAACTGCAGACTGCTGGTGAAAACCTGCTTTTGATCTCAGTGTGCTGAGACTTTTGGATCCAAAGTCAGAAAAAGTAGGACTGAACAAGTGATTTCACATGGATCAAAATAAATACCAAGATTTTTTTTAAAAAAAATTTATACAATGGGTTTAACATTTTTGGGAAGAAAACAAATTAAAATATAGTTCATGTGTATAACAATAAAATCAATTCCTTTTTTTGTTGCACTTGCTGTGGCACATATTGACTTGGTTGGTGACAGAACATTATCAGAACACACAGCATCGATTTGGTCAGATCACTCACACGTGGTTTCAGATATCCCCACCCACCTCCTGAGCCCATCCAATGAGACACTAAGATAGCTTTGAGCCTAGCTTAGCATGTAGCAGGGACATATTGGGGCAGGGGGGGCTGCAATGTCAGACTCACCGTTGGATGGAACCAGCTGTGCTGCGTGTCGGTAATAAGACTCCGCCTGGCTGGTCTGGTTACGGTAACGCGCTGAAATGTGGATGAAATACAATCAGAAAGTTACTGGCACATTAGAAGTTCTGAATGTTTGTTCTATATAGATCATGTCTTAATGATTAGAAAATTGGAATTGATTGGAAAAAAAACAAATAAAATGCTTAGAACATTGATTATGATGGAACCTGAATAACTGATTAGATGACCGACAGAAAATGAATGTCAACAGGTTTACTTTTAAACCAGAAATGCAAAAAAATGTGCTGGTTCCTGCTCCTGAAATGTGACGATTTGTTGTGCTTCTCTGTTTTATATCATTATGAATGAAACATCTTAAGGACTGTAGATTGGACCAAAACTACACATTTGATGAAGACACCCTGAGTGACATATTATCAAACATTTTATAGACATTATGAATGATAAATTAGCAGAGATAATAGTTATCTGATCAATCGAGAATTCAAACAATCATCCGGCATAGTCCTGAATAAAAGGAGGTGCATTTTTCCCCACCTATGTCTCCGAGGTGGACGAGGCAGTGCTGGCAGATGTAGGAGCAGGAGCTAGGCTGCGGCGTGACGATGGCGCTGGTGCTGCTCTGTTTATTGCTGATGATGCCGAGCTGAGATGACTTGACGCGACACGGCAGGTCCACGTTGAAGACGGTGCACAGCTCCTGCAGTAACTGGAAGGCGACAAGAGAAGACGTTATTCATCCAATCCTCCATCTTTTAATCACTTAGGATGTTTACTTGTGCATTGGCCTCAGCCTGTTTTCTAACAGAGTTTAATGTTGTGTGAGCAGGTCCAGTGAAACAGCTTCTGATTGGTTCTCTGGCATTTCCCAATGCAGGAACTTCAAAACCCTAAAGGCGTTTCCTCTGTTCTCCCCCGCTTTGGAGACCGGCTCTGTCCCTGTTAAGGAAGTGATACTAGATCTGAGTTCCAGGTACTTTCCGGGCTGAAGGAACATGTTTATCTAAGCACTTGTAGGGAGTGTGCTGCTCTGACATATGTCTGCTACCTTGTTCTGACTGTTTGCACTGAGTTGCTACAAGTTTGACTTCATTTGAGTCAAGTCCAGGCACGGCAACTATTTTCATAATCATGTAATATTTCCCAGCAGAGAGCTGTTTTTCTTTTACCTCTAGCAACACGACCAAACACTCCATCACTAGACTTCATTTTTTGCCAAAGTAATGGTCGCCGTTCATCCTGCAGCCAGTCCTCAACAGTTTAGTTTCCTGGTTGAGGAGAGAGAGGATCAATGGCCGGTGTGAGAGGGTGAACCGGAGAAAGTCAACCGGTCCTGAAGGACTCATCCGGCTCTGGAGAGCTGATCAGCTGGTCCGGAGTCCGTCTCCTTAACTTCTGATTTATTCTGTCACACTACTACTACATTTTAGTCTATTGCATAGCTGTCCTAAGAAAGGCACTGTTTGTTTTTGGGGTGTTAACTTAAAATCGCATACATCTGAAACATCGGGGTTTATTAAACACAGCTGAAACACAAGATGAACCTAAAGAACCTAGAACCAAAGGCTTACAAGTTCTTAAAAGTTCAGGTTATGGTCGTTCAGCCTCCGTAGTGTCAGACGACCTTCTGAGAACCACCCGACTCTCACCTGTGTGTAGAATCCACTAGCTGCCTCCAGGAACAGTGACAGGTTGGCCTGGACCTCGCTGCGGTTAGGGTTGGCTCGGTTCTTGGCCTGGCTCTGCAATGTGGTGATCTGGTTCTTAAAAGCATGATTCCACCTGCGGGAAGACAAAAAAAAAGGAAGAAAAAAAAGGTGAAGAGAGGCTCTTTCTCCTCTCTGTTGAAATATATAAATAAAGTAACTCCTGTTGTGACAGGCCTGAGTGACGTGCGACAGGTGGTGCAGGAGTCAAGTCGGAGAAGCTTACAGGTCTTGCTCCACCTTCTTGTCGAGAGCGTACTCCAGGTCAGTCACTAGCATTTTCTGGTAGAGGTCCTGCAGGGCCTGCCGAGATGTCCACACCTCCGCAGCCCCCAGCTTTGAATCTAGGGCACAGTGAAAACGGACCTACATTAGCGGGAGGAGGAGAGCGGCGGAGGGCAGGATGTGGAGAGACCGTCACCAAGGCTGGGCACTGAACCTCAGAATAGATATCAGAAACAGTCAAGTACAGAAGTCGGCGTCAAATGTTTAAAATCGCAATCTTGTTGGTTTTTAGCCCAAGCAGATAATTCCGGATTTAAATCATTGTTTTTGGTAGTTTTTGGCAAAGTCCTTGCATAGCTGCTTGTGTTTAGAAAACATTTAATATCCAAGAGGTCTGACTTTGACCGTGAGAAACAGAAATGGTTTTGAAGAAAAACAAAGTAATTAAATTATTTATTTCAAAAAAGTAGAGCTGACCATGATTAGTCATTGTAGGAGTCTAATCAGCAACAATTTTGAAAACTGCAAAATAGTTTCACTGACAAACAGCTGCAGGTTTCAGCTACCTAAAAGTGAGGATTAGAGGCTTTGCCCTGGGTTGTGTCTTTGGGTTTTGAACTGATAGTCAATCGGTTTTCTGACATTATTATTTATTTATTTATTTTGGTCTTTGGGTTAACAAATGAACATGGGGGAAAAAAATCAGCAATGCCTACACAAACTGCTTACAAGGAATTGAAATTTTTATATTATTTTAATCATCACCTGACCCATGTCTTTAAATTACTGTCTTGTACATGACAAAATGTATAAAAGACAACTAAATGTCTCTAACAACTCAACAGAGCTGGAAAACAAATGTTTACAATGCACATTTATGAATGTTACACAATGAGCAGCAGCCCAGACACAAAATTCACAGTCATAGGAAAATCAGCAAACACTCTACATGGGAAAGGTAAAAAAAAAAAGGCACTCGAAGAGATGATTAACAAAACTGTCGATTAATCATTGTCAGCAGGCAAGTCAAATAGTCATTTGTGACATGTACAGCAGCATCTGCATGAAGGCAACCTCACACAAATAGTACACATATGGAAGGTGTTTTTAATAGATTTGTGGTTCCAAGTCTGATCTGAGTCCATGTGACTATAATCTGAGCCCATTTCTTTTTTTTAGATCGACCATTCTGCATTAATATGACCAGTAAAAAAGACATCAAGCTGCGTCCGATACAGCAAAGTTGCAAATTTGATGAGCATTTGAGAAGTTTGAGGCTTGAAATCAAAGAGGCGGCTACCATGAAACATTTTTGTGTCTGTCTAGACCGACACATCTGACACTGATTAAATGGATGTCAGACAGTCCACCAATGAAGACCATTCCACAGTGCTCAGGCCTGCAGACTGAATGTGGTTGACTCTACCAGACTCTGGCACTTCTCCAGCCACCACGAGAAGCTGCTGCCAATGTTCTAAAAATCCAGCCCCATGGTCAAAATAGGTAGAGTGACTGGTGAGTTTAAGGCAAGTCAAACAGTTTGGTCTGGGGGGGGGGGGGGTCAATCCACTTGCCCAATGCTAAAACTTAACCCAACTTAACTGAGGGGCAGTCAGGCCAGTTACTCATTGAACACTTTTGAAGGAAACTTCCTAGAATAAAAGCTGCTGACGCCTGACTTTCGGTACCAAAACCACAATAAACACTTTTTAACAATGTCTAAGTAATCTAGGCCTGAAACTAACAACCATTTTCATAATCAATTCTTTTACTTAAATTATCAATTAATCTGCCAATTATTTTCTCCATTGTTTAATTAATAAAATTGAAGCAAACAGTCAAAATGTCCAACATGTGATGTTTTGTTTGACCAACCAAAAAATTAAATTTATAATAATTCAAAACAAAGAAAAGCTGAAAGTGGCAACTGTCTGTTATTTTTGTTTGAAAAATGACAAGTTATACACTGATTATTAAAATAGGTTTCCTATTGTCTGTTTAGTGATTAATTGTGGACCACAGAACCATACATCTAAAGACATATATAGTGGTATCTAAACAACTCAGCTGTTAAATTCTGCCTTGACATATCAGCCATAAAAAGAACTTTGTATCAAATTAACTTAAGATGACTCACTTTATTTTTTTTTATTTTCATAGAATTTCAAAACATTCTGTGGATTTTACATTATATTACAGGTGGTAACGCAGACACAGGCGGGAAAACCCAACCTTCTTCTATTTAGGACTTTAACTAATCATTATTTTCATTATCAGTTAATCTGATGATTATTTTCTCATTTTGTCTATAAAACAGAAGAAAATAGTGAAAGGATGCATCATCACAACTCACCCTCGGTGATCTCCTCAAATGTTTGTTTTGTCTGACCAACAGTCCAAAACCCCAAAAGTATTCAGTTTACAGTGAAATGAAACAGGGATTTATCACCGAGCACCCTGCACCACGAGGCTGGTCCAGCTTAGCCCAGATCTCTTGGGGTTACCCGCCCCACCCAAGCCTGGATCACCGGTGTCACTGTGCTCATCGTCAACCAGCCCCGTTAACTCTGGGTATACCTCCAGCTACAAGCACATTCATGTGAAAGGGCTGGAGATTTTAATTACAGTTGACATCCTCTGAGTGCTGAACGGAGATCTTAATTTTATCTGAAATACCTGAGGAAAACTTGGCCAGAGTGACAGAAGGAATTGATATTTAAGGAGCTGAAACATAAAGAATTTAATCGCATAACTAGAACAGAATAACAAGCAGTAGAAAGCAGTAGAAGAAGCTCACTAAGGCTAAGGCTATCTTTAAGAAGAGGAATGTTATGTGTCTTCAGTGTCTTTTTTGTTTATTTTTTTGTCTGATGATGAACAAACTTGTGACAATGTAAAGCAGATAAAAACATAAAAGTAACATTAAGACATTTTATATGTAGAACAGAGTGAAGAAGTGAAAAGTGGTTAATGTCTGAAGTGTGTCTGACAGAGAAATGTTGCATTTATAATCACAGGAACTGTTTAAGAGTGTGTGGATTGTCATCGTAAGGTTTGTTGTTTATTTACAATTCTGATCACAGAGTCTCCTCATGTTGTTCCGAGCTGCAGCGATGGAATCAGAGTGTGAAAGCATGGACTCTGTTGGGAATCCTGTCGGGAACTGAAGAAACTTTGCTCATTTAAAATGCAGCTTTAACCATCGTTGCGTATTTATTAATAGTGATAAACTCTCCCTCCATTTGTTAGATTTAAAACCAGAGTGGACACATGTAACCTCCGCAACAGCAAAACGATTCTAATGATCTATAACATTATCTATTGATCTTCATTGGTTTTCATTCTGTCATTAATGCTCTGGTCCATGTCTGGATTCTGTAGGAATGATGACTCCGACCTGACCCTCTAAAGTTCAACTTGCTCCATCTGACCTACCCCTGTAACCATGGTGATCTCGCTGGGTTAAAAGTGACCCAACTCTGTGCAACCACAAAACCTGGTTCAGGCCCACATATGTCCAGATAGCCCCCGATCTGAGAGGGGTCAGGCGCCAGGTCTCATGTCCTCATTTAATCACCCTGGATTCGTTCATCAGCATCACTATGCCAGTATTTCTAACTTTCAGTAGTTTTGTCAAGTTTAAACATCTCAACTGTCTGAGCCAAGATTATACGAACAAGACGGCGTCTGGCCAAGTATTCTGTGCCAGCTTTCAGCCCTTAACCACAGTCCACAGCTGCATCAATTAGATGTTCAACAGAAAAATCCTCAGCAACCATTTAGAAAATCAATTGTTTTACTTGTCTTTTAAATAAAAGTGACAAATATTTGCCGTTTCTAGTTTTGGTAACGAGAGGATTTGTTGCTTTTCTCTGTAACGTGTCATGTTGAACTAAATATCTTTGGGTTTTGGCCAAAACGAGACATCTGAGGGCGACACACCTGGGAAATTATACACAGCAAGTTTTGCTATTTACTGTCATTTAACAGACCATAGTAGATGGTGCAACACCATAGGCGTGTTGTGGCCTTAGCAAAAATCAGCCTGTACTCAACAGGTACTGGTTCCTCTACCCAGCAGTGATAAAGACACAGAATTTGCTAGCATGTGAATAACAAAGCAGCCTGGCATGATTACCTGTGTGTGCAGGTGTCCACCCCTGCAGCAGCCACATACAGACCGTTCAGGTACATTTACTGAGGAGAATGAGAGAGGTGATGTTCAGACCTACCTGTCATGTCCGCCTTCAGGGCCTCTGCCTGTCTGCTCGGATGTAAACAGAGAGAGGGGGGGTCAGAGACACACCACACCTGTCCTCACACATACCAACAGCATGTTACATACAACACTTCCTCATTACTGTCAATCCACGGGGCCAAACCAGGTAGAGGCCTGGCCGTGATGCCGCTGTGGCTTCATTTAAACATTTAACAGCTCAGATCGAATGTCTGCTGGGAGCGGCGGTGGTGGTACAGGACTCTGACTACCACCTGGATCCAAATGAGACCGAATATACACAAACAAACCGTCCGCTAGCTGCCGTCGCCGCCACTGCTGCTAAAGGACAAGTTTACATGTGAACCACAGCGTCCGACAGCTACACACGCAGCTACACACACGTTACCATCAAACACGAGACAGGCCGGTGTTAACTAACCCGATTCCCGTTTAATGTGTAAACGCATCCGCTCGCTAATGCTAATCTGACGTACACAGAATAACGCTAGTAGGCTAAAGCTAACTAGCCATAACACACCGAGTCTATCTGTGGCGGGCAAACACGAATATAACCTTAAATTCACACCAACTAATGACAGGTGACATTAAATACACCTGTAATTACGGCTACCTGTGTCAAACGCTGCGCAGGTCTGTCTAAACGTGTCCGAGGAGACGCAGACGCGGGCATCGATTGTTTGTTGTTATGCAAAGCTATCTGCTAGCTGCTAGCTAGCGCCAACGTTAAGATGAGGGGGTGGTCCCCCAGACCTGCTAGCTTTAGCGTTAGCGACGAAACCAAACAATTAACCTGTCTGACTAAAAATCTCTCCGCAAACGAGCGCACCTGTAGCGGCCAGGTGGGCGGACGGAGGGCCCGGCTCCGACCTTACCGTAGGTACTGGGCGCAGAGGTTCATCCTGCCGGATCGACAGACTCTCAGACAACGACTGGTCCACAAGCTAACGCTCCTCTCGGCGCCATATTGTTCCTGTCTGACCCACACGGGAGAGGGCGGCGGGGGGGGGGGGGTAATGATAATAGATGGGATATTAGGACCTAGGGGCCGCGTCCCCGGGGCCCGCGGCTCGGGGCCCTGTCCCTCCGCGCTGACCGGCCCAGTGAACCGGTGGGACACAGTGGAATAGTGTGGCGGACGAGCGGGAGAGATGAAGCCAGTGGTCTCTGTGTTAAACTGCAGCCACTTGGTTTCACTGATGAAGTAGAAGTACACGCTTGATGTACTTGTATTTCAGCACGTATCAGAGGGAGATACTGCACTTTTCACTTCAGCTGTGGTTACTTTAATCCAAAAACCCACTTTCTGACTTACCGGCACAGATTTTATTATTATTTACATATCTATGACATTAGTCTTATTCATTAAATTGGCTATACCTGCCGGAAAGGACATTTTATTTTCGTGGAAAATTAGTTTTAGTTGAAAAGACTTCAACCTCTGAGAGAACAAATAAATAAATGAATAAACGAACAAAGAGTTGGTAGGATCTCTATGCATTTCAAATTTTTTTCGATTCATCATACTGGGCCTGAAATCTTTAATCGGTTGGTGGATGCACTTATTTTTAATCAAAGTGTCAGTATTCCTTTTTTTCATCCCATCAGCTGTGAATATTAGTTGTTTTTCCGCCATTTTTTGTACTTAAAACGTCCTTAACGTTCTCACTCAGCCCCGTTTCCTGATATCATCATTTTAATTAATGCAAAACAACATTAAGTATAATTGTATTGTGATTGTAAAGTGGACATGGGTTGTAAAATGTTCCAAAGACTAACGAACATGTTGAATCCGCGCTTAGACGAGACTGGAGAGTTTGATACAGATGTTTTAAAGTGAGCCAGATGTTGAGAGTGCCTCGCTCACTTCTGCCCCATCAGCGGCATTAAAGATCCGGCTTTGTGGCCTCTGTGGCGCTCCCCAGCGGCCGCCTTCGGCACGTCGGTCCGGAGGCAGCGGATAGGAGCAGAGCCCCGTGTCGGGACCTGAGCCGCCGCTTCCCGTCTGTTGACTCCTGATCATTTCCTCTCTTGGTCTCTGACGCCCGCTCATCTCTCTGCCGTGACTCCCGAAGGTCTCGGCCGCTGGTGAACCAGTCGTGAGGTTTCTTGCCGCCAGAGGACGCTGTTGAGCCACGGGAGATATTTTCGTGTCTAACAGCTGATTTGGTTGAATCGTTGTCCCTCAGATTATTGCATCATAAAAAATTGTTTTTTTTCATCATAATAACAATAGATACCAAAATATTATTTTTTTTAAATGGACCAGATGATGTTCAGAGCCTCATGACTGAGCTGCTGGACCCCGACGGTATCAGCCCCCATGTGAATCTCCTTCTCTATGCCCAAGCACTATGAAGGAACATTTTTCTCAGGGCCCCACCCTGCAGGGGCCCGGCCCTCCAGACTCTACAAGAGCCGCTTCCTTCCAGTCGCCTCCAGAGGAGAGAGACATGATATCAGACCTAAAGTGAACCAATCAAACGCACGTTGACGTTTAACGGGAACTGAGCTCGGTCAAACGTGCTCTGTGTGAACATGTGTTGTGACCTCCAGGTCTCGTCTGGACGTCATGATGGAAAAGCACAGTGGGGAATGAAACTGGTCTCGTTCTCGGCCTCAGACTCGTTCTGGGTCAGAACTGCCGGTGGTGACCACTGCTGTGGTACCAGAACAGTGTCAGTCAGAGCTCTGGTGGTAAAGAGAATAGGCGCAGGTCCGCTGGGGGAAGGTGCTAGATCATGATTTTACTCATGTACTAGACCGAGGTACGGTTCTAATGTACATGCACTTTATTTAGTTTAAGCTACAATACTCAACTGCGAGTCGCTGCGCTTCTTTATGTTTTCAGATTGAAGAGTTTGTAAAATGAAACACTACAGATTTAATCCAAACGCCATCCCTTCAGTCAGCTGGAACATTACAATGCTGCTGAGGAGTTAATGCACCAGTATTGTTAGTAAAAGACAACAACCATGACAACAACAGCAATAATAATAATCATAAAAATGATAATAATAATTACAAAAACAACAATAATAATGAACAATAAAAATATTACAATATAATACTACTACTACTACTACTAATAATAATAATAATAATAATAATAATAATAATTACAGCAACATAACAATGATAATAACAAAACAACAACAAAGTCAATAATAATAATAATAACAATAACAAAACAACAAAAACGACAACATCAATAATAATGATAATAATAATAATAATAACGATGACAATAATATTAATACTTCAGTTTGCAGAACAGAGTATCACATACTTTTAGGTGTAATGGAGATTTTACACTGTCTTATTGTTCTTGACTCTTTTCAGACACCTGATTTATGTAAAGAACAAACACCGGTCACCTGAATTTCAGCTGCTTAATTAAAATTTCAGATAAAAAAATCTGCTTCTACCAAACCATGGTCGTTTTCTGGGTTTTAAACAACATCTGTAACAACTGTTGACGTGTCAACGTGAAGTCATCGTCCCTGGCTGCTCTGCAGCCCCAGAACCACTTTATTACCATGTATTATCATTATCATCATCATTATTGATCTCTGTTTCATGCGGGATGATGTCTAATCCCCTGTGTTGTATCTTGAACCACTCAGGCCCAGACCCGACCGATCTCTGTCCGTGAGCAGGACGTGAGGCTGATGATTCACCAGCGCTGATCTTCCTCTTTAACACACTGACGCTGCTTCCTCCAGCTTCCTGCCGCAGACGCACCACCCTCGCCTCTCTCTCTCTCTGCGGCGGCCGCCTGCGAAAAACGACCGACGACCCGGCAACGCAGGAGGCGCACAGGACCAGCAGCGGACGGGACGGGACACGGGCGAGCACGGGAATCATGACAGAAACCACCAAAACCCACGTCATCCTGCTGTCCTGCGGCAGCTTCAACCCCATCACCAAGGGACACATCCATATGTTCGGTGAGCATCTGCGCTGTTACCTGGGGGGGGCTTTGTGTTTTTAAGAGGATGATGAAGATCCCCTCAGATTTTCATAACAACCATGTTAATTTTAAATCAGGCTTAAAAGTGATAAAAACATGAACGAGGTCTGGTGTGTAGTGTCTGGTCGCTGTCCAGCAGGGTGGTGCTGAAATGGGCGACGGCTCCAGGGGAAAGACCGAGACAATACACACGAGCCAGAGTAGTGACACAATAAGAACAACGTACAACCCGGGTCGGCGCCGTCTGAACCCGTCAAGACGGAGCAGAAGGCGGAGATGTTCCGTGTTTGCGCCGCTGTGGGCCTCGGGCGGCGTGTGGCGCAGCCCAGAAACAAGCCTCCCCGCGCGGACCCTCCGGGGTCTGGGGGGTAGGACGCACACGTCCCGCAGGACGGACACGGGCGAGAAGCGGCGCTGCCCGGGAGGCTGCGGCCCCGGCGACCGGTGCCGGTGCCTTGCTCGGCGGCGGGTTCCTGCGTCAGAAAGCCGCTGTTCGCAGGCCGAATGAGAGGAAGCAGATTAGCATTAGATGAACTGTGCAGAGACAGAGATGAAGGCTGCCGCTGACGATGAGAAGAAACAACAACGACATGGAGTTCACGGCGTTTTTTAAATCTGTGCTGACAGATGTTTTACAGATGTTTTGGTCACATCGTGACTGCGTGGTCTTCAAAAACAGCTTACAGTAAGCAATGATGGCAGTCTGCCGTTCTGGTCAGTCCTCTGTTCAGTCTCTTTCTCACATTGCCACTAATCTACTCATTAATAACGATGACATTTAGTTAATGGACTGTAATATACCAGTGTTGTTTATTGGATCAGCGGGCTGCTTTTCAAACAGGTAATATCCTTAGAAAGTTGGCACATAACAGGAAAAACAGACTTTGATTTTCACCTTAAAAGGCCTTTTCGATTTAAACCCTCCTTAAATTGTCAAAAATAATCCAATAAACCCCTTTTCAGTTATTATCCACTTGTCAGTTAACCCCAAACGTAGCGTGACCCATGAATCTCCACCTAAAATTACAGAAGGACATCCTATACAGGTGCTAATGAAGTTTTACATGTGTGTAAAAACCCATGAAGCTCAGAGGGTCAGGTTATGTCATAAACCTCATGTTTCCTGTCTCCTTGCATTGTTCTCCAGCATTTATTCATCGCATGCACCTTATATCACGGAGCAGCGCAGTGAATATCCAACATCTTTACGGATGGGGAAAGTACTAGGGAGCAAATTGAGGCAAAAATAAGAAAACAAAGCGCAAAAAGCCAGATTTTAAGACGCGGCAAGAAAAAGAACCTAAATAAGTAACCGAGTCGTTGTAGAGTAAATAAACTGAGCAAATTGAATAATAAACGTTACCATGCCGCTGTCTGCTGGGACTCGCTGAGCCGTCAGACCTTGTTTAGAGGCGACGGAAAACATCGACCACCACCGCCCCCCGGCCGCCACCTTCTATACCTCTGAGAGTCAGAGAGAAGTTTGACGCCAACCGGGTCCTGTTTCCACACGAAGGAGGCTGGAGAAATGAGGAAAATGAGTTTACTGGTCCTCAAAATGTCAGCTGGCAGATCTAAACCGCAGGACAGGAGGAGCTGCTCACACCTGTGCGGATGCAGGTGAGCATTTCCTCCCGGTTCAGAGCGATCAGGACTCTGGCTCCCTGGACACTGAGGATGGAAACGGCAGACTGAGCTGCGTAGTGTAACGGTTGAAAACCAGGGGCAAAGGTCAACAAGGGTCCGGTGACCACTGCCTCATCTAGTCAGGTGCAAGGAAAAGGTGTGAGCTGTCAGTCATCCACTGTCCTGGCTGCTGGAGATGTGTCCAGCTGACCCACCTCGACCTATCGGACGTCATCTGAAGGAAATCTAGCGTCGAAATCTAGGAGCTGCTTCCGAGAAAAGAGCAACATGTTGAGATCAAACGGTGCAGAGCAGGCGAATGGACAGGACAGGCTCCACCCTCAGGTTCTGTCCTGTTGGGTGTTCCTGTTATTTTGACCAGCGGCTGGGGACGTGAGCTGCGTTCGGATCAAACCCTCCTCTCTTAGCAGCCACCGTCCCTTCATTGCCTCGGCCTCTCCTCTTTACAAGCTGTTCCTCCTGAGGCGAGGAGGAGGTCCAGGAGGATCAGGAACCAGAGGAGGATGACGACCCCAGAAACGTCCGCCATCACCAGAGGAGGCTTTCTGAAGTAAAACCTGCATCTTGAAACCCTTAAGATTTAGGTCACGACGAGCTGAAGGCTCAGCTAAACAGTTTAAACTCAAATTATTTGGCTCACGTTCACATTGTTGATGACGTCAACAAAGTAGAGCAACTCTGAAGGACTCAGACCCATACTGGTGACCCATACTCCTGCCCATAATTTTAGCCTTTCTTAGCTCCTTGTTTTGGTCCGGTTCCGTCTCAGCTGTTTTCAGAGGACAAGCCTTTTCCTGTTTGCTTGGGCAAAGGTTCAGGTTTCAAACCGGACCACAGGAAGGTTGCTGGGGACATGGGTCGCTCAGACAGGCGCTCTGGTCCAGAACGGCTGCTGACCAGGCTCAGTTCGTCCATGGTCGCGTGGCCTTGTCTAAATCAGAGCGGTCGGCGTCACAGAGCGGTGACTTCTCCTTCATGTCCTCGTCTAACGGCCAGTAAAGCGTTTAGTCGGAGAACGTGTTTCTGCTTCTCAACACCAACGTAGAAGATGGACTTCACAGACACTTAAATCCTTATGCTCCCGTTCCTGTTGTAACGTTCGAAACCGGACGCTCGTTTCAGGTGACACTGTTTGTTCTGAGTCATAAACGAGCGACTGAAGTCAGTGTCTGTCTGACGCAGTCGGGAGACGGAAGCCGTTGTTTAGTCAGTCGTCGGCTCCGGCGGAGGCCGCTGTCCCCTCAAACGCTGTCGGATCAAAGTGACAGGAGACCAATTGCCTTGGTCTCAGGCACCCAGACGATTTAAAAATGAAAGAGATCACGTCCTGAATCTGGCGTCCGCCTTGACCCCCGCCGCCTCAGCTGGACCCGAACCGGCTTCTCTCCGGATAAGAAGCACGAGAAGCAAAGTGTCGGCATCGCTGGTGCAGAGGAAGAAGAAGGAAATGAAAGAAGACGTGGATGGGTTTGTCTCAAACCTGTGCAAAACATCTGCACATGAATTCTCTGATTAACACATTAAAGTTACTTTTCAAGGTAAAAACCACAGGGAACCTGGATGATGGTCAGTGGTGAGTTCGGACCCGACCCCCATCCGCTCAATACTTTACCAACAGGCTCCAACAGCTCGACCCAACAGATTCAACCCAATATCTGTGAGTTTATTCAGCTTCTTTTCTCTAGCTCAGTGAACATAACTCAGGTAGTTTCAGTGTCAGAACTAATGAGATGATCAGCAGTCTGATGGATCGATCGGCACCAGAACACTTGGTTAACGTCTCAGTCCTCTTAGCTGAACTCTTCTGTGATTCGAGTCAAATGAAAATGTTCAGAGAATGTTTGCGGTGATCGAGACTCTGGTGTCGTAGCTTCAGTAGTGACGTGCATTTCGATTCCACCTTAGGTTCCTGAAAAATCGTGGCAGCAGAGTGAAGCTTCCCTGAGAAGCCGGACAGAAACTCTCCATCCGTCACATTCGCCGTCGCCATGGTGACAAGCTCTTCAGTAGTTTTATAAAAAAAAAGAGCAGCTGACAGTGGAAAAGCAGCCGAATGAGCCTTTTTTTCCCTAATCTCATCCTGTACCTGGCAACAAAAGCAGAGCAAGTGACTGCTGTGTTTTAGGGTTTCACCAGACAGTCACTGTAAAGGCCTGCAAGCTAAAACCAGGGTTTTCTGTCACATCAGGATCCAGTCTGAACCTGCCTCATTCCAGTGTCTGAGCTCTAAATAACACTGGACTGAGTCTGTTTTGTGACATCAGAGGACTGAACGCTGCAATGTCTCAACGCCATTTGACCCTGGAGGCTTAGTCCAGGTCTCATCCACAGTAACAGGAGCAGCTCAAGCAGCGCTAATAATCGCTATCCTTCTCAGAGTGTGATTTAGTCCTCGACCAGTCAATGTCAGTCCTCTGGTCACAGATCAATGAATATCGGTGTTTATATCAGTGTCCCTGTAAATCTGTTGAAACAATCTTGGTCAGGCTTTAACTAAGGGAGACGAGAAAAGGACATGGAGGAAAAATATTCGACAGGATGGGGGAGGATCTAAAGTAGATCCTCCCTCGTCCTCCATGGCTCCTCTGGGGGCCTGATTTTCTGTTGCACATATTCACTTTGAAAACCAGTTTCCTTAGATAACTATTATATCTTATCTCCAAATTTTAAAAAAATCACACAGTTTGAAGCAGAAAATGTATTATCAAGTTTTGATGCTTCAAACTTTTGCAAGGTAAGGAGCAGAACTTCATTTCCCAGCAGACACTTCACACATTGTTGCTGCTCTGACGTCTGTGAGAGGTCTGAAAATAAAAATCCAGTTAATCCAGTTTGTACATAACCACAAAGAATCCACAATAATCACAGGAAATGTGAACGCGGAATTGAAATGAGAAGAAACACACAGTTATATACAGTATATAACTGACCTGCACTGACATGAGCACATTCACAGCGTAGATTCAGATTTAACCATTGATTATTGTCACATAAAATCACTGCAGTCAACAGTTGTTATAACGTTAACAAAACAGACAGCTGGGGACTCTACTCCACTGTTATCGAGACTTAATTTGTTTCACTCTCTGTTTTTTCTTTGTGTGTGTGTCTGCAGAAAAAGCCAGAGAATATCTGCACAAAACGGGGCGTTTCATCGTGATCGGCGGGATCATCTCACCAGTGCACGACTCCTACGGAAAACCCGTAAGTCACAATGGAGACCTCTCGAAAAACCATCAGTGCAGAGCCCCTTCATGAGGATTTCCAGCCGCAGTGCATGTGTGTGTTTCCTGTGTGTTTCATGTGTGTTGAACCATCGGTCGCCACGGATGACGTCGTGCAGCTGCAGCTCTGTGCTGCCTCTGTGCCGATGCTGCTGCTGCTGTTGTTTTCCACTTGGCTTCCTGCTGGAATTAATGAGGGTCTTGTCCTACTTTTGCTCTGCCTCTGTAGAAACACACACCATGAATAATAGATGCTACAGAAACACATTTCCAGCCGCATCGGGAACCTTTGCCGCTCGTTCCTTGTGATCTTTTTATTTCCAGAATCGTTACATCCCCTGCGGCTGTTCGATGCAGCCGATGTTTTCTTGATCCTGGAGTTTATACACATCAGTTGTGACCTCATTGATATGTCAGGGGTCGTCAGCCTCCTCCACCTGCCAGTCAGCACAAACCGATACACATCCACATACATCTGTCTCTCTACTGACTCATTTAAAAGCCTCCTGCTTTTCCACTGACTGACAGCTGGTGGCGCTGTTGCGCCAAGACACAAAGGTGCTGAAGACTGACGGATGTAAACACCGATTCAAACTGATTTAAAAACTGGCTTTGTGAATGTTTTGTGAGGGAGGAAATGTGAGTTTGTCAGACCTCAAGGATTCAAACGTTGGGTATGAGAGAGAAATGTAAATGCAACAGGAGTTGAACACCAGGCCTCTCTTTGTGTGTGTATGGGGGGGGGTGCAGAAAGAAGAGTTCTGTAAAAATAGCCCCACATCCGCCCTTCCTGCCTAGATATATTTAAACTGGTCAGTGATCCAGCTGAGTCACCACAGCCAGCTCAGCTCAGCCCCAGCGCACTGTAAAACAATGAGTTAATTTAACACAGCCGGTGGCCAGTTTAACTCTGTTACCTACATCAGGTACGTGTGTTACGCTTCCTTCTCAGGGAGTCACAGCACCGACCCGCCAGTCACTACATCCACAGCGGCCTTTACCTACGGAGCCACGTGGAGGCTCTGCTCAACAAACCAAAGCTCGGTCAACAACACTTTATCTTACCACTCTCGTCCTAAAATTCTGACTTTTTCCGAAGTTTGTTTGTACAATGTGTTCGATTCAGATTCAACAAAACTCTGTTAAAGGCAACACCCTGTTTTAAATCACTTGTTTCAGCCCGATGACGTCACCTCTTCATGAACTCATCAGGAAAATGTACAGATGAAGCCTTCAGAAATCAGCAGACGTCTTCCTAAAGAAGAGAGGTTCCTGATGATATATCAGTCACCCTCGGGTGCTCTAACCCTCGGATGTTATAACAGGGGACGAACCTGGACAGAGACAGATCCTGCAGAAAAACCCTGAGATGGTTTTAACTCACCCACTGGAACGTAGAGGTTTTGTTACAGATAAGTTAGACTGATTCCATTTCAGTCTCATATTTAAACTCCGGGCTCCTCTGGATGAAGCTGCTGTGACTCTGGACTCGTGTGACAGGTCTGGACGGCTCGTGAGCTTTGTTCGTAATGCGGGGAAAATCGGTAAATGCCATAAAATTCTGATCCAATTCTTAAATCCCTTGAACGTGCCGCTTAAGGACGAATCAGTTCTTACGACTGGGCTTTGAATGAGGCCCGGTGTGTCCTAGAGGTCTAACAAAGGTGTTTAGTGCTTTTCCTTCCTCAGTGAATCATTTACAAAGCCAAGTCTTACATATGTTTTCAATCCAGCATCGTTTAAGTCCATGTCCACCAGCTGGTGGTTTTCTTCTTCCTCTCTGCTTCCTCGCTGCTGCTCATCGGACCAGAGGAACACATGAAACCTTGCCGTACGCCACCGGGCTAGCTGTTTCCCCCTGGTTCCTGTCTCTATGCTAAGCTAAGCTAACTGGACACTGGCTGTAGCTTCGCATGAGAGAGGCATCGACTGTCGGGTAGCTAGTTCTCAGTAACGGGAGCCCAGAGCACTTTCCTGTCTGGTTCGGCCGGTCTTAGTCCAGCTGATCGCAGGGTCCAGATGTGGTCTTTCATCCTATTTGTCCGTGGACTGACGCTCTTCCTCGGTGTGTCCGCAGGGCCTGGTGTCCAGCCGACATCGTCTAACCATGTGCCAGTTGGCTGTCCAGTCCTCTGACTGGATCAGGTGAGGCTGGAAAACCTCTGGTTTTATTTACCTCACCTTTATTTGAGGTAGTGATGAAGGTAATGTCGCGTACATCTGTGAATCAACAAGATTTTATCAACATTTAATTCAAAATCATTGACAGTTTTTAGGTGTTGGGATGAGTTTTTCTCTGTTAGACTCTCAATACATAAAAAAATCTTAACTAAAAATTGTTTATTTTCCAACTTTCACCTTTTATTCCTGCTTATTTTATCATGAATATTCAATGATATCAAGAGAAACTTAAGAATGGAAATAATCCTCCCCTGTCCTGAAGGCTTTTAATGTGAAATATCAGCAAGAATTACTAAGTTTGAATTCTTCGCGGTGAATAAAAAAAACCCAGCAGAGCAGGAAGTGAGTGGAATCGTTTACCGATTGAGAAGAGTAATAGTGTGGAATGCTCCTTTAACCCTGGCCCACCTGTTACAGGGTGGACCCCTGGGAGTGTTACCAGGACACCTGGCAGACCACCTGCAGCGTGCTGGAGCACCACCGCGACCTCATGAAGGTGTGGATACTTCGACTCAGTCCCAACAAACGCTTTAAGACGCTAGGACTCAGATGTATGAGGAACATTAAATATGAAAACACAAAATAAAACTCAGAGAATGAAAACACATAAGGAAATCTGATTGAATCTGGGAAATAGGAAAATTAATTTCTCTCTTTAATTGCCACAAGCAGCAGTGGAACCTGATGAATCAGAACCACGTTCCCCTGCTCTCCCTCTCTGTTCCTGGGATCCTGACTGATGAAAGAGAACCATGGTTCCCTGGAGAACCCATGTTGATGATGCTATCTTTTTTCAGAGGGTCACCGGCTGTATTCTCTCCAATGTCAACACGCCGTCCACGACTCCTGTGATTGGTCAGCCACAGAACCAGACCCCACCCATCTACCGGAACCACAACAACATGAACCACAAGCCCAGCGCCAGTGAGTCGGACCCCAGCGCAGCGGTGCTGACCGGCTACCTCCTGCCGAGCGCCCACATAAAGCAGCAGCTGTGGTCATATTCCATGTCGCCCCTGACTGCTGATGATATGATGATATGATGATGAAGATGATGATGATGACAATGATGACAGTGATGATGATGAGAGAGTTCAAGCTATTGCAGTAATTTTTCCTAATGAGTGTGATCTGTGTGGGACAGCTCCTAACCCCCCCCCCCCCCCCTCTTTCTTTTGCCCCCCCAGTCAAACTGTGGGGGAAGATCAGCGAGAGTCTGGGGAAGATCTGCTGCGTCCGCCCGCACATTGACCGCTTCACCTTCGTCGGTGAGTACCCCCCCCCCCCCCCGGGACGTTTTTATAGTGCATTCATGTCGTTTCTGATTGGTCAGCAGGGATCTGTTAGCAGAGCTCAGACATGTATATAGAGTTTGGAGTGTGAAAGGCTTCTACACCCCCCCCCACACACACATACACACACACACACACACACACAAATTATTTGTTTCCTGCTTCAACATTTAGATTTTGTGTTTGTCATGGTTCCTTTAATCTAAAGACACATTAGCTTTACTCTGAGTTGGTCCATATGTAACCTACTCACTTAATTAATAGGGTCCCTTTAAAAACTGGTCAATTGATGATAATCAAACGTCGTAAAAGTGGATAATTATTCTGTCACACTCCAGACTGCATTGGTTTATTATACACTCTGACCCCACCCGACTTATGTGTGTTTGTGTGTGCATGTGCTTGTGTGTGTGTGAGTAAATGCATGTATGCATGTGTGTATGTGTGTGTGTGTGTGTGTGTGTGTGTGTGTGTGTGTGTGTGTGTGTGTGTGTGTGTGTGTGTGTATGTGTGTGTTTGGTCCCCTCAGATGAGAACGCCAACCTGGGGACCACGATGAGGTACGAGGAGATCGGTGAGTGGTCTCTTGTGGTCTCCCGGGCATCTGGCCTGGGTCAGGCCCAGGTCAGGCCCGGGTCAGGCCCGGTGTCGTGTCCTCCGCTCTCCTTCCTGCTGTGTCTCGGTAAACGTGTCGTTTACTGAGGACCTGTGTCTTTCCTCCCGCCTGTCTGTCCTTCGTAGAGTTACGCATCTTGCTCCTGTGTGGCAGTGATCTCCTGGAGTCCTTCTGCATCCCTGGCCTCTGGAAGGACAGTGATGTAAGCACACTCTAGCCCCACCCACCCACCCGTAACCCTGCCCACCACACCATAGCCCCGCCCTCCGCCCAACCCCGTAGCCCCGCCCCTCAGCTCCTACCTGTTCGTAATGATCAACAAGGGATTTTAACGTTGTTGACAGAGGAAAATTTGCTCTAACACCTGTCAACAGGCAGCGTTACATAGGTACTCACATCTTTTACTGAAAAACAGGTTACAATATTAGCGTATAAAAATACTCAAATTTATTGTATTGGAAGTATTGGAAAAAGAAAAGTATCAGCATCAAAATATACTTAGAGCACCAAGAGTAAAATTAAATATTAACTCAGATTACTGGATAAAACTATTGACCTATTAATGTTTTCATTACTGTTGAGATTGAGCTTATTTTAATGATTTTATCTGATCAGTAGTTAATTACTTTACCTCCAAAGATCAATAAAGACCGATCTTTATCTGTGATAAAACATCATCATTTATTTATTGACTATATCTTTTTATTGATCTGAATTTTCAAATGAGCTAAAGTTGTCAGATAAATACTCCCTCTGAACTGCAGTGGAGTAGAAATAGAAAGTAGCACAAAAATAAAAATACCTCAAAACTGAACTTACCTGCAGTACTTGAGTAAAAGTTACTTCACAGTACATGTGAAGACGTGAATAGCAGCCGTCAGGCCTCAAGTTCAGGGAACAAGTGCAAGAGTTAGTCATTCGAGGGAAACACTTTAAATCTGATGACACAACTTCTTATTTTGTTGGAAGAATTTATCAAAAACTGTTGCTAAACTAGAGTGTTTATTATACTTCATTATACTCTAATTTAACAAAGGTTATTTGACAGAGCAGAGGCTGTGGCTTCACCTCCATACTTGGTGGTTTATAGGAACCTGGAGGATTAAAGAGTTAATCCTCTGGAGGGCAGATTGAGGCTGAATCACCTCCAGTTGACACCGAAGAATCGTCTACGAGGACTCTTGATTTTGCACAATGTAAACACGACAGGATCCAGAGGTCCCAGCTGTTAGATGCGTGGTCGTCACTAGCGTCTAAGATCTAATGATCCACGGCAACTCTGCTCACTGTCAGTGTGGATGGAGGAGATCCAAACACCTGACTGCTGTTCATTCGTCCCTAAAGAGCCATCAGACCACACTGCCCCCCCCCCACACACACACAGGTGTAGTCCCTGAAAAGCTGCAGCAAACTTTCCTGTGTCAACAACTAAGAAGCAGCGGTGAACGTGGAAACGTCCACGGTTTCACCATCCCTGAAAAGTCCCTGTGATCAAAGAAACTCCTGTAATGTGTGGGTGACACTTTCTGACAAAGCAGCATTTAAAAAGTGTTCATGAGCAGAGAGCATTATCAGAACCAATGGTTAATACGTAATTTACTAAGGTTCCACCAGTGAACTGAGAGATAAAAGACAGAGAGTCTGCTGGAAGAGGATTTTCCACAGCCATTGTTCGTGTTCATGGTTTATCATTGATCTTTGGAGCATCAGTAAATTATGTATTACCCATTAATAAAGCCAGTGATTACAGCTAAGGACCCTTTGTAAAAGCTGGATTAAGAGAAAGTGCTGCTGATGTGAGAAGAAAAGTTCAATCAACTTTTTATCTAACTGCGTTTATTTGTGGTGATTTTTTTGTGAACACATATGACATAGAATTATCAGTGAAACACTTTGTATTATATGTTGTATTATTTGTCACAAATTGGCGTCTGACCGAGGGCCATGGTCCTGTGGTTTCAGATGGAGGTGATCATCGGGGATTTTGGGATTGTGGTGGTTCCCCGTGACGGCGCCGACACAGAGAGGATCATGAATCACTCTTCTGTTCTCCGCAAGTACAAGGTCAGAATGGGATCGCAACCGACCTCGTACCTGACTCAAACCTGACCTCACAACCGACATCAAACTCGACCTCGCACCCGACCTCAAACCCAACCTCACATCCGACCTTGTAACCTACCTCACACCTGACCTCACAACCGATTCAAACCCGACCTCACATCCGACCTCACATCCGACCTCACACTCGACATCAAACTCAACCTCGCACCCAACCGCAAACCCGACCTATCACTCGACCTCACACTCGACCTCAAACTTGACCTCACACTCGACCTCACATTCGACCTCACATTCGACCTCACATTCGACCTCACATTCGACCTCACACCGACCCCGGGAGTGAGGTGGGAGAAATCCTCTCTTTCATTGTGGCCTCTCTGCATACTGTTTCAGGACAATATCATCGTGGTGAAAGACGCAACGAACCACCCACTGTCCATCGTCAGCTCGACCAAGAGCAGGTGGGGATCAGACTTAGGCTTAGTTTTTGTCACAGCTTCCACTTTTGTTTAGTTCACAAAGGACAGGGAAGATGCAGCTTGTCGCAAAGTAGCAAAGGAACCCAAACGCTGCACATAAAACTCTGAACTGAGAAACAACAAAACCGAGTTTGTTTTAAGCTCAGAGTTGAGGTTAGGGAGGGGAGCGGGTAATGCTTGGGCAGACTGGGGTTGGTATCAGGTGGGGAGGGGGGAGGAAGGGTGGCACACAGAAAGGTGGCAGGCCACCAGCGGGGTAGTGGTCCTGGACCCAGACAGACAGATGTTAGCAAGAGGAAAAAGAACTGGAGAAGAACTAGTTCTGAGCGACCTGAGTCCCATCTACCGGACTGGATAGTACAGGGATCTGGTGGCTGTAGGACAAGGGACCAGTGTGTCGGACAGATTTTACCATTGTGTCTATTAAAGGTGTCCGGTTCAGATTTCAGTCCAGGACATGTTTAGACTGGTGTAGCCTGAAGACTGAGAGCAGGGAGGACCGATGGCTTAGCTCCACCAGCAGAGAATATTATGATAATGTCCAGCTCTTCGTGCCATCAGGGGTCAGAACCGTAAGGAAGTTCTGATCATCGACAGTGCTCGTTAACCTTTCAACTTCCCCCGAGTACAAGTATGTCACTACCACCGATAAACTGATTGTGTCCATTTCATCGAAGTGAATTGAATTCACGATAAAATTTCAAATCTAAATGCTGCAGTTAGTTATTTTGATGTTTTTCAGAGAAACGTAAGGGTTAGTGTATAATGAGTACGTGTTTCTTTAGCAACCATTTAAACAGCTCTGGGTTGGCTAAAGGACTCAGCCGATCAAAAAAAAGCCTTTATAGATATCAAAGAGTCTTTAAAAGGTCTTAAATACTTTTCCTACTATGCCATTGGCAGAAACATTACTTATAAAATGTTTTAGTGTGATTTTAGTGAAAAAATCTCCAGCATCTCTAGTGTTATTTAAAATTCATATGTGGATCTTCAATAAATTGAGGTTATTTTTATCAGGTTAATCCCTCCTTTCATTTATCCATCCAGTGTCTACTGCTCATCCAGGTCCAGGTTGTGTTTAGTAGTGTGTGGGGAATTATTGTTATATACAGCTTGAGACTAGTCACAAAAACGTCAGACAAAAATTAAAACTTGGTAAATAAGTCGCCGCCATTGGTTGGCGAAGCAGGTATTAAATTGTTATATAGTTTTAAAAAGTCATAAAAAGTCTTAGATTTAATTGAAATAAATCTACAGAAACTCTGTTGTTGGAGATAAATCGCTTTTAAGAACTGACCCTACCTGTGCCCCCCCCCCAGACTGGCCCTGCAGCACGGCGACGGTCACGTCGTGGAGTACCTGAACCAGCCCGTCATCGACTACATCCTGCAGAGTCAGCTGTACATCACCGCCTCGGGTTAGAGACGACAACCTGAACTCGCATGAAAACAGGGAGAGTGAGGAGGGAGTGCACGGGTGGGGGTCAGTCCACCCACCACCATCATCATCTATATAATTATAAACAACCCCCCCTCCCTCAAATGATAAAATCCTTGTCTGTCTTCTGTGTCAAACATATACTCTTCTTTGAGCTGTCGCTTTCCAACAGGAGCATTACTGTCCCTCCTTCTGTCTGTGTCATGTGACATTACCATCAGGGGCAGGTCGAGGTCAGGGGTGGGGGGCAGAGTGGGGTAATTTGGGATGAGCTGGGGGTGTAGGAGATAATCCCTAAGGGCTGCAGAGGTGTCGTTGATGTATTTCTCCACTGCGGTGGTGACGACAGATTTCCGTCACAGTGTTTGTCTCTGTCTTTCTTAAAGTCTGTGGCCAGGCATGCTCAGTGTAACAATGGCTCCGACGGGTCAAAACTCCGCCTCCGTGGCGTCGTCAACAGGCTCCATGCAAGATCAGCTCAAATGTGCAGACGCCACGTTAACGTGAGATTCAGGAACTTGTCAGTTCCACCACTGTTTTTGCCTCGAGGAGTTTCTGTCTTTAACTGGTGTCTGTTGGTTTGCCTGTCAGCAGGATTACACAAAAAACACTGGATTGATTTTTAAACGGGGGGGGGGGGGTCAGGTGGGAACCCATAAAGATTTGGGACAGATCCAGTTTAAGGGACGAAACTTTTATAAATTTACTTAACATTGCCAGGTGAGGCTTTTTTGGAGGATTGAGCTCTTCTAGTATTAACCGGTATCAGGTACAGATTGTCTGAAAAAAACACTTGTTTGAATTGAGAGTTATTGTGGTTTGATCTAAAAAAGCTTAAGTCATTAGAGATGTGCTCTGAATTAGTCATTGGAGTTCAGAGTTCACTGCTCTGGTTCAGTCTCATACAGTAGTCAGATGTTCTCAAAGAAACATCTGTAAAAAATCCACTATCCAGCAGCAAACAGCAGACAGACCCAGTCAGAGACCAGCTGATCAACATGGTGGAGCATTTAGCAGTTAAAGAGCCAGAGATTTCCCTCAGGAGCTGGTGGAGACCAAAAACAGAGCTAAAAGAGACAGAGTAGTGGACTTAGACCCATCAGGTGCAGTCAGAGACCAGATCCAGATAAGGGACCATGTTGCTCTGTAGCTGCTGGATGTGGAAATAAGTAGCTGTTTAGTAACAAGTCAAGCATATCAACTTAATAGTTGATGACATGTTTCTGCAGTTTTTACAGGTTTGAAATATTTTTTTAAATCACCATTAGTAATGTTTCATGAGGAAGGAAAATACATCTGTGAGTTTAGGTGAGAGACACCGAATGTAAACTCTACAGGGTAACTTAGAGACACATGATCTTGCATGAGGCCCGTTGTTTCCTGCAAGTATCCTGCACTTGGTGGTGCAACGTTTCTATCTATCTAACGTATAGATTATGTCAGCTGTGGTTGCGAAAAGTTCACTATGCTACTGTCTGAGAACCATACTCTAAAATCCCCTTTGTAGACGTGTGAGAAATAGCTAGAGCCAGCGTGCTAACCCCAAGCTCGGCGCATATTGAACTACAGTACAGCAGCTTCAGGCTCTAATAACGGTTAAGTGGCCGGTGAAACTAACCTACCCAATGGCTGAACTGGCTACAAACACACTTTAAAACATTTAAACATGCACATGGTAGAAGAGACAGAATGGACTCCAGACTAAATCAGAGTGGAAGCAGGATCCTGAAAACCAGTTTGACACTGACGATGATGACAATGATGATGATGATGATGATGATGAGGGGAACTTTTCTAAGACGAGTCCCCAGCAGCAGGGTTGTTGTTGCGGAGCATACACGGTTGTTTTTTCCTCTTCTTTTGCTCCTGTTCTTCTTAGACTGCATGCTTAGACAGTTTGGTTCTGGCATGAATGTTTATCACTTGGTAGATTCTGATCTGTTGTGATCGTGTTTGCAAAAAAAAAAAAAAAAAAAAAAACGACAAAAAATAAATAGATTATACACATAAATATAATACACTGTGGGATCCTCATCGCCCACGTCTGTCCATTTTCTATTCTGTGAACGTACGGGTCTGTACGTACTGAAGGTCGGCGTTGAATCCATGTGAAATCTACCTTTGTTTTTCAATGATTTCTACATTCTAGTGTGTGTGTGTGTGTGTGTGTGTGTGTGTGTGTGTGTGTGCGTGTGTGAATGTCAGTCACTTTGAGTTGTGCCATGTAGCTGAGAGTTATTCCCGTTTTTCTGTAATAATCTGCCTTTTGTCGCTCTGACTTCTTTTGGTTGTAAACTGTGATGCACTCTTGACAGCGATGTGTCATTTTTAATGTGTGTGTGTGTGTCTGGGTTCAGGTTTCTCAGCACAGCTGTGTGTTTACAGGGAATTTAATCTAATGTTATCGACACTTAAACAGAATTTATTGACCTGAATATCTGTTCAGTCCAGGATCAGGAACAGACTGCGTGATCTCAGTCCCGTAACACACTCGCCCATATTATTTGTTCATAATTCCGTATTTTTTGTTAGTCTCACCTTTGGCAGATGACACGGCGTTTTGCATTTCATACCGAAGTAGTTTGCTGCTCCTGTTCACACTCATGAAGTCAGACCACAGCTTAACCTCAGTTTGGGGGAATATTAAATGGTTGGTTTTGTGTCTTTAACAGGACAAAAGCTTTGAAAGAGAAACTTTGAGTAGAACAAAGCAAATCCGACTTATCCTCAGGCTTGATCCCATGTTGGAGGATTTCAGTTCTTCCAGTGCCACTGGAAAACAGGGCCTGTCATATTCAACTGGAAGTGTTCCTTGTTGTTATGATTTCATTAAGAAGGTGGATTAACTCCAGATCCAGAGATGGAACAGAATGAGACACAGAGTCAAATTCTCTTGACTTTGAAATCAAAGGCTAAACACTAATCTTTCATAGAAAGTGCAGATATGAATATGTAATTATAATCGGCTGTTATATCCAATGATATTTAGATCTCGAACAGTGTCAAAAAGCTAGTGTCCTCTATGATTCTTTTTCTGTTTCTTTTTACGACTTCCTTTTCTTCAGCCTTATTTTCTAATATCTTCATGCTGTTGAAGCAGAGTAAATAGTTTTGGTGACTGAAGTCTGAAAAGTAAAATATCAGCGTCTTTATACAACTAAAATGCCCAACCCATTTGTGCTGATATATATGTGTTTGAATCTTTCTGCTTCATACCTGTCTTATTTAAATGTTCCCTGTGACAACCATGAAGAAGCTGAAACACCTGGGTCTGACAGCAGAGTTGTTCTTTATACTACAAGTGTTTCTGGAGGTTCGACGTCCCGTTGGCGTCTTGACGAGGTTGGTGGATTGTGGAGACACCGGAGTCTGGGACTGAATCGTTCAATATGTTGGACTATATTTTTGCAGAAGTTATGGAGTCTTGTCAATAAACCTAAACATAAATAAATTTAAATATCATAGCAATGTATCCTCTTTGGCTCCAGTAGAGGAGTGTGATTTTATTTTATCCCCTTTATACCTGAAATCAAAATTCTTTATTGAAATAAAACAGCTTAAGCATTTTGGGGGAAAAAAAAAAAAGATTTCTCTATTTCTCATCATCAATGTTTTACTTTCTTACCATTTGACGTAATGTTTTACTTTCTTACCATTTGACGTGTCCTGCTATATGCTAAATCATTATTGATCAATCATATATAAATGGTAAATGTATGAGGGAAAAAATTGGTTATTTAAAATTCTAATTTCAATTTTTTAAAATTTGAAAGTAGCAAGTCTGCTCTCCTAAAATCATCACATACATTGAAGCAGAGTGAAGCAGAGATAATATCTCATTTGTAGCTGCTTTTAGAATTTTTTTCCCATAAATTCCAAACACTTAATTCTTTTTGGTAGGATTTAGCTTCTGTACCACTCGACGCGCTCAATATAGAAATAAAGAGACACTAAAATTTTATCAGATGCAGAGAGATTTTCAAAGTGATGAATAATAAGAGCCTGAAACGTGAATCAGGAAAACAGTGCATTAACTTTTATTTTTAAGGAGAAAAGGTACATATCAATATTTTTGCTGGTTGGACACATTAAACAACACTTTCTGCAAAAGAACAAATAAAAAACCCTGAATATATAAAGATATAAAGATGAAACTGTATGTACAGTTATAAATAGAATACTTACATTTACACATCAAATCATTAAAAACAAATCAACACATAAATTACAGTTTCATATACACACTATCTATCCATTCATCAGGTAAACAGTGGATATGTGTTCAGTACAAGAATATTTGGTAAATTTTCATGCTATACAACCTGTAGGGGTTGTTATTTTAGAAGTTTACTAGACAATAAAAATGTTATGTGCAAAAATGTAAAAATTGTGTTTGTTGTTTTCAAGGCAAAAAAAAATTATTGCAGGTCAAACTTTTTCTTTAGTGTTTTGTTTTTTCTTTTAGACAGGATGATTTACAGCAGAATCAACTCTTTGATTTTAAAGTAACTTGTTTTTCTCAACTAATTCTGATATTAACTGTGAAATACAAAAAACAGACATGTGGTATCTCCTGGTTTCACTTTTTCAGAGAAGAAAAAAAATCTGCTTCTTAAAAGTTTAAAACGTTGTGACAGGATTGAACGTTTAGACAACAGAAAAATACAACTGGATGTTTTTTCCTTACTTTATATTAATCTTTATTATATTATATTATTTACTTCAGTATTTATACCGAATATTTTTATGATTTATCTTTGACAAATTCTTCAAACTAGCTCAACCTGTTTTTCATGTTTAGCTCTCGTTTAAGAGAGATGATCCAAAAGTCTTTCGAAAATTATGTTCAAAAGTTCACCAACAGGCCAGTCACTCAGAAACATTGACTGTCTTGAAGAAAACAAGTAGTTTTTGCACCACAGGATTTTTTCATAAGAAAAGGTGGGTCATTGTTCAAGTGGCAGGTATTTACTGTGGATCTGGACTCTGTAAAACCGGAACCTGGCAGCAGGTGATGGTCTTCAGGGCTCCTCGATGGGGGGGCTGTTGAAACAGCCATTGGGGATGGACCTCAGGATGTCCTCCAGGTTAGCGATGTCTCCCAGGATGGTTTCAATGTCCAGGTCCATGCCGACCAGCCGGCGGCGCATGGCAGCCTCCCGCTGCTCCATGTCCCTGAGCCGAGGCCTCAGCTTACCTTCGACCTGTCCCTGGGCCGAGGCCAGAGAGTCCTCAAGCCGCCTCAGACGATTTTCATCCACAGCACCGGGCTTGTCTGAGGAGGAAGAGGAGGACACAGAGGGTCAGAGGGGAGCTAAGGAGACCCATGCTGCAGGTATTGCTACAGTTCACAGGTGTTCAATGTCCTGTAAATGGGAAAACTGGAACTTTATAGATGCATTCTCTGACTCTTTTGCCACACGGCGGCACCGCGTACTTACTCATGTTAGCCAGCAGGCTGTTGATGTCTTGGAGTGTCTTTCCTACGGCGTCTCTCGTGCGTCTGGCATTGCTGAAGGCTGCAGCTGCTCCGACAGCGGCCTGCAGAGGAAACATTTACACCGTTTGCTTTTTATCCAACAGTTTGTGAGTCTTGTCCCAGACAGGTTGTCTCTGTGCGGACAGTTTACCTGCTCAGCATCAACCTCCAGCCCCCTGGCGTCATCCAGTTCAGATTCGAGGTTCCCGGCTACATCGCCTGCCTTTGTCTTGAGATCCTTCGCCTCCTTGTTCAGTTTGGTGGCTTCGTTCACAAGACCGGCGTGAGACGGCAAAGACCCGAACGTTGCCTGAAGAGTAAAAGACAACAGCCAGTCAGCGGAGGTCCCACTCTGTGATCAAACCAGTTTATATGTGCCGACTGTTTGTTTGCTAGCACCCAACATAAACACAGACCGACAAACTGACCAGTGAGACGGATGCTTCAAGTTCAGCCTACAAGAATATTAACTGCCATCAAACTGAGAACTGATGTGAAGCACCTGAAACCAGATATATGTCACGGACCTGCAGCTCCAGTCCAACCAACTAAAAACTAACAGGTGTCTAGGCCTACAGATGCAGACATGGATGTGTCTGTATATAAGGAATCTGTCTTAATTTTCAGGATATAGAAATAGGTATTCCACTAAAACAAAACACAATATTTTCTTAAATTGGTAGGAAGCTCCAAAAATCTGAGCATTTGTAATTTGTTTAGTCTAACTCTGGATGAAACAACTGCTGAGCTCTTACATCAACAAATTCGATAGTGCCAATTGAGTAAACTCCCTTCACTTATTAAGACTGTGTGATACAGCTGAAAGCTCCAGAGACCGTAAGTGGACGGTTAGTCAGGATTGTGAACTTCTCCATCAAACAACTATTACAACAACTAGTCTTTGCTGTATTTCTACTTGACTATTAAATATAAACTGAATGTTAATGTGACATATGGTGAAATGTTGATCCGCCTTTATTACTTTACTATAACTACCAGCAGAGTTGTTGTCAAGTAACTTCCAATCAGCGAGCTTGTTTCAGTTCTGTAGGCAGGTGACTGGTCTGACTCACTAGCTGAGCCCGTGTCACTGGTGGAACCAGCTAAACAGACCAATTAAATGTGTCGGTAACAGACCTGGAGTTGTTGTTTCTAACTTTTTGAGGGAGTTATGCTAACACTTTCCCCCTGTTTCCACTCTCTGAGCTAAGCTAGGCTACAGATTTGCACACGACTGGTTTTTACCTCCAGACCACTGACCAGGCCCTCCAGCACATTGATGGTTTCCAGAGCACTGCTGTAATCTGTGGACACGTCTCCCAGGACAGACAGCGTCTCGGCGTTGTGGCTAACGGCCTGCTGGATGGTGGCGTTGATGCCGGGCAGACGCCTGATGGCAGAGTCAGCCAGAGCTCTGCCGCTGTCAACCTGCTGGTCGAATCCTGCAGAGGAGGAAGAGTCACATTCAGTCCAGCACATTGATTATGGGGAAGACAAAGGACAATTATTGTCAAATCTACAAATCCATCAGTCAGTAGGTCTGTGTACCTTTCAGGGTGTTCAGTGCTTCGTCCAGCTCATTGGTGTTGCTGTTGATGCGTTGAAGAGCATCCTCAGTGTCGGCCTTGGCAACATTGACTCTGTCCAGCAGCTTGTTGAACTCCTGCAGACAGAGATAGACATCAGCTGATGAATCAGGATGAAGCCCAAAGAGTTCTTAGACATCTGTGTTTTTACTTCTGAGATTTTTATTCCTCTGCCCCTTGTTTGTGTGTTTGTGATTGTGTCTCAAGTCATTTTGTTGCTTTTATTTTTATTGCTGAGCTGGTGTTTAGTCCAACCGGAACGTATCGCCCCATATGGTGATGTTGTGTCTACCTGCAGGTCTAGTTGTGAACATCTGTGGCTCGTGAGCTAATTGCCAACATGCTAGCCAGCAGCTGAACACAACTAACAGTAGCCTATAGGTTCCACTGATTTGACTTGATCTCCGTACAAATTTGTGTTCACAAAAGTTGAAGCTGAAAGCTGAAGTTCTTTTCTTCCCTTCACTGTTTTTTGTTGCTTTGTTTTTACAGGTTCCCTTTTTTTAACTCTTCAGCGTTAGCAGTGAAGCAGAGTTAGATGAATTATGTCTGTACCTGCTGGGCAGCCTTGCCCTTGGCCAGAAGGTCCTCGGTGGCGAACTTGTCCCGATCCACACCGTCCTGCAGCACCTCAAAGCCTGAGATGTTATCGTCCACCATCTCCTTCATACCGTTCAACCTAGAAACCATGGCGTCCATGTCCTCCTGGGCATCACAGGAAAAGAGAGGGGAGTTAGAGACACTGAACAGATGTCGTACATGGAAAAAATAAGAACTTATTCATTCAGGATGTTTTCTAAGACCATTTTTCTAGAAATGAACAACAGATTTTGATGCAGTTGTTACCTTCAGGGATGTTGGGATACTTCGCCTCATGTTGGCGATGTTCTTCAACATACCATTCGCCATTTTACTCTCATCTCTGGCCTGGCTGCTCAAACGGATCGCCTGGTTCTCCAAACCCCTCACCTTGGCCGAAGTCTGATCATACCTGAACGCACACAGACATTGTTGGTTTAACATCGTACAGGGAGACTGCATCGTGTTAGCACAATTTTCATTCAGTTTTAACAGACTAAACTCCTCAGCATCAAAGGGTCACTGTAAGAAGGTATCTTCTGTGCAGTCGGGAACAAATATCTTCACCAAACTGATGAACTGATTCATGTTTCTGAATTTATCCAACAATTTCTACAACTTGAACCCTGCCAGTAGCTGAATAGAAGCAGGATTTGAAGCTCTATGATTGAAGGATTATCACTGCATTTCTGTCTGTTGACTTCCCTCCTAAAATTCATATGGACAGAGACTTGAACCTTTGACTTTTTTCATGAAGAAGAAATATTTATGACAATGAAACCGACGGCTAACTATGTCTGGACATCGATTAACAGATACTACTCACATAGTTTTCAGATCTCCAATCAGCTCTTTGACTTTGTTCTCTTTGTCCATGAGATTTCTGGCCAGAGCCAGACCCTCCTCAGAGTCTCTCAGAGCTTTTTTGGCAGCTTGTTCCACAGCAGTGGCCTTCGTCTGATGTCTGGAAGATGAACAGAGAAGAATTTTTAGTGGTGACGACGGCGTGGGCGCCAACATCTAGCAGACGCTTTGCTAGTAAGGCATCACGGCATCGGTATAATGGACGTACCTGTCCGCCAGGCTGGTAGCTGTCTGGACCAATGAAGACAAGAGGTTTGAACCCAGCGGAGCATCTCCAAGAGGAAACTCCTGACAGGAGGGGAGTGAGAAAACAGGTTTAAGTGACAAGAAAACACCATCATCATCTTCCTCATTACAGTTACAGTTTAAGTTATTCCAGATCTTATGGGACAGGGATTCTTGGTGATCATTTTCAAAATCATTCAGTTTTAGAGATAATCCACCACAGTGAACACTGACATTCCATTCAGACTCGATTTCTCTCTGTTGGAAAACTGTGGGAATTTGACATTTCCTGCTCTAGTCAATGATTTTAGGCCCATCTGGAGTGTGACCTTTCACCCCCGCCCCAGTGTTAATTATATGCCACAATGAGTTTCCCTTTTTTCGTGTGAAATTTGACTTTTGACTCCAATTGGACATTTTATATGGTAGGTAATTATCATAAAAAGGGATGTTGTGATTGGTAGCATTTGTAAGCCACATTCTGGTCGGTCTCATGTCTTACAGCTGATCTGAGGTTGGTCTTGGCCTCCTGTAGTTTTCGTTTCATCTCCTCCACCAGAGTCTGGACCTGCTCCACCTCCGTCCCGTACATTTTCTGTTGTAGTTTGATGTCATCGGCAGCGTCTGCGATGTTTTGGATGTCCTGTCCCTCAGCCAGCTGACTCCTGCTGATGGACGACAGACGACCCTGCAGGGTCTTCTCCAATCCTATTGGACACGGGAGATGTGGCATCGTCAGTGCGCAGCCTCCTCTTATCAGATTTGTACTAGTGAAGCTTTCTTCACAACTTTTACAACAGGTGATCTGAAAACTGTTTTTGTCCTTGCATGAGCAGTTGATTGTTCAGCTGCTGTTCCTCTAATGTCCACTAGATGCTGATAGAAATCTCTGTTTTTTTAAATGTTTTGAAACCACCCAATTTCTCGACGTCAGCACAGTTTCTAGAAGGCGTTCATCTCTTAGCAGATCACCAACCGTTCTCTGATCACTCTTCAGGTTTCAAAAGAAGCATGACCTTGCCTGTGTCTGATGTCTTAACTCAAATTCATACTTGTTTTCTGGCTCCAGTGACAGATAAAGAATCGATAAATGAAGGGACAGATGAGCTTTGGTCTTACCTGCGAGTTGCTCGGTGTCCGCCTTCAGGTCCTCCACCAGCTGCTCAGTTGCGCTCAGAGCAGCCTCCATCTCAGCAACGTTGGCTGGTGTCAAACCTCTGTCCATGTCTGAGATCAGAGTCTCCATCTCCTTCAGCCTGGCAGCGTAAGACTCCATCTGAAGCACGAGGAACAAGATTTAACAGGAGCATTTTCTCTACTCTGGAAGGTGATGTCATGTCAGATATTTTGTTTTCAACATGTTGTGGGGTTTTGCTGCTTCCAGGTGGAGAAAAAAGTCAATTAATGTAGATTTGATTATGATAAATTATCAAACTACATCTGCAAAACTATTTTTAAACTGGACTGTCCACATCTCTGTTTAACTGTGTTAATGGTTAAAAGCTGATGACCGATAACCGGGGCAGTTAATACAACAGAACCAAACCAAGCCGGCGCTCACAGTCAAATGTGATGCAATATGTGCTTATATAATAACCAGGAACTGAGGCAGAGTTTCCGAAGCCGTACCTTTGTCTTGATGGGGCTGAAGCAGGCGGGGCAGTTGGACCGTTGACACCTCAGACCCTCAAAGCCCGGTCTGCACCGACACCGGCCGAGATCATCGCACTGTCTGGACTCGGAGCCCTGGACGTCACAGTCACACGCTGGTCCACAGAAAGAGGGAGGAAACAGCTATTAGCAACATTCGCACTCACGTCAGACCAGCTTCAGGTCTAACGGGTCGTTAGAAACAAGTAATGATGAAAGCTGATTTTTAGATCTCAGACTCTGGAGCAGTTGTAGACAAACAGTGGTTCATGGGCTAAGTCTGGTCCTCGGGCAAAAATATTTTGGCCCTGACATAAGCTGAATTTTTCTATCTACTACAGATGAGCATTTAAATACAAGCTCTGTGTGAGTAAGACTCCATAACATCTAATACTGCCCTCAGTTACTAGTAAATGACTTTGGCCCCCAGATTGGACCCCAACATACATGCCTGTGTCTTCACTGAGCGCAGTAAATGTCTGACCCACCAATGACCTAAGCCGAAGAATTCTTTAACAGTTACACCTAATTGCTGACCCCTGCTCTCTGTAAACTAAATTTTCACTATAAAGCACAAAAAATAGCAAATTCCTTGCAGTGGACGAGCGGGGACCAGATCACACAGTTCACCTTTTTACTTGATAAACAGTGAAAGATGAATTGTTCATTAGCACCAAACGAACCAAGTAATTCAGATCAGAAAACAAAAGGCGCATCCTGACTGAGACGTGGTCCTTACGTTTGCAGGCGTCGGTGGGTCGGCTGTGGTAGAAACCTCTCAGACAGGCTTTGCAGCTCTGTCCCATAGTGTTGTTCAGACACTTCAGACATTCACCGCTGCTGCGGTCGCAGCTTCCCACCACGCCGACGTCGATGTGACCATTACACTGACAGGGTCGGCAGGCGCGTCGTACTCCAGCGACCCCTGCAGGGTCGCCATAAAATCCCTCCTCACAGACATCACAGCGAGGACCTGAGGGGAGATCCAGACCAAATGTCATCTTGTCTTTATATCACTAGCATGAGAATACTTTAGGGATGAGCAGTAAATGACTACCAGAGCCGTCTTAGCATTTCTGCTGATGAGGGTCAGTTAATCCAGAGGCCTTAAACTGTTTGTGGGTTCTCTCATGTTGGAACATTTTAGCAACACGCATCAAATACACCTCTAATCCAAAAACTGTTAAACTGCAACTACCATTCATCATTACCATTCAGAACTTGGTTGTTCTGGGACTTACCAGTGGTTCCCGTTGGACAACGGTCACATCGAGGCTCCAGTGACCAGGAGGGCAGTGAGCAGGACACCCCCTCTGGACAGGGACACTTCACACAGGACAGGGACTGCAAGGGGTCTCGGTAATATCCCTCAGAGCAGGTCCGCTCCCCGGGCGTCTCATCAGCAGGGTAACAATCTCCAGTCTTAGGGTCACAGCTGCCTCCTCCACAGCGGCAGGGCTCGCAGGGGCTGAAGGCCCCGTCTGCAGGGGTCCTGCGTCTGAAACCAGTGGAGCAGCGCTCGCAGAATTCACCCACGTACCCTGTGGGGCAGCTGCAGGTGTGAACCCAGTGGGCGGGGACACCGTCCCCGCGCTGCGCTGACACTAGCTGCACATTGTCAAGGTAACCACGTCCTGGAAAGACACAACAGCTCAGCTAACACTCATCAAGGTCGCCCGTCAAATATCCAGCAATGCTCGGAGCTGAAAGTTACTGATTGCAGAGAAACGGTGAGAGTTTGCTGAGAGAAACAAGATGAGTGAGGATGTTGGCCTACTCCCACTTTTCCTTGGGGTGTAGGAGGGTAAAAGCTCACCATTTTTGCCAAATGTTGCCCGGATCTTGACGGCGGTGAGGTTCTGGAGGAGTGTCTGGAACTGGATGGAGGAGAGCTGAGGCCTCCATTTGCTGCTAGGCTGCTCATCCAGCCTGTTCATCGGAAAGAGGACAAAGTTTTTACACTTTACGTCAACTGACTGGAGTATCAAGCTCAGTCGATCATCCCAGTCTGTTCCTGAGATGCTCATGTGGGGCCCGTGTGGTCAGAATCTGAAAATTCAGTGATCGTGTCTAGTCTGTGGATCAAACCTCATGCGGCCAAATTTCAGCTAAAAGTTTGCACGCTAAACCACTGACAATGCAGATGTGAATTAAAAGGTACAGTTCTTTAGTGTACACATCCAGTGTGACATCCAATACTGTCTTACACAACCGGATGAAAATCTGATGATGGTTTCATTTTTTTTCCCCAAGGGAACAACAACATGTGTTGAACCACCAACTTACTTTAGCGTAATCCTAATTTCCCGTAGCCTTGTACTGGTCCAGCTTTAGTTCTTCAGTTGAGTCCCTAAACTGAACCCCAGCATACCTGCCCGCAGGTCTAGTTATGTTTGTTTTTCGTATTCAGCGAGTTAGCAGTTATTTGTTACTGTGACTAGTCTTGCTGTACACAAAGTTAAATTATTTTGTATTCACTTGAGGATCTTATGGAACAAACACTGAGTTTCCATCTAGCTTCGTCAGCTTCATTTATGCAGTAAATTCCATGTGAGCAAAGCGGCTAGTGATTGAGTCTCAGTAGATTCTGTCTGTCTGAAAAGACTCTGATTGCAGCAGCAGGACTCCTCAACTCCACAGCTATGCAAAATCTTTAAGTCACAACAGGGATGAGATTAAGCTGTGGATGTTGCCTCTGAATCTTCAAAAAGGAACAACGAGGCATTTAATTTAGCCACACTGGAGCACCAGTAAGGTGAGGCTTGTGGCATCAGGAGGGATATGAGACAAAAGTAAAAAATGTCTTAACACTGATTATAACAGATTATCTCTCTGCAGGTTGATTTTCTGACCTGAAGCTGTATTTGATTTTCTGTCCACAAGGGACAATGGATCGCAGGTCGCCCAGCGAGGCGGTGACTCTTAGACCAGCACCTTCCAAGATCACGTCGTGGGTGGACGGGTGTCGGACGCCTCGGTCCAGACGCAAGGAGAAAGAAAAGTCCTGACCATAACTCAGCAACTGGTTCCCCAGGTAAGGACCTGTAGGAGGGGGAAAGGAAACACCTGGTCAGGAAGAGGAGAGGAGAGCAGGAAACAAGGAAAGGAAAGGGAAGGGAAGGAAAGGATAATGTTTTAGAGAGGACACAAGGAAAGGAAAGAGGGAGAGGGGGACGAGGAGAAGAGAGGATGAAAAAGAGGAAAGAAAAGGAAAGAGGAGAAGTGGGTAGGGGAGTGGAAAAAGGGAATTGTGAGAGGGGAGGCTGAAGATGAGGGAAAGGGAAAGGAAAGGAAAAGAAAGACAAAGAGAGGAGACAGAGACTTAGGTGACGGAAATCGATGACATCAGTCATGAAAGAAATAAAAAAGGAAAAGAGGAAGAGCAGAAGATATAAGGAAGATAGAGGAGGCAGGGTCTATTCTCACCCGGGGCATACAGGTAAACCGGCAGGCTGTTCTTGGAGATCACCTCCAGGTCCTGGTGTTTTGGTGACCATCTAAAGTGAACGTCAGAGGGGGCAACTTCCTTTGCTGTCGCCACGGTCCAACCCTCCGGACCTGAAACACGACAAACAGTCTGTCACATAGTCGGACTGGCCATCAGGACCCTGGGGTCAAATCCCTGCGGGGCCAGAGGACCGTTAACCAATCCACAAACTTTTTAGCAGCCCTGTCTGTCTCTTTACTGGCCCTACTCTGTGCATCAGTCATTGGGGGACTGCGTGAAATTGGACTCACTTGCCAATCACGACCGACTTGAACCCCCCAAAACCAAGCCCATTATCTTTTACAGGATCATTGGTTAGTAACAAAGGAAGAGTCCAAACCACGCCTTACCCTGACCCAAACCCAAACCCAAAGCATGTTTGGAAGTTCAACTTCCTTTCATTTCCTTCCCATCCCCCCTTTTAGGCTGCAGCTGAGTGAACTTGAAGTGGAGAGGTGAACAGTTACCATCTCTGAAGGTGCTGGTGATGTTGTGGACGGAGTAACCAGACTTTGGAGAGCACTGGCTGCTGTGGCCGTAACAGAAACATGGCAGGGTCTGACTCCCAGAGTCCTGTCTGGGCTGACGCCTGAAAAACACAATGGACGAAACAGGTTAGAGGTGAAACTGAAAAGAATAAAAACATAGGAGAAGATAAAACCATGGAAGGAGCCTAACTGTTGTGAATTTTTGGGAGCTTTTGAAATGTATTTTCATAGGAATGGTCACTTAATTTGAGGCACTGAAAGAACTTGAAGCGGCAGTTGAAACAAGCTCTGGAAGAAATTTAACCACCATGTGAAAATTAAGCACATTTTAAATGCAAACACTGAATGGGATTGTAGAATCGTTTGGAGTATAAATGCTGGAAGGAGTAGGAGTGGGAAATGAGACAAAAGAGCAGAAAAATAGCTGAATTTTAAATGCTGAAAGTGCTGAAGGAGCAACCAAGTGTTAGGTGAGGTGTGAGCATTGAAATAAACTGAAGTGGCAGATGAAGTTAACACACTGAAAAAAAAGACTGAAGCACAACCAGAGCGGAGAACAGTTGAAGTTAAGGTGCTGATGGGAGATGAAGTGTCAGTGGAAGTGCAACAGCTAAGCTGTCGTAAATTAAAATTTTAGACTATTCTAAGGAATCTGTGGGTACGAAGTGAGTTTTCACCTTTGTGAGCAGCCGTTCGGCCCGATTGGTCCGTCGGGACAGAGGTCGCATTTTTCTCCCGAAATGCCTTCTTTACAGCTGCAGCGCCCCCTGCTGTCACATGTAGCACTAACAGAACCTGAGGGGGGAGTGACAAGGTGAGACGTCCAGCATCTGTAATGAAACCCTACAGAGTTTCTCCAAACATCAGGGTGTCTCAAGGACTTGAGTTACGTCGTGGCTCCTCACCTGCGGGGTTGCAGTGGCAGGGCTTGCAGCTCAGTCCCGCCCCCTGCAGGTAGAAGCCGACCTTGCAGCGCTCGCAGTGGCGGCCCTCTGTGTTCCCCTGACAGTCGAGGCAGTGCAGACCCCAGGCGTCCCGGAGACAGTACTGAGATCTCCCATTGCACTGGCAGCGCAGTGTAGCTGCAGGAGGAGACACAGGAAAAAGTCCATGTATCTGGTTCATTTTGAATTTCATTCACATCATTTATTGTACACTGCCTCATAAACTGGGTTGAAAAGTTAATAAAGTCTTTTAATCCAGTTAACTCTGCATTTAGGCAAATAATACAGTTATATAGTTAGAATTGTAAAGTTTGAAAATTACTCATATTGTATATAAAAACAATATATTTCAAATACAACACATAATCTGAAAGATATCCACTACTGCTTAGCAATCAGCAAGTCTAGATGAACTGTTTGCTAAATTCTGCAAAACCAGGTCACAAACTGACGACGGGGACAAAAGCGCCCCCAAGAGGCTGCAGCGTTCATCACAGTTACGGCATGAAAGTGTAGGACAGCACAAACACCCTGACGATTTATCTTTTGTCAGGGTAGTTGGAGCTAAAAGTTTACCCTGGTTCGGCAGAGGAAAGGTCACAGGCCATTAGAATCTAAAGGTTTTCCTCGGTGGGGGCAGGAATAAGATCAGACCCTCTCATGAAAACTGCTTGATAAATTTTGATATTTCCTGTGTGAAAAGTTCATTTAAAGGTCAAAGTTTGCAGCCCTAACGATGGAGCTAGAGGAAAAGTCAGGGAATCAGTACAACTTCTAAGAATCTTCCTTTGGGGATCCTGAATATCCACAGTAACTCTGATGGAAACCTGATGAGCGATGTGTTGAACAGACTGACTGTGGAGACAGAATCACAGTGTTTCTCTCCCCGTGAAGCCCCAGAGCTGCAACCTGACCAACGAGCGCTTTAGAAATGTTTACAGAGCGTCGAGCGCCATGCACGTTCCACGGTTTGTTCACTAATCCCGGCAAGAGCTGGTCCTCCCGACCCGAAGCCTGCAGACAAATCACCAAACCCCGCAAAGCCCCGGTGCGGGGGGACGCCCCGGTGCGGGGGGACGCCGCCGCCGGATCCTCGCTGACGGACGCCAGGAGACGTGAGCAGCGACGAGACACCGACCGACTTCAAGCCTCTTTTGACCTCGGATGGAGTTTCAGCAGGCGCCTGCTCGTTAGCACCGTTAACAAAGAGGAGAAAATCCGTGCAGGTCCCGGAGACAGCGCTTAGCGGTAACGTTATGTAACGGTGGGGGGGTCTGAGGCGGAAATGAATCACAGGTCAAACTGCACTGCACAACCAGTCTGCTGAAGTCAGATAATTCTTTTATCATTTTCTACTTTGCTTTGAACTTTAAACTCTGGACGTTTAGTTGACGTGGCCCAGCGACACGACATTTCCTCTCAGATTAGCTGGTGTGAGAATCTCTGTGGTGAAGTGATTAAATACCAGCGGCGGGAGACGTGCTCCGGCATCGAGCTCAGGCCAAAGTAGCAGGTAGAAGCTCCGCGCTTGACGTGTTGCTCAGGCGGAAGAACTGAAGGATTTTCACCAAGTTACACTCAAAGTGACAAAAGTACAAGAGCTCATTACGCAGGGTCGCGTGTTTGAGGATAAATCAATATGTATTATTGGATTATAATTGTCAATGTGTTCATCACTTAATGTTCCAGTTGGAAAAGGTGAAACTCATTTGAACTACTTTATAAGCCGCTGGCACATTTGTTTTATCGTATAATAGCACATTTTCATTTTCTCATATTAACCTACATCTGCAAAGTAAATTGATCCAATAAATGTCGAAGGTAAAATCCTCGACTACATACAAAATGATTCTATTGAAAATGAACAGTTTTTGTTTTTTTAATAAATACTGAGTTGTCCGACGTTGAGAGCTGATCTGAGATTCTCTGCTGTTAAAAAGCGGACGACTTTCATTGCAGCGTTTTCTAAGGGGTGACTCTGAACCGCAGTGACTCTGATCCATTGATTTATTCCTCCATGATATGAGCATCGGGGGCTCTGACCGTCGGGACGGGGCCGACCTCGGATCACTCAGCCTCTGATTCAGGGGCCCGAGTCTGTCGACTGGTGATGCACCGTGACTCACCCTGCGATGGGGCAGGATGTTCACCTGAGCGCTGCCGCCAGCCATGAGCTCAGGTGTTACGGCTCTGATGGGACGGTTTCTGACATGTGTCTGTCTGAAACCGTCCCCCCCTAAACACACAGAGCGGAACAATAAAAACAGAAACTCAGGGGAACTCAGTTTCCTCCCTTAGCTCCACCGTTTCTTTTACCTTAGAGGCAACAGAACAAAATGTCCCCCCCAGGATCAGCCTCATACAGAGCGTTACAATAGATGACACTGATCTCCGACTAAAACTGGACCAATGTCTGGTAACAGGTTTGATCTGGTTTAACCCCGGTGTCCTCTCCAACCCTTTTCAATGCACCACCCCACCTCTGGTGGAGCTAGTTCAGGTGCATTCCTGGACCCAGTCTTCACACAACCTGGACAAACTCTATAGTGTTTTAAGGCCCGAGTCTCCAGGTTCTGTCCGTGCACAGTGTTTCTGGATCCTCACATCGCTGCAGAAGCTGCTGACCCAGACCTTGTTCCGACCTGGTTCCGACCTGGTTTTGACCTGTAACTGGAACCTTTTTATTTCGGGTCCATTATTTTCGGGTTCATAAACATGGGGGGTGTCTGCTAACAGAAGTTTCTGCTGAAGGAAGAAAAGCTTCACTTCTGGTCGAGGTGTCTGACGCGTTAAAACACCAGGTGGTCGAAGCAGTTTTCATCCAGACAACAACTGAAAATACGCCCTGGTGCTGCTGTTAACTACTTTATACACAGGTAGATGGTTTGGTCCTCTGGTTCCCAACCTGGGGGTTGGTGCCCTCCAGGGGGCCACTAGATAAACCTGAGGGGTCGTCAGATGATTCATTTTCTGATTCACTGATCTGGATTCAGTTTCTAGGTAAATTATTGAACCATTTTACCTCATCTGAGGTTCAACCTCAGATAATTTGAGGCTTGAAAAGAGGTTCTAGAAACTCAGACACCTGACACATGGTCAGACATCATAAATTAGAAACGGCTGTTTTGCATCATCATCACAGTTTTTTATGTATAGTCCTAATCTGCAAAGTATCTACATATGTCAGGTAATGTATTTTATTATATGTATGGTACTTAAGCAAAGTTAAGTTGAGTAAATGTACTTGGTTGACAACATATTGTACTTTTTTTGTCTTTGATTCCTTCATATATATATATATATATATATATATATATATATATAGCAATACAATATAACAACAAAAAATATTCCCTTATTTACAGCAGAAGTGTTTTTAAAGCCGCTTCAATTATCTTGAATGTGTTGAGCAGTTATTAAGTCAGAGGTTTTGTTGTGGAACTAAAGAACTGACTTTTTACCATATTGTGATAATAAAATACCAGGATAATTATCATATTTTCTCATGCTCCTAACAGCATGATCAGGCTTGTAAGACCTGTTCTCTCCTGTTCTTTTAGATATATGATAAATGATCTATGATATGGTTCAAAGATAATTCATAGCATTAACATCTCCAGAGCTCAGAGCACTTCACTGTGAACAGTTAAATCTTCTCCTCATGGAAACATCTGAAATCTGAATCTGAAATTTTCCTCTCAACATGTCATTAAAGCTAAACTGGTAATAGCTTTGGTCTGGTCGGGGGGGGGGGTCCTGTCTGAAAGCTCAGGTTGAGGCCTCACCCTCAGGGGGGGGAGAGGCTGCTGGGCCTCACCCATGGGTGCCTTCCTTCTCCCTCTCTGTTCCCTTTTCCCTATTCTTTTTTCCCCTTCTCAGCCAGTGGGAAAAATCCTCAGAAACTAGGAATGATAAAGTCAATAGTGCTTTAATTTATCAGTTTTATGCTGCATCGTGGAGTTTCTCTAAAAGGACCAGAAGGATTCTCAGACTTTGGGAAACGAGACTCTCTGGTCTGACGAAACCACTTTGAACTGGTCTGTGACTTTTCTCAGTCTGTCGAGTCCTTTAGGGGATTTTTCTTGGAAATTCCGAGCAGCTTTCATGTGTCTGTCACTGAAGAGAACCTTCTTCTGGCCCCTCTGCCATAAAGCCCAGACACAGAGAGGTTTCTCCTTCTGGAACTTTCTCTCATCTCCACTCAGGACGTCTGGAGCTCCGTCAGAGTCCTGGTTGAATGGATGTGATTACCAGATCTGAGCCCCGCCCCGCCCCGGTCTCTGAGCTCTGCAGGCGGCCCCCTCCACCTCTTTTTTGGGTTTTGCTCCGATGTCCATCGTCAGCCGTGAGACCAGTTACTGACACAGGTGTGTGTCTTTCTATATCGCGTCCAGTCGGTTGAATTTACCAGAGGTGGCCTCAAGGTGTAGAAACATCTCAGAGATGACCCGGAGACATGTGACCCCCCTGAGCGAGACTTTAAGTGACCTTTGACACTTTGAGTGACTTTCAGAGATCCCTGATGCCGTCCCTCTTCATGCCCGTCTGTGTTGAACGTAGCCACACTCTGTATCAGTGTCGCCACCGTATCTGCTGTTCACTGGTTCCTTCCCATCACCGAGCCAACGCGTCACGACCGAATCCACTGGGGCTGTACGCTGTGTTTGTTCTGTTCCTAATAAACCTCGGTTACATCTGTTAATCCTCATGTTCACTGTTCATTCTGTTCATTCATTTATCTGATAAGCAGTGTATTTATACGCACTTTTCTGTGGCCGTTCTTATCTAACTATATGTAACATGATAAAATTAATTTAATTAACACCTCAGTCATAATGAAACATTTGAGTTTTGTAGCATGAAAAATGACCAGAATGACCAGAATGACCCTTTAATCTCACTTAAGCCTCGTTGGTGCGATTTATTTATTTATTTAGATTTTTTCATGATTATTTCCTTTGCTAGAACATTACTGTGTAAAATCCCGATTCCAGCAGCATTTGACACAACTTGAGTATCTGGTTCGATAGATAAGACATTTTAACGGTGACACACTCTGTATATAACATGTCACAGAGGCTGCATAGTTCCTGGAGACGATCAGAAACATAGATGTAAAGATGCTTAATATCTGGTCCCAACTCTGAACAGGGGAACTTTTCTTAGTCCTACGGTTCAGCTTAAACCTAAAAATTCCCACTATGAAGGTCAGTTAACGAGAAAAAGAAAATATAGAGATTAACCCGAGTTTGTTGAAGTTGAAATCTTCCGTTAATGCACCTCATGTGCGTCTTGCTAATCATAATATGATAAATTAAAAAATCAGCCTCAATCCTGAGACGATCATTAGATTAAACAGAGTAAAGTCTGAGTCCCGAACCTCTGAGAGTCTGAGGTTCGGGACTCAGGTGCTGAGCCAGAAAGCCGAGCTCCCTCCGGCTCCGGATGAACCAGGGAGCGACGGCGAGGAAAAGCGGATCGGAGACTCACCGTAACTCGGGTATGTGGCCTGGACGGCGCAAAGCGCCGCCAGGACTCCGCAGAGTGAAATCCAGCCGCCGCTCCTCATGTCGAGTGAATCCTCTAAACGATCGCAGCGCAGGTCGGCGTCCGGATCAGCTGGACACGCTTCGGATCCAGAAAGTGATCCGGCTCCTCGGACCGCCGCCTTTTGACTCCTCTCCCGCGGCAGGTCGGGACACGCCGCTCCTGCCGGGACGCACTTACTCACGACTGATTCACAGAGTACACACACTCACACACGCACGCACGCACGCACGCAGGGCGGCTGACACATCCTCTGTCTCCGGGTGAGTGTGTGTGTGTGTGTGCGTGTGTGCGCGCGTGTGAGTGAGTGTGTGCGTGCGGACAGTCCCCGGCGTTGTTTCTGGACCTTTGCTTGGACTCTTCCATCCCATTTACATGTATTTTTTCGTGACACAAAAGACATTTCACAAGACGGACAGCGAACAGGCGCGGTTCTGTGGACGCCGAGTCAATGGAGGCCTGTTCCCCGGGCGGAAAACGTGACGAGCCGCCACCAGAATTAGACCGGTGCCGCAGAGCGGAGCCGAAAGTTCAGGCACGACCGGGGCCGGACGGTGCCGGCAAAACGTCCAAATGTACGTCCGTCATTCACGTGGCGTCACAAGTGGCAGCTGAAGGAGGAGGAGGAGGATGAAGGTTCAGTGTTTTATTAACCAACATACGCTAAAAATAAACCAACATTTTTGGTTTTGTGAGATAAACACAGGAGGTAAAATAACTGACTCAATAGAATAAAGAAAGAAGTGAATGAAACAAGGAAATGAAAGGAAGCCTTAGCAGCATGATTATCCACAATTTATAATGTTTATAATATCCATGTTGTTTATGTGGCTCATTTACTACTTATTTTTACCCATCAACCCTTTTGTATTTTTACTTTAGGAGGATTCTTTTTGCAGGACTTGAACTTAGATCTTTCCACTGTTGCACTGACCTTTTTACTAATGAGCCTAAAGGGTCTGAGTGCTTCCAGTGCCAGAGCCAGACTCCATTAACTTTACATGTGATTTCTGAAGAACGCCCCAGTCCAGCGGAGCTGCTCAGTCCTTCCTGAGGGTTCAGGGGTCAACCTCAGGGCCCCAGCAACGAATCACAATCTGTGTGGCTGATTTCCTTCTTCTTCTTCTTCTTCTTCTTCTCTCTGCTTCTACTTCTTCTGCTTCTTCTTCTTCCTGCTGTGGGTTGTTTCCATTTGTAAACTGTATCCTGAGGCGACAGGTGTGACACACCCTGAACCGCAGACACACACTTATTCAACCCTCACTCACACATAAACATACAGGATGATCCATCACACACACCCTGCCAGTACCTGCTTACACACTCAAACACTTTCCCCACCGCCGATCTGCACAAATACACTGCCGAAGGCTTTAAACACACACTCACACACACACTCACACTCACTCACACACACGCAGGGCCGCACCCGGTCTGTTACCTTGTCAACGCCACACCCTGAGCACACATGTTATCAACACCTGGCTGCATTTCTCAACCCGACTTGGCTGTTCAGCCACGCCGGCTGTGTTTCTTTGAAATGTAACTGAGCACTGAGCCCCTCCAACATTCACCGAGCCCTTGATTTACAGCCTTGGTGTCGGACGCCACATTCCAGCTGTGCACAGCTGGAAAAAGAAAAAGAAAAGACAATCAAACCTTGATCTCTCTGCTCCCACAGCTGGAGAGTCTGACATTTTTGTTTAATACTTGCAGTTTATTCAGGGTTTTTTTCCCTGCAAGAACATGTAGGATTTTTTTAAACATTCATTTTATCATTGTGAAATCTTTCAAATCTCCTGTATTAATATACTGTTTATGGGATTTATCCATACTCTATAAACGTATAAAGAGAGGTGAAAGAAGAGGAAAATATCAGCTGACGTGACAGTGACTTTAAATCAAACAAATCACAGATTTATTATTGTTTGTTTTCAGTTGATAAATGACAGAAAAAAGAAAAAATTTTCTTCTAACATCCAATTAAATTTTCAAACACAACACATATTGCTACAGTTCTAGTGTTATTATTATTATCATCACCACCACTGTTATTATTAATATTATTATAACAACAACAACAATTATAATGATAATAATAATTCATTTGCGCCTCCAGTCCAGTCGGTGGCGTTATAGCGCCATTGAACCGGTTTTCTAACCGGAACAGCTACAGGACGGAGTCACCGACAACAAACCGCCGGTGCGTGTGTCTGCCGAGGTCTGGACCAGGTTGTGTCTCTACTGCTGTGACTGTGAGTAACCGACTACATGTCGATGCTTGTATACGTTTTCTTCGTTGTGTTCCTGGTTGTTTCTGTCAGTGATGCGCCGCTGAATCGGCGGCAGAGCCATGAACTCATCGCTAGTTAGCAGGAAGCTAACGTTAGCCTAGTGAGCTCATTCATAGAATGTGGTTCACTCATCGATTCAGATGATGTTAACTTAGATTTATTTTTAGCTCCATATATTAATTACTTTTTAGTCATTTCTTACGTGCTGTATAACATTTCTTTGGCTCCGCGCTCTCGTTTAGAATTGCACGCCAGGCTCCATTGAAAATTTGGGAAATTAAAGTGAGAATCCTTGTCTGTGACATACGGTTGTTTGCAAATTACTGCTGAAACAAGCTTGTGTCACATCCTATTTCAGTCCTTATTTCCGTTTCTAATCCAACGATAAACGTTTCAGTTATTTATCGAAATTCTTAAAATGCGACTTAAAGTGCGGATCAGATGTAGTATGTTTCCAGGGTCAGCAAAGAGGCAAACGTGCTTATTTTTGGATGGAATTTGGCTGTGATATTCTCTTTTTTGCTGTGGATGAAGGATCAAATGATCGGTGGCACTGGCTCTGAAGAGGTTATTTAAAGACAAGTTACCTTTTGACGTATCACAGATTCAGGTGTGTGCGGAGGAGGACACACCCCCCTCCCACCTGTTAGTCCACCATGGCGGACATCAAGAACTTTTTGTACGCCTGGTGTGGGAAAAAGAAGCTGACCCCCAACTACGACATCCGAGCTGCAGGGAACAAAAACAGGCAGAAGTTCCTGTGTGAGGTGGGTTTTCTCTGGTTCTGCTGTGAGTCCCGATAAAAACTGGTGGCTGTTTCTAACTTGAGCTCTTCGCCGGCCAGGTCCGAGTCAATGGCTTCAACTACATCGGGATGGGAAACTCTACTAACAAGAAGGATGCCCAGACCAACGCCGCCAGGGACTTCGTCAACTACCTGGTCCGAGTCGGGGAGATGAGCGCGGCCGAGGTCCCGGCTCTGGGGGTCAGCACACAACCGTTGTATTTATAGTTTCTTTAAGAAATGAGAGGAAACCTGATGAAAAGGTTTTGATACCTTATCTGAATAAATATGTAATAAGGATAAATATATTTGATTTACACAGCAGGAAAAAAACGTGATAAAAGACTTAAATGATCAATACAATCATCAGAAATGTGGATGGATAAATCTCCTGTCATCTGAGGACTCAATCACATGATCATCTCAGCTGCCGTCCTGGTGTTAAGCTGAAGAGCTCTGGTAATAAATGATGCTGAATCTGAGTCCTGTGTCTCCAGCTGAGCGTCCCGGACGCTGACCAGCTTGATGGAGGAGGAAGTGGCATCAGTGGCATCGGCGGCTTCGGAAACCTCCCCTCAAGTGGTCCTCTGCCACCGCACCTCGTGGTGAAAGCTGAGCAAGGTAACGTCAGAATCTCTTCCACAACAAGGTCACCGGTCCTGAGGAATTTTAGGATAGAAGCAGAGCCTCCCCCGGGAAATTCCATCATTAGGGTCATTAAGCACTGACTTAATAGGGTGTCCAAACTTTTGTACGTGCACCGATTACTGTTTAATGTCTTCTTTGTGTGAAGTTCAGCAGTGTTCATTCTGTGTGTGTTCTTTGTCGATGTTAGAGGATGGTGGTGGCAGTGGGCCAGTTCCAGGAGTGACTGGACTGGGTTACTCTGGAGGCGGGAACTCTGGGTGGGGAGCAGGAGGAGCAGGTCTGTGGGACCGAGGGGCCAACCTGAAGGAGTACTACGCCAGGAGAGACGAACAGGAGGCACAGGCAGTATGTGGTCCTGTTCATCTCATATCCGACAGAATCCAGCGATTACTCTCATCTGTAAAATATAACTTAATATAAATATAAAATGTTTAGGGAAGAGTCCATCTGTTCTCTAGACCTAAATCATTTTTATATCAAAGGAAAATGTCACTGAGTAAAATGCTCAGAGATCCGTTGCCACGACAGTTTAAAACTGTGTCCAATCAGAACCAGATTAAACTGCCTCCGTCTCTTCTGTGGCGTGTTTTTTTTCTTAGACTCTGGAGTCGGAGGAGGTGGACCTGAACGCCAATCTTCACGGTAACTGGACCCTGGAGAACGCCAAGGCCCGCCTGAACCAGTTCTTCCAGAAGGAGAAAACCAGCGCTGAGTATAAATACAGCCAAGTGGGACCGGACCATAACAGGTCTGGATCAGAAAACCCGGAGGCTTTAGACTGGCAGAAAATCTAGAATGAGTCCACTCTAATGTGTTACAGTTAGTGCACGCTGAGATTCTTACTGACAAGCGACCTGCTTGAAGGGCTGTTACGTTTTATTCTCATTACTGATCAGTATATAAATTATGTTTGATTGTTCAGTTAGTTGTTTAGCCCGTAAAATATGAAAACAACAACAAATTCTCATCACAAGTTTCTAAAACCTAAAGTGAGTTTAGCAAATGCAAAATAATCAGTTTACATTGAAATGAAAACATGAAAAACAGAATAAGATTTACTTTTAAAAGTTTTACAGAAGAATGACCCAAATGATTTAATATCTATTTTTTTTATTCTCTCTTCTTTAATACATTTCTCAGACCTTTAACCTGACAGTGAGGATTCAGGCGTTAGCTCACTATTTATGTCTCGTAAAGGGGGGAAGGTTGATCATGACGTCAATTTGGGTTCGATGTGACATTTATCGTCTGTTCAGCCACTGGCCCTTTATTCTTATCGCCTTCGGCTTTACAGAGTTTCCACTGATTGTTTGCTACGAAATACTGAGAACTAAACCTCCTGTCTACCAGAAAAAGTGCAGGTTCACTTGCTTATTGTGCTGAATACTAAAAATTAAGCCCCCTTTCTCACATGGGGGGTGTTTAGAAGATTTGGTCAGGACAGACCAAGATTTCAGAAGGAAAAAAAAATAACTGTTGAGATTCCAGTCAGTAACGGAAGTAAACACAGGTGGAGCTCAGTACAGAAAATGGTTCTTTAGACCCCCAGCATATCAGAGTCTGTGAAAAGGGGCTTCTGTTTAGAGCCGTTCCACTGTGGTTCTTCAGGATCGTAGGCTTTATAATTTACTTAGGGTTTTTCTTTTTCTGCTTCAGACTTAGAGAACTGTTTTGTGTTATTAAATCCAGCAGGTCAGTGATGAAAAGTCCTCAGGTTCCTCACTGACCTGTGCTGGTATGAAAACCTGTCTGAGCTTAAAGGAAACACACACCAGCTGCGTTGTGACACGTCAGGATTCAGATCGACCCCCCCTCCTCAGATCGGACCCCGACCTCTCGCCTCTGTCATCCGTCACCATGTGACACAGCTGGTGTGTGTGAACTGAGTTGGTTGGTAGTTTAAATCCCACACCTGGCGCTCAGGATGTCCCTGTATGTTTTTCTGCTGGACTGCTGTAAACCCAGAGACCTCCGGAGTGTGTCGGCTACACCAGAGAGATCTCACTGTGTGATTTTTTTTTTCCACACTTGATGTTGCACCCGAGACTGTTTATGTACCGTTTACACCACACTGAAAACAGAGCAGGGGGCAGGCTGAGCATGGGACCCAGGCACCAGCTGAATCCTTGGTAAAGATAGACTTGTCATTGGGAATCATATTAAAAAAAATAGGGTTCATCCCTCTGCTGTTGAACCCAGAAATGTTCTGATCATGTAAATGTAAATTTAGGCGATGTCTAGAACATGATAATGTTCTTATGATTTCCAGACTGGGTCCCTTAACCCGATCACTTGTCACGTGGGTCGGAACAAACACGGCTGCAGGGTGAGGTTAAACTCTACATGTTCCTGAGAACTGAAAACTCTAAATGTTGTTAAGATTTACAGACCCCAGGATGTCACGCACATTAAAAGTTAACCTAAAAAAAAGTAAAAGTGAGATTTTATGGTAGTGCTTAAGAGAGATTTCAAAGACAACAGTGTTTTTTATTGTATAAAATCTGGGTGAAACTGTTTATTTCCATCCAATATCAAAACAAACCTGCATTAAATTCAAGTGGCCTGTTGATGTCAGACAACTGTCGCCATTTATTTTACACTGCACAAACAGAACAGTGACATTTGTGCAGCTAATACCAGACAAACCTGATACAACATCCAGTGTAACAAGGACAAATGGAGCATGCACCAGACTTTAGAGAAAAAAATAAAATTCATAGTAAATGATCCTGATCTGACCCAGAATGTAACAGGTTCTTCCCTGGTCCCTGGTCAAGGCCCCATACCTGGAACAGGTTCAGTGGTTTCAGTGTAAACCTGCTGACAAACAAACAAACCCACGCAGGGGTACCAAAACATAACTGTCCCACAGAGAACCAACAACTTAGAACCTTAGTTTTCACTTTTCTAGAAACAACAAAATCTCGTCTTAGAAAACTATTCACTCCGGTCACCTACAGCTGATTTTGGTGAAAATATAAACGTTTCAGGAGATTTAGTGTTAAAAAAACAGATTCTTGTGCTGAGATATAAAACTGACCCAATGACTGCTCAGGTTTAGAGAAGTGATTGAGAGAGATTCGGATGAAGATGACTTCTGCCAGGTTGATGCTGGTTAATGTCCCGTCCTGTTAAAAGATGAAACGGGGCAGGTGATGAATTTAAGAGAGTGGAGCGAGTTTCCGCAGAGGTGAGGCCAGAACTCACAACCACACTGAAGGAAGACATGGGGCAGCGTTTAGGTGCACTAAAGCTGTCCCATGGGTGCAGCTCGGGGCTCAGTGGAGTCTGGTTGTGATTTCTGGTGTCACTGTTCACTGCAGGCAGAGGGCGGCCGGGGAAACCGGAATCAGAGCCATTGATTGGTGTTTTTTAATCCCAAGTCTGGCAGAAAAACATACAGGCTTCCTCCCGAGACCACGACAGGTGAGTCCGTTGCGCCGTACCTTAAGTTTTTTTCATGGTTTTTAATCTGAAAAGCTCAGAGGAAGTGAAACTGTGGTGTTTTTTTTTTGTTTGTTTCTGCAGGAGCTTCATAGCAGAGATGCAGCTGTTTGTGAGACAGCTGGGCCGAAGTAAGACACTAAAATTACTTCTTTATAAACAATGTTTGTGTTTGATATTATTGTCAAAACCTCAAATTTGAAAAGTGTGAACTTTTCAGGAACAAGTTAAATCAGCTCCAACCAACATTTCATCCGCTCAGAACCTTAGCCGTGAGCTGGAAGGAACATCTGGACACTAACAAAACCATCATTTATGTGGAACTTTATGTGGAAATCACCTAAATTTGAGCTATCGAATGTAATGGAAGCTACTCAGTAGAGCAGCTTCAGTGATGCAGTAATAATTTTGGAAACTTGCAATTCATCGTCAACCTGTTTTGTTGTGGTTTGTCTTTCGGACGTGGTTGGAAACTTTCTGTTGCGTTTCTGAAAGTTCAGCCTTCTTAAAGCCAAAATTTGTCAATGTAGATCTCCATGATGAAATGTATTTAAAAAGAACTTTTAGTGTTGCTGATTTTAACAATACGAGGAATCTGTGAACTATCTGGTATATGTGCAGGTCAATCATTAACGGACAAGCTTGTCAGGGATCTGCAGCACGAGAACTTCCGCATTCAAGGTTGAATTAGTTTGGAAAAGTAAAAGATTTTTATGGATTCTGAGGTTTTTGAATAAAACAGCTCTATTTCATTGTTTTTATTGGTGTTCGTCCTTGAGCCAGAGATACGAGCAAAACAGCAATGGCTATTGTTAGAGGCTATTTTATAAAATGCCGTTCCGAGTGCGAATATCTTGTATTTGTAAAGTGGCTCCCGTTGTTCATCTGCTCCGTCCTGCAGGGATCACAGCCCGCGAGCACGGCTCTAACAAGAAGCTGGCGGCCCAGTCGTGTGCTCTGTCCCTGATCCGGCAGCTCTATCACCTGGGCGTCATTGAGGCTTACTCTGGGGTCACCAAGAAGAAGGAGGGAGAAACTGTAGGCGCCTGCAAAAGCTCCAATATAATGTTTCCTGAGGCAGAAAGTCTCATTTTAGCTGACGAATCTGCTGTTTTTGTTTCAGCCAATCAGAGAATGTTAGTGTCTGTGTTGTCTTGTGTTTTGTGTTCAGTTGGAGGTGTTCGAGGTCAACGTGTCTCCAGAACTTCAGCAGCAGCTGGCTTCTGTCGTCCAGGAGATGGGAGTCCACATCCCCCCACCGGTGAGTCATCTGAAAACACACACACACACACACACACACACAGCTAATGCTGGTCAGTGATTCATGAGGTGACAAAACAGGGGTCTCATCTCGCCTCATAGAGTGTGTTTGACCTGATCCCTCTGCTAACACCTGTCTGTGTCCCTGTCGGTCCCGTCCAGCCCACGGACCCCAGCAGCCCTGTGTCTCTGGTCCAGGGGAAGATGGCAACGTTCGAGCCATCACAGCGTCAGAGCGGAGACGGAGTCGTCCCGTGGTCGCCGCCTCAGATCAACTGGAACCCGTGGACCAGCAGCAACATCGACGAAGGGCCGCTGGCCTATGTGAGTCTCCGTTCTCTAACTCAGAAAAAAGAAATATGTTTATTTTCTATGTTTGATCAAGTTTACAAGTCGGTCTATTGATATTTATTGGCAGATAGTCAATACTCCGTTCACTACATGTGATTTACCTGCAGATAAACTCCCAGTACAAACACAGTTGTGTTCTTAACATGATGTTGTCATGTTTCCTACATGTTAGTGAAAACCTAAAATCACTTAAAGCAGCTTTTTCCTGTCACTGAAAAAAAAAATCCTGGATAAAAAAAATGGATAAAAAAAAAAACTACAGAAACATCCTGAAAGAACAAAGGTTTTCATGTGAGCTGTGACCTGGTTTTATTGTTACTAAAGAATCTAATATATTCGATAATCAGACAACAGTGTTGAATAGCTACAGGTGACCTGACGAATACAGACATCTTTAATGTTCAAGTTGATGTCTGTGTTTCTACAAGTCCTGGAAATCCCTGAATTCTCCAGGTCATGGAAGACAATTCACTGTCCTGGGAAAAGTTCACTGTTTGTTATTATGGAAAAAAATTGTCAATGTCTGTTCTCAGATTAGAGGTGATTAAAAAGATGACAGTGATCTGGAGCATGGTTAAGTGAAGATGATGATGGTAATGATGATGTTTTTTTCCAAAAGAAAAACCTACTTTCTACTTTTCCAGCATTTTTCACAGATTTCTTTCCCTTGTTTTGTTGAAATTTTCACGTAAAACCTTCGAGAGAGGGAAAAAGGTAAAGTTGGACTCAGTGGGTCCCCATAAGTGCTGTAAAAGGCTGAGGTGTGTGTGTTTTCATTTTAATGTTATCATGGACCTGACTAACTCAGTAACTGCACTGAAAAATAGAAATAGAATAGAAAACCAAACATATTTGTGTCTGTTCTGTACTGATGTCACCGCGTTGTCCTGAGCGATCTTGCAGATATTTCCCTGAAATATTCCACTCTTCCCTCGCCAGTGCACCCCGGAGCAGATCAGCGGCGACCTGCATGATGAGCTGATGTACCAGCTGGAGCATGACGACAACCTGCAGAAGGTCGGTCGGCCCCGGCGCTTCCGCCCCGTTCGGCTTTGACCCGGACAGCGTGGCGTTAAAGTTCAGCACCATATTTAATCATTAAAAGCAAATGTCAGTGTTCTTCACACCAGCCAAGAGTCTGACAAGGTCAAATTACTCTCAGCTTTTATTCAGTTATTTAATTGTTGACTAATCTTTTCTGTCAATTATAATCTCACTACGTGTCACACCCAGTGGAGAGAATAAATCCATCTGCTCTGTTCTAATTTCAACAGGTAAAGTTAAAGATATTTAGGCTAAAAGTGCCTGAATTCAGCCTTTAAAACCTTCCAAACTGTTTAAAATCCACAATTTCCCAGACATCTGTTTTCCTGCTGTGGAGCTGCTGAGGGTTGACAACTGATGCATGAGGTCTCTGTGGTCCAGATCCTGGCGGAGCGCGACCAGCTGCCGGTGAAACAGTTCGAGGGGGAGATCATGGCAGCCGTGGACAGCAGTCCTGTGGTGATCATCAGAGGAGCGACTGGCTGCGGTAAAACCACCCAGGTCCCTCAGTACATCCTGGACCGCTTCGTCAAGGGAGGCCGAGCGTCCGACTGCAACATCGTGGTCACTCAGGTAACGCAGCCGTGTCCGAGTCTCATGCAGCGCGGTGGTAAAGCTTTTATAGGAGAAAATGTGTCAAGGCTCCTTTAACATCTCCTCCTCAGTAGTTTACAACAGAAATGTCCAACCTGCTAATAACAAATAAGGAGAGGGAAGTGGGATTTAGGAAATTAAAGGCAGAAAAAAAAGACTCTTTTGGACCCACTGGTGGCTCATTCATCACAAACTCACATTATGTAGCCAAGCATTAGTACTATGAAATGCAGAAAATCAAATTGGCCTCCTCTCCGTTGATGCGTGTTCTCTGTTGCCGTGAAACGACCAGAACTCGCCTCCGCTCAGCCCTGATTCTCTTTCTCCCCACAGCCCAGACGGATCAGCGCCGTGTCCGTGGCGGAGAGAGTCGCCTTCGAGAGAGGGGAGGATCTGGGGAAGAGCTGTGGCTACAGCGTCCGCTTCGAGTCCGTCCTCCCCCGGCCCCACGCCAGCGTCCTCTTCTGCACCGTCGGTAAGGAGACGGATGTGGTGTGAAAGGGATTTAACAAACCGGCTTTAGTGCCTGAGGCCAAGAACTGTATAATTTAGGACACATGTAGCTGATGGATTGTAACTTTGCAGCCACAAAGATGCTCCCCATCCTGATAAGTATGTTTTGTGCTTCAGGCGTCCTGCTGCGGAAGCTTGAGGCAGGAATCAGAGGCATCAGTCATGTTATCGTCGACGAGATCCACGAGAGGGACATCAACGTGAGTTGGTCCATCAACTGATTCACTCGCCGAGTCTCCGGACTCCTGCTATTATTACTTGACCCGTGACCAGTGTTAAAGGCCAGTCATCTCCCTCTTCGGTCCTTATAGACAGACTTCCTGATGGTGGTCCTCAGAGACGTGGTCCAGGCCTACCCAGAGGTCCGCATCATCCTCATGTCGGCCACCATTGACACCACCATGTTCAGGGAATACTTCTTCAACTGTCCCATCATCGAGGTGTTCGGACGAACCTTCCCTGTTCAAGGTACCTGTGACCCCTCCCCCCAATTTATGTTTTGTTATGATAAAAGTGGCAAAAATCTTAAACCTAAGTGAGTCCACAGCTTGATCACATCTCAGAGCTCTGACAATTTTTTTGGGATATTCAGGTGTAAGGAAACAAGAATCACTTCCGATGAGAGTTATAGTTTAAAAAAAAATTAAGTCTGTCATACTTCACGTTTCTGTGTTTTTAGAGTATTTCCTGGAAGACTGCATCCAGATGACCAACTTCGTCCCTCCGCCGATGGACCGGAAGAAGAAAGACAAGGACGAGGAGGGAGGAGACGATGACGTAAGAGACCGTTTCCTCTGGTTAACCAATCAGAGCGTCGGGACCGAACTGTCCCACTTTGACAGGAAGAACATAGAGACGGATACACATGAGGTTTTATGATATGAGAAGGGACCTGCCACTTACATACAGGATGAGATAAAAGGAGCTGAGGTCATGGTCCATAGACGTGTTCATCAAAGTTACAATACAAGCACTTCTTATGTCTGTAGCAAGTTCAGTATCTCAATCCAGACTTTGAGGTTCAGGATTTCATAGGTTGGCTCATTTGTCAGTTTTAAAAAACACATTTCTTTTTTTTGGTTTCAACAACATTTGCAGAATGTCCCAGGAACCCTTTTCAGACTAAGTTAACTCTGTACCGTGTGGAGCCGGTTTTGACCCTGTTTGGTCTCCGTGTCCGCAGACTAACTGTAACGTGATCTGTGGGCCGGAGTACACGGCGGAGACCAAGCGCTCCATGGCTCAGATTAACGAGAAGGAGACGTCCTTTGAGCTGGTGGAAGCTCTG
>CM029113.1:24011507-24044007 GCA_016859345.1 Istiophorus platypterus | reverse complement strand
GGAGACATTGTGGAGCTGGACGACTGGTGAGACCCCCCACACACACACACACACACACACACACACACACACACACGTATTACTGACAGGTTTGCTGATGATCTGCTCAGTTATTCGACTAATCGTTTCCCCTCAAATCTCCAGATGTTGTGGAAAAGGTGTCACTCAGTTTTTTCAAACTACTTCACTGGAATATTTCCAGTATATTTCCACACTATACTTCTACTCCAGCTCATGTTACTGCTTTCATCTGACAGCTACTGTTACCAGTTACTATACGAAGAGCTTATCAAATATGATGCTCTGTCATAGATTCAAGTGCTAAACAGTAAATATGAGTAGAGCTGAAATGATTCGCTGACAGTCAGAAGATTCACTGACCCTATGATAGTTTTATAAATGAACGTTTCCTGTTTCAGCTTCTCAGATAAGAGGTTTGGTTCTGATTTAGACAGTTAAAATTCAAATTACCACAACAGTCAAAGGCAGCTGACACATTAAAACAGCAGAAATAATAATGTAATGATAAAGTCCATCAGAGATAAAGTCATTGGGGCCATTTTCCTGCATGAAGTTGCTTTAACACTTGAAGAACATGTTGCTGATTATAGTTTTACCAGAGTAACATTTTCCGTTCAGGACCAAATTTCTGAATAAAAGATCCAGACTCTTCCTCCACCACTGAAAAGCTCTGAACTCTCACAGTTCACAAGCAGGAACTGTGTGAAGAATGCCTTTGATTGATCAATTATCAGTGATCGGACTGATCAGACTGGACTGAGCAGCTGGAAGAAGCTTCCGCCAGCTGCTCAGAGACGCCACACTGACCTGGGTCCCTCTCGTGTCCAGGATCAAGCTGAGGATCCCTCACCAGGTGGGGGGGGGCATCGCAGCCCTGAGGGCCGGCCTGGAGGCTCTGGTGGTGGAGGTGACCAAGGACCCAGAATACATCAGCCATGTGGACCAGACCAATGAGCGGCTGCTGACCATCTCAGTCAATCAGCGACATCACATCACTCAACATGCAGCCTCCACAGGCCACGCACACACACACACACACACACACACACACACACAACACACACACACTCACTACTTTACACACGCAACACAGTCTCACTTTTTTTAAGTTTTTTTTTTGTTAATGTGTTTTTCTTTGTTTGAAATGATCGTCACACTGATTTATCCGTCAGCCAGAACAACCAGGTGGAGGTGAACATGGAGAGCAAGCAGGTTAAAAACTAGCAGCACTGCTTTAACTGGACGACTCACTGACTGGCTTTGATCTGACTTTGTGACTGATAACTGGTGATGATGGAGATGATGAGAGATGATGAGATGTGAGATGTGACCACACACAGCTGGTTTTTGACACCTGTTCTCTCTCTCTCCTCCTGGGGGGGCTCCTCTCTCGACCCGAGAAGAGACCCCCGCTGGAGGGAGGAGGAGGAGGAGGGAGGAGAGGAGGAGGGGGAGGAGGGGGGGGGGGAGGAGGAGGAGGAGAGGGGAGGAGGGGGAGGGAGAGGGAGGAGGAGGAGAGGAGAGGAGGGGATACAGGGAGGAGGTGGCTAACCTCATGGACCATGCAGCAGACCATCAGGCAGCCAGCACACACAACACACACAGCAGCCACATACTACATCACACACACACACACTGTGTTTCAAGAGTTTTCACACCCAGACCTCTTACTTTGTTTTTTGTTATCGTGGTCCTTTTGAGAGTTTGATAATGCTGTGAGAAATGATCGTCAGATGAACATGAACATAGAGACTAGGTTGGGAGCAGCAGCAGTGGACAAAGCAGGACGAAACACTAGTGCTTACACTGGCTCTCTTTAATGTGACACACTGACACTTCTCTGGCTAACTGGAGATGACCCGCTGACAGATGATGAGATGAGATGAATGAGATTGGTTGTGTTTCATGAACACAGCTCTGCCAGTCTACCTTCTGATGGCTCCCTGCCCCCCTCTCCCAAGAGAGGACGCCGATGGAGGAGGGAGAGAGGGGGGGAGGAGGGGGGAGGGAGGGGGGAGGGAGGGGGGGTACAGAGGAGAGGGGGAGGGAGAGGGGAGGGAGGGGAGGGAGGAGGGAGGGAGGAGGAGGTGGATACAGGGAGTTTGTTAACTACGGAGGAGGAGGAGGTGGTGGTGGAGGATACAGAGGTGGAGGAGGAGGCTATAGAGGAGGTGGTGGATATGGAGGAGGAGGAGGTGGGGGCTACAGAGGAGCAGGAGCAGGAGGAGGAGGAGGAGGATACCGAGGAGGAGGAGGCTACAGGGGATGTTTTTAACATCATCTCCATCCTTCATTGTCATCGATCTCCCCTTAAATTATGAAAAAAGTCAATCTGGTCTGGTTTAATTGTCCAATTGTTGTATAGAAAAATGTTTGAAAGCCAGTCGGAGGGTGTGATGGTGATGGTGATGGTGGTGATGACGACAACGGTGATGATGACGTCAACCTTCAGAGTAAACATGTAGAAATCTGAGATGAAAAATTTGATGCGGACAGAGAAATGCATAAAAAACCCAGTAAAGACTTCAGTTCTTATCTCAGCTGTTCAAATCAACAGAAAAGTCTGTGTAGTTCTGTATCTGTTTGATCACTGCTGCCCTGTAATGTTGCTGATGTCAATTTAGAGAGTTGTGTTTGATTATTGATTTTTTTTTTTTTTTTTTTGTAACTGTTGGACATGTCATAAATAAATCTGTGATATTTGCAGCTGATTTCTGAAGCAGTCTTTTATAGAAGGGGGGGGCAACTCTCGGAGACATGAGGCTGCTCAGGGGCCTAGTTTCACACTCGGGGTCTGACCCCTACCAACAACACACGGAGTCTGAAAATGCTCCAGGCTCCACCGGGTTCCTAAACCCCAGAGTCCCAATAAACACCCCCTGGTCTGACTCCAGGAGGGGGGCGCGCTGGTCCCTGATCTGGGCAGGGCTGCTGCGGGGGTCCAGGATCGGATCAGGATTCTTCCCACCACAAGTCTCAAATCTTGTTTTGTTTTGTTTTTTTTTTAAATCAAATAACTGAAGATGGAATTTTTCTGGACCTTTAACTTTTATCAGAACGAGAGAAGCTCAATGCGTTTCCACTTCATTTAATCCTATAAACTGTCCTGTAGTTTTTATTGAAGAGTATAAATCAGCATTTCCAGAGCTCAGCTATGGTAGAAATGTCAAATAATGAAATTAAAATGTATGAATGAGGTTTTATGATAATCTAAGACAAAATGAAGATCACAACAAATTCAAGGAAAAGTTTAATTACTGTAAATTTTATGTATAAATATTTTAACCACTGAGCAAAGACCAAGCGCCAGCAGGTGGCACCGTCTTACTCCACACAGATTTCATATTCCCTATCTTTTTAAAATTACAAACTACAAATCAATTTTCAGGCTAATGTCAAGGGCCCCAGGTTAGTTAGGGCCCCAAGAGCCCCAAACGTGTTTCAGTCCATTTGTGATAATTTCATTAACGGCTTATTTGTATGTGAATATGCACCATTTATTTGCAGTGTCACCGGGGGTGTTGAGTTGGATCCTGCACTATCACCTCATCTGGGAGCCCCCGCCCTGTATGGAGGCCCCCAGGCTGAAAGGAGGAGCAAGGTATCACAGTCAGAAACAAACAACTACCAACATTATTGCTGATTAGGATCCAGGACTGAACTAGTGGTGGTGAGGATGGAAACTGCTCAAGACCAGTTGACAAAGTGAAAGGTCCAGACAGAAGCTCTGAAGGCAGCCTTTTAGTTCTGAAGCCTGTTGAGGTCAAGAGTCCAGAGAGCAGAACCCCACCAACCAGACTGTTCATTTATCTGAGTATTTAGGATATAGCACAAAGGGCCACATTTTAATTGTTTTATAACCATTCATTTAAAATTGCCCTTTGATTTTTCTCCCTAAGTTGTGGTTTTGCTGCTGTTTTCAAAGTTTTTTTCTGTACTAACTCGCTTTTGTTTTTTGCCTCAGGACAGTAAAATTTTAATTATATTAGTCTGAAAGAAATCAAATGTATTTTATGTTTTTTTCCTAGAATATATAAACTAAAGGTTTATTGAGAAAACGTTTTTCAACTCCATTGATCAAAATTTTAAATTTTTTCTAATGAAATGTAGGTCTTAAAAACTGTCAATCCACCTGAATTCGAAGTTACATTCTGTTTTTAATTAATAAAATAATTAGCAAATATAAAAAAAAAAACAAAACAAGTTTAAATTTAAAAATCTTGGATTTTCTCAAGGTTCACTTATGGTTTTCAGTTCCTGTTTATCTAGTTGTCATGGAAAGTTGAGAGTAAAATGTTAAAGATTAAACCATTTAAAGAAAGTTTAGAGCTAATGTTTTATCATGAGTGAACTCAGGATCTTTTTCATGTGTTCTAACATGATCAATGACAGTGTCTGAGCACATCCATTTATCTATCGATTGTTTGCTTTGACCAGTTGACTGATTTTTTTTTTTTCCTGCATTTAAATCAATGAGGTGTAAACTCAAACTTTTCCCTTAGAAGGGATTTTGATGAATTCTTCAAACCAATGGAAAGTTTCAGGACATAAAAAGTCAAAACCAAAAAGTGTCTCAGTCTTTTAGGCGCTGGGCTCAGGAGTCGTTGGCCTGTCAGGAGAAAGAGTAAGTGAATCCCTTTAATCTGTTAGTCCCACTGCTTCATCTCTAACCTTTGACCTTCGGCGTTGCTGTGAAAGTTTCTCTGATGGTTGACGATGTTGTTGAAGATCTAATCAGAGCTGAACTGTGTGTTAACGAACAAACGCTTCATTAACTCTTCATCAGTCTGATCTTGGTCAGCTCCTCATGCGCCCTGATGTTGTCCAGAGGTTCAGAAGTCCATTTGGAAAAATCTCAGTTTAAACCACAGCGGAGCCGACACAGCGCTCACTTTTATTTCACTATATTTTATTCAGTTCAATTTGAGTTGTTTCCACTTTATTACATTTCTATTTAAACACATATTTTCCAGGAGGTAAACACACCCTAAATAAACTGAAACAAAATCGCCCAGAGTTTCCAGAGTTTAGTTTCTTTTTATTTGTCAGATTGTGATGTTTTGAGTTTTAGAGGCTCTGAACAGGTGTAAGTAAAAGGAAACAACAGCAAAAAGAAAGAGGAGAAAAACAAACTGAAATCAGTGTGATAAATGTTTTCTATGTTATAATCGTCTCATCGAGAGTCGCTGCAGTAGAAACATGGACGGACGTCGATACACGAAAAACAGAGGAAAAACAAGATTAATGGTTACGACTATGATGTAAACATAATGATGGTGAATCGAAAAAAGTCATATTCTTGAAATACTGAATCAGAACTATGAGATTACAGGTCAAGGATGACTTTCTTTATTGTTATTTAGTGAACTGGAAACCTGACCATTACGTCATGAGTTTGACTTCAAAGTTCAATGTTGTTTTTCTTCTATATAAAGAAAACCCAGGAGATTTCTTTAATTTACTCTGGGGTTTTTAAAAATACTTTTAAAATTGGCTTCCAGGGTCATTGATCAAGGGATTTATCGATGAAACATTCAGATTAAATTAGTTCTTTAGAACGAGCTGATGGTCCAGGTCCGGGTCTGAGGCTGCTGGATTTATTAGGTCTCATTAGTTAAAGGTTACAGATTAGAAGTATAAAGTGGAAAGTAAAGTCAGGTAAAAAACTGATTGGTGATTGGTGTTTGGTTCTGATCAGCAGGTGGGGGTCTGGTTTCTCCGGAGTCGGAGAAACCAGACCCGCCCGGGTTCTGGTTCCGGACGCCTGTCCCAAGTTTTGTCCCAGCCCTGACTCGGAAGTTGTCCCCTGCGCCTCAGACCTGCGCAGTAGCGGACTGGGTGTAGTCAGGAGTCCCGTCTTTTCCTGCTGGATTTGGTGCATGGCGGCGGACACAAAGAGCTGAGGCCCGACCACAGACCCTCGACACAGCAGCACAGCCGGGAGACGAGCTCTGGACGCGGCCTGGAGCCCACCAACGCCGCCGCTGCCGAACCTTCCCGCGGTTCTCGCTTGATGCTTTTGGCCGTTTCCTCGGGAATCTGTCGGTGGCCGGATAGTTGCCGCAAACTTCGGACGAGTCCCGGGGGGAAAGTTTGTGTCGGAGCCGCGCAGAGATTTTTCTGGCCGAGGAGGACGGACGGACGGAGAGGACCGAGAAAATGCGAAGTTTGATCCGGGCTCTGGTCGCTTGGAGCTGGGTGGCGGCGTGCGTCCGCGCCGCCATGGACGAGTGCTCGGACGAGCAGGGCAGACCGCAGCGCTGCATGCCCGAGTTCGTGAACGCCGCTTTCAACGTGACGGTGGTGGCGACCAACACCTGCGGCTCTCCGCCCGAGGAGTACTGCGTCCAGACCGGCGCCACCGGGGTCACCAAGTCCTGCCACATCTGCGACGCCCGGGACCCCCGGAACCACCACAGCGCCGTGTACCTGACCGACTACAACAACCAGCAGGACACCACCTGGTGGCAGAGCCAGACCATGCTGGCGGGCATCCAGTACCCGAACTCCATCAACCTCACCCTGCACCTCGGTAAGAGCCCCCGGCGCCGCCCGGTCTCTCCGCGGGAGAGATTGGCTCCGCGGAACCTCGCTTAGATATCCCGCAAGTTAAGGTTCGCTCGCTTGGTGATAGCAGCAGCTGTGCGGCACGACGCGAAGTCGTATATCGTGTATATCTTAAGGGCTCGCTCTTTCATTCGGCTTACATCTCACACCTGGAAACCGCCGCTTTTAGGTAAAAATCCAACCTAACTGAGCAGCTGTGCCGCGAGCCGCTCCGCCGCTTCACGCGAAAATACACCGCTGCGAGGAGCGAGAAACGGCTGTAAAAAGAAGAAAAGAAAAGTTGTTAGTGGCAAAGTTAATGGGGCGAGACACAGTCTGGTGATATGGTTCTAGGCCAAAGTGAAGAAGTATATCGTTACAATTCAGAAAAGATTCCCGGCTGTGCTAAATGATGTGAATTGTGCAAAGTAGAGGGAAAAGGTTTAAAAGCGGTGGATTTTTCCTCCGGAGTTTGGTGCAGGGCTGGGACGTGTGGGGATAATGCGGTTGCTTAACTCTGACGGTGAAGGGCCTTTTTTCCTGATACGAAGGAAACATGAAGCAGGAGAAACGTCCCGGAGCTGCTGGTTCTCAGCGGGTTTATGTTTCCAGATAATTTACAGTTTGAGCTGGAAACGAGGGAAAACTCGGAAACTTTGGTAACGAAGGATTTTGGGGGAGGACGTAGTTTTCAGTGTTGGGGGTGGAGCGTGTGCGCGTGTGTGCGTGCGTCTGTGTCTGTCTGTGTGTACGTGTGCATGCGTGTGCGCGCGCGCGCGTCTGTGTGTGTGTGTGTGTGTGTGTGTGTGTGTAGATGGGGGTTGCAGCTGTTTTCCGACCTGACTGTAGCCCCCAGCAGCTCCTGGTCCTGCTTCGCCTCCATCACTGTCTCTGATTCACAGCGTTTGCCAGACAAACTCTGCTCTGCTCTTGTCAAACAGGCGGAGGTGTGAATCAGCAGCCGGTGTCCCGGCCTCTGAACGCATCGCCCCGGCTGTGGATTCGGGGTTGGGGGGGTCTCAGACGGGACTGGAGGAGATGGTCTGTGAGACCAGCTGTCCTCAGGGACCGAGGAAGAGGAGCCGGCTTTGGGATCAGTTAGAGCCCACCGGCCGGGTCACAGGGTAAATGACACAGGAAGTTCTGGTTCCCAAAGAACACGTGGAGAACCGGACTTGGCCCTTGAGTGTTTGTGTTGCCGTCGTGTTCTTAGACTGGTTGGTAGGTCAGTCCGTCAACAGGGGCCCGATAGCTGGCTGCTCTGATAATCGATTCAGTATTTCAAACGGATTTTCAAGCAGAGAAAGCCAAACATTCCTGGTTTCCAGCTTCTCTCACGTCATTTCTTCTGCTTCGCTTCCTCTTCAGTGACATTAAACCCTAAAATCTTTGGGTTTGCGACTGTTGATGTGATGGAATGAGACTTTTTATGACTTCCTGTTGAGCTCTGGGGAAAATGAGATTGTGAGAAATTGTTTTTTCTGTATTTTCTGATATTTATAGACCAAACTATTTTGTCTGTTTTTAGTAAAAGGCTGTTACTTGTTTCCCAGTGGAGCAACGTTCCGAGCAGAGAACAACATGTAGATTTAATGGAGGAAAAAAAGGTGAAATTTACAGAAAATTGTATGTGAAGGCTTGAATGAAGATATAAAGTCAGAAATTTTTTTTGGTTAAATTTTCAGAATATTGAACAGAGTTTTGTTGGTGGTGAGTAAACACCATGTTAAGTCGGTCGGGTTTCGCCAGGAGACTTTGGACCGACCTTCCCGAGTAACTCTAAAATCCTGCCCACGGCACCATGGGGCCCATTTACTAGTCCTTTCTGGAGCTTTCAGTTCAGCATGGTCATGCTCATTAGCGTTGGCGGGGAAATACGTCTGTCTGTGTTGAAGAAGAGACTTTTATCTGGTGACATAAGGTAAAATAAAAAATGAAAACGTTGTCATTATACGATCTGATTAACCCTGAACATCCGCTGTTGAAGCCCATAAGGTGTGACTGAAAACTAGGGAGACATCTTGTAACAGGCCCTTGATTTAAGTTGGGTTTTTTTTTGTTTTTTTTTTTTTTTTTGCTAAAGAGAGGGTGATTTTTCAGTAGTTGTGGTTTTGTTTGTAAATTTGTTTATCGTGGGGTTTTCTCTGTTTTCTATCTTTGTAAACTCAATATCTTCGGGTTTTGGGACAAAATCAGACATTTGAAGACGTCACCTCAGACTCTTTGCCAACTTCTGGTGTTTTATGGACTAAACTAAACGGTCGATGGGATCAGCCTTGCCCCCCCCGTTTGCTCTCGTCTTAGTTTTCCCGCAGCTCCGACTCGGCCTTTTAAAAATACCTGTCTATTTCTGAAGCCTGTGGCCTCCGGCCCCCCAGCAGCACTACTGTTTTTAACAGTGCCTGACATTCCTGAGGGGTTCAGTCATGCTGCTGGTTGGGGCTGAGCCTCCGTCTTCATAGCCTCAGGTACTGAACTCTGATTAGAGCTGCAGCGGCTCGACGCCTCATTTTCAAATGGAAATGCTTTTAATTACATGCTGTGGTGGGGGGGGGCATTGTAGGGTTGGCTCAGGCTTTGTTCTGCTGCAGATAACCTCAGAGGAGTCTGAACGTCTCAGCTCAAAGATCGGATCAGGTTTGTTCATCCCACGTTAAAGCTGCTCTGGCGACCCTCTTGTTTTGAAAAAAAAAACTGAGGCTGAGGCAGGAAGTGACTGTCTGACCGCCACCTGTTCGTCCTGGCGACGACAGCGTCATGTAGAGACGCAGCTATTGGTCGATTCATCAACAGAAAATTAATCTGCACCTAATCAGGTTATCAGTTATTCATCTTAAGTAAAAGTCATCAAAGTATCTGCAAGTCTTACATAGCAATGACCCCCCCCCAGTCACTTTGTACAGAGGCTCCGGGTTGGGGCCCCTGGGCCTGTTCAGTGATCCACACACGGATCCAGGTCATGTCAACTTGTTGATTATATTATTAGGAGTTATTGTTATAAACAGCTAGGAAGTAAAAACAGATATGTGATGTAAATGTCGATAAACTTAATAGATAAGTTTCTTTGACCGATGACTATTAAAAAGTTGTTTAGCTCCGTTTGCTTCCAAGTAAAAAAGTAAAAAGTTTTGTATTAATTTGGTGAACGCATTGTTAGCTTTAACGCACCGCCTTGTTTTCCTGGCCTCGCTGTTGAGGGTTTCTGGGTAATGTAGTCCATGTGTTTAAACCGCCGTCCAGCAGAGTTTGCTGCTGCTGTTTTTTGCTGCTGCTGTTGTGACTGCGTCACCACATCTGTCAGCGAGTTGGCTCAGTGTTTGCGGTCTGGACAGGAAGTGGGTCGGCGAGTGTTTGTTGAAGGTTCGAGAGCTCGTCGAGTTCCACGGTCGCATGAAGAACTTGTTTCCGGAGGAGATCGGTTCCTGTTTAGAAGAGTCCAAATATTTTTCTTCTTGTCTGCCAAAGTGATTTTTAACAGGCAAGGTCCTCAGCAGTTCAGAGATGCCAGAGAAAGCAGCTCAGTTAACCCCCCCCAAAAACATTTAGAAACCAGAAAACCATCACACAACACATGACTCATTCGGTCTCTGGCTCCTGATCTATGATATTTTGTGAAGATAAACGGTGAATTTCAGAAGCTGGAATCAGAGAATATTTGTCACGGTTTCACTGACAATAAATGACAATAAAGGTCGAATCAATTGTTGGAATAGTTGAACTTTTTTTCTGCAATTTTAATTAATGAACCAAACAGTCACAAGAGTCACTGATGATAACAATCAATAGTTAAGGACATGAAACAAAAAATAACCATAATTCTAAATAAGCAAGCTTCTAAAATGTGAAAAAAAAACTGAGATTTGATCCTCGGCTCGACTCTGGTTCTGCCTCCGTCTAATTACTTCTGTCAGCTTTTGTGGCTGTTTGATCCAAATTTTAAAAAAAGAATAAAACAGATGATAACTGACAAAATGATGATTTAAACCGGGAATCATCTGATCAGTAAGTCAACAACATTATGAATCAGATGAACACGGGAAGTGAAGTTTTATCTCTGGGTGGTTTCTGATACTTGTTGTTGACAGGCACATTTCAGGCCTGGTGACCAGACCAGGTTCACATTTCCTCTGTTTTATTGCTGAATTCGTGGATGATGATGACAAGGTCGGGGCCGAGGCTCTGCCCCTCGGAGCATTAGGGAAGGTGACGTGATCCTCGGCCTCGACTCCGTGGTCCCAGCAGCCGAGTCCAGGCTAACGTCTAAACACAGGCAGCTGTAAAACCACTTAATTAAAAGGAAGTTAAAATTGTCAAGATTTTTGAGAGAGGTCTGGAACTCTCTGATACAGAAACAGTAATGAAGCCCCCAGCTGTGACTCCTTGTCTATTTACTTTCAGTCCTTCAATGGTTTGGAGGAAGGTTTGGTTCGGTTCAAAATGTCCAGAGTTGGGATGAGGTTCCTTTAATTTTACACATTAGCTAATTTTTACCACCATCTCATTTGCTTCCCTTTGTTGCGGGTTCATAAGGTGAAACAGTTATATATTAAAGGGTAATAAGTAACTCATTCATCTTTTAAAAGAAAAAGGTTTGAGAACACACGACGTGGGGAACAGAGGTGAACTAACGTGGTGCCAGTCGGGTTCAGGTTCAGGCTCGAACCTCTGCTGAGAACAGACAGCGTGGAAGGAGAAGCTGCTGTAAGTCGAGCTGGCTGAGCGTCATGTGAAAGCAGCTGGACTCGTCCCGACTGTCTGGGGGAGGGCAGTTAAGGGGGGGCTGTTACTTGCTTCAGTACCTGAGCGATTCTTTGAAGTTTGAACATGGAGGCAAAACATCACTGGATTCCTCATAAGATAAAAACCTGGAATCTTCTTTGTGCTCCCAGCGAAGCACAGCTGGCACGTTTTACTACGGAATCAGGCTCAAATCAGTCGCTGACCCACCTGAACCGGGTTTTTAAATTTTTTTTTAAAACAACCGTAAAGTGTTACTGAACCTCGGCTGCTTGAACTTCAACCGAGATCCAACGTCTCCAAATATCCCAAACACGTCGGGCGGAGATTTGGGTCTGAAATGAAGCACAAGATCCAGAATCCCTGGAATGCTAGGGGAAATTTAAGGGTGTTTCTGGGGGGGGGGGGGGCTTGTGGTGTGTGTTTGTGTGTGTATGTGTGTGTGTGTGTGTGGGGGGGGTGGCCTGAAGGTGGAAAAGCCTCTGTGTCTCTTTCATCAGCTGCAATAAGCCAGCAGTGGTTTCCAGAGCCAATCGTCCAGCTGTGCAGCTCTCGTAATCTCCCACATCCCAGTTTCCCACGCTGGGCTCATTCCTCAGACACTAAACAATGAGTCCAGACCAGATGACTCCCCCACCACTCCCTCCCTCACCCCTCCTCACCCGCCCCTCTACACTCTCAGATTGGTATAATTTGCAACAGCTGGCCCCTCTGGGGGGAAAACACGAGCCAGTGTCTGTATGGCGGGAAAGGCCTGAGAGGAGGACGAGGACCCCCCCAGGCCTGAGACCCAGGGCTTTCCCACAGTCCGCCGCTGTCTGAGGGACAGGGGAACGTCTTCCTGTAGGATGCTGCGTTCCTCGTGTCCACTGACAGATGGACGTCTGCTGGACGCAGGCAGGACCAGGGCCTGGGTCCGGGCTTAGTCTGGCTGCGGACCACCGGACCACCAGGCCTCAGTCTGGAGGTTCCAGGTGTCTTTGCACATTTTTGACGTATTTTCCATACTCGTCTCGTTTTCTGACCTTGTCTCAGACTAGTTGTGTCCCTGGTTCTTCCTGACTGACAGTAATGGTCCCGTGCCTTTGGCTCAGCCCAGTTCTAGTTCTGATCTGGACAAAGCTGATCTCTGAGTCCTGGTGGTCTTGGGTCATTTCACACACACACACACACACACACACACACCCACACCCACACCCTTGTTTAAATGTCAGATTGTTTGAGTCAGTGTCTGTGGAGTTTATGGAGCTTTATTCTGAAGGGACATCGGTGGTAATGGCATCCTCAGAGTGTTTCACACTGTGTGTGTGTGTGTGTGTGTGTGTGTGTGTGTGTGTGTGTGTCTTCAGTTCTGACTGAGTTATGACTCTGAGGAGGACGACGGTCATTTTGCCTCTATTCAAGTGGTTTAATCCTCACGAGCTGCGTCACAGCGCCATCTCTGAACTGCTGATGAACTATGAGAACTAACTTCCTGTTTTTATAACATCTGCATGCACCTGTCCCCCTGCGACCCCCCCCCCTCGCTGGGTTTGGACTCGGGGCAGCTGTGGGGTTTATCCCAATAGAGATAAGTCACTGAGGTGAAAACCTTCAGGTTTGAATCAGTAATGAAATAATCAATAGTTTTAGCCAATAATCAATGTTCCAGTGCAGAGCTCTAGTCTCCCCTGATGGTCTAGATGCAGATTTTACAAATTTTTGTGTGCTAGTGATGAAATTATTCACATGCTGATGGTTTTTACCACCGTGTTCTGATGATGGGTTCTGACGGCCAGTTCTGTCTTGGTTCCGGTTCCACGTTGGTGAAATACCAGGATTTGTTAAGCTAACGAGTCACTGATCAAATCCTTATTCAGTCTCTTCAGACTCTGACGCAACAGGCATCTACAGGTTGAAGTAGGAGCTTGTGTTGATAACCTGAGGACGGAGAGTGCGTCCCCAACCCCCCCGGCTGTGTTAGACCAGATTCTTTGACCCTTGACCAGTTCACCTTGAGGTCACATTCCGGTAACGTTTGGGAAAACACCAGAGGTTTATTTAGCTAATGTTCTCTGAACGATAACGTAGAATGAATGTTGTTTCCACTGTCTTGTTTTTTGTCTTGATTTCTGTTGCTGCTGGCGTCCAGCTCATTTGGCAACTGGTCCATGAGTCACAGTTTAAAAAGTCGGACTGTTAAAAACCCAGCTTTATCTTTAAAACAGTTGGAAACCAACTGAAATAAAATCAGTGTTTTAATTAACAGCTTCCTTCAATTCGCCAAACTCCGGAAAAAGCTTTGATCTAGAGGATCTGGAGTCAGTGAAATGCTCCTGAACCCGACCCGGCTAAATACAGGTCCTAGTCCAGCATGGACCATTGAGCCCTGGTTCGGTGGATCTGGTTTTGCCAGAGGTAATAAACAGTCGGTGATAGCTGGACCAAAGAGACTGGCAGACCTGCAGCTCCTGGACCGAAACAAATGGCAGATTTATGCCTCCAGGCTGGGGACACTCGAGGGGCCCCAGGCTGCCCCCCCGCCCCAGACTGAATCATGAATAGTCAGCCCTCTTCACAGGACAGGAATTCAGTTAAGAAACAAACAAATGTTGAAGATAAGGCCCAGCTCTTCTCTAAATAATTCATCATGGCTTGTTGACTAAAACAGAATCCTTAAGTTTCACAAACAAACACAACTTTAACTGGTTTCTAATGTTTGGTAAACAACAAACACACTTATTCATGCTGGGACAGTGACTGTCATATTAACTTCCTCCATGTTGACCAACTTAAAAGCGGCTTAGCACCTGTCATCCATCATGGTCACCTTCCTCAGTCAGATAAGATGGAAAAAACTGTCGTCCAATGGGCGGCAGGGAGGCAGAGGCCTCGGAACTTAAACAAGCTTGGCGTTAGTTTTACTTAAACAATAACAACAGGTTTCAAACCTTTTGACTTTCCTCTTTTTGTTACTATTAAATTATATGTTATGAACAAAGACGTAGAATAAACATCAGCACAACGGGACTTGTACATCCGTACGTCCTGTGACAGCCTCCCTGTTGTTTGCGTTGAAGGTTCCTCCAGATTCCTCGTGAGAAAACTCGGCTTTTTGTTGCAGATGTTTCTCTTCTTACGTTGGCTCATGGTGAGTGTCAGCTTGTCCCTGTGTGTTAAGGTGTTTGCTTTCATTGTAGAATCAGCTGTTTTCTTGGTGAAGTTTTGAAATGATTCTTTCTTAAATGCAGCCAGATCTTTTTCACACTCTTAGATGTGGGAATATTTAAATAAAAATTTAGGGAGTGAGTTAAATTCCTTCCTCGGTTTATTAAACCTTTTAAATTCTCTCCTTGGGTCAGTGTGGACAGACTGTTGAACCCGTGTCTCCACTGTTTGAATCTGATCTCTGAGGAGATGCTGGTTTGAGTTTCGGCCTCAGACCTCAGTCTTTACTGGGCTCGGACTGAGCCGTGTCCGCTTGGCTGTCAGAAATCCTGCCCCGTGCAACAGGTCATAAGACCTCAGCAGGATAAAAAAAAAAAAGTCGACATTGATGCAAAAAGAAAAAGAAACGCTCGTCTTTGAATTTCGTTCTGATGTCGTTGGTTGTTTCAGGTTTGTACATGAATCATCTGTTCTGCAGCTGATTTGAGGACCTCAGCGGATCGAATAGAAACCTCGAGCCCAAGGTGATGTCTCAATGCCAGAAATTGGAAGGCGAAGAAGAAACGGTCAGACTGGGTCTGTTCCTTGGCTGTTCCAGAAAAAGCAAATAACCCGAGCTGTTTGACGCCATTGTGATTTATCTCTGAGCTTTTCAAAATGGTGACAAAGTCAGTTTGCTTGATTCCTACAACTTGTGTTTGTTTGTGAATGAGTTGGTTCATCCGCCGACACTGAGGACGTCAGTTGGGTCAATGGTCCTTCAGTTTTGCCCAGGACACATCCGTGGACACGTGTGGTCCAGACCACCTCAGAATGTGGACTAGGTGACCGGATCCCATCGCCTAGATCTGTCCACTGGTGATTGGATCAGCCGAGACGCGTGTCAGCGCAGGTCTGAAAAGAGCCTCGGGGATTCAGGCTTTTCTTTGGATCTGAAGCGAGCCAAGGAAACCCCCGCCCCTCCCCATCAAAGGGAGGAGGAGGAGAAAGAGGAGGGTCCTATGAGGAGATCAGAGGCAGGAGGCCGCTCCTCTTCAGCTCTTCACAAACCTCTTTGTCTTTCTTCAGCGTGGAGGAGGAGGGGGGGGGGGGGTTAGCCTTTTTGTGTGGCCACTCTGCCCCCCCCTCCAAAAAAAAAAAAACTTTGCCCCCTCTCTTTTTGTTTCCTTGAGTTTGTTCAGGCATCTTTCACACACAAACCTGGAACATTCCTGTCTTCATAGGTCACATTCACAGAAACCTGACCATCTGGTTTAGTTCGAATATTAATCTTTTTGGTTTGGTGTTGATCAGAGCTGCAACAATTAGTCCATTGATCAGTCAGAAAGAAGAACAACAACTACACTGATGATGGAGCCAAAGACTAGATACTGTTTTTGTATCTTTATGACCTGAAAATCTTCAAAAAAAAAATCAAGACACCTCAGTTATTTCTTAAATGTATTTATGTTAGTCATCAGCATATTAATCAATAATGATGATAATCGTTAGTTGCAGTATTGATCACCAACCAAACTGCGACTGGTGTTAAAGCAGTTTGTAATGACGTCTTGCTGTATTTCCTTATCAGACGACTGTAAATTAGCAGTGTGGCTTCCCTTCACTTTGGACCTTTAACCCTGGAACCTTAAGAATGCCCCGACACAGGACCCAGAAACCAGGGGAGGGGTCGGGTAGCAGAATCAGGACCGAGCCTAAAGCAGCACGGGAAGACGTGTTGTTCACATGTAGCCTTGACAACCTGGGGGGAGGGGGGCACATTGGTCCTGGTCAAGATCCTTTAGTGCCCTGAGCGTCTGACCACAGCAGTTTGCACCAGAAATCACTCTCACCCTTCTTAGGGTCATAACTCAGTCAGATCTGAACACACAAACATGAAACGCATATTGTTACATTCAGTGTCACTTCCACTTCCTGGGGATGTCATCTTCTCTGGTGTCCCTCCAGAATAAAGCTCCAGAAATCCACTTAAAAACCAGAAAATAAAAGGAGCTGCAGAACTCCATTCAGAATTTTGCTGCTTTTAAGTCTCCTTCAGCATCAAAGTGACCAGTGACAGTTCTCTGTACATCCATGGCTACACTGCAGACAGGAGCTGGTCACTGCTGGTTCAGCTGCTATAATGAGACAGTTTGACGCAGGAAGTGTTGTAGGCCTGAATGAACAGTTTACAGCCTATGGAGGCAACATTATTTTTATCTGTGTGTGTGTGTGTGTGTGTGTGTTAGAAATCCACACACCCCCACCACCGACAACAGACGGTGTCCTGAACGTCCACTCTGTGTTTGCTCACTCGCCACACTTCACTTTGAAGTTACAGACTCAACATTCCTGTCGTCGTGTGTTAATTAAAGGTCCCGTGGTGTGTTCAGGGTCACTGCTGGACCGTCACACGCTGTCATTGAACCTCTGTGGCTACACGAGTCCTGTCCCGCCCCTTAGACTCCTGGCACCAGTGAGAGAGTGTTGGTGTCTCCGTGTGGAGGCTTTTAAAACTTTATTTAACTGGTCCTTTGTGGACGGAGGAGTCGGAGCCAGTTGAAGGCCACAGTTTCTGGTTTCATTTGCCCCACAGACGTCGGTGAGTCGCAGGTGGACGTGAAACTGTCCAAAGACCGACAATAGTTTCAGAGAAGATCTCTGATCTCTGATCTCTGGTGAAACGTCACAGCAACTAGGAAGCCTGCGAGCATTTGGGGGGTGGGGGCAGTAGCAGGGAGGTCAACTACAGTTCCCAGGGTGCATTTCAGCAACAAGCATCCAGTCAGAGAGCCTCACGGTTGTGCAGTAATGGCAGGTGGATGCTGAAGGGGTCCACAAAAACCAATTTCAGTTTGGATGACTTGAATTCTTGCTCATTGAAGGATTTTTGCTCGGTAGCAGCGGCAGCCACAGAAGCTGATGGGTGATGTAGTGTTTAGAGCCGACCGCTAAACTGCCAAGAAAAAGAAAGGGCCCCCTGCCCTTTTATTGCCCCTGAACTGCGTCGGACCCGTAGTCGGCTGCTCTTAAACCCGCGTTTCATCTGGATCACACCTCCGGCCTGAATGCTGGAGCTGCTCTGGTCTCGTTGACAGTAATTGCAGTCTTGTCTCAGCCCCCACACCCCGGATGCTCCGCGACGGCGCTTTATCGTAACCGCAGACTTATCCATGCCGGTGGTGGTGAAAGCTGCGGCACGCCTCCATTTCACCATGTCTGCACATAAAAAATAAGAGTTTCCAGCCGCCGCCAAGCATTGTATCGTTTGATTAAAGACGGTTTCAATCCCTTGCTGAACCTATCCAGATGTGACTTTTAACGAGTTTTAAGTAACAAAGCACACGAGGCAAAGCATAAAACATCTGTCCTGATTCGATACTCTGTAGTTGTGTTAGTTCACCGGAGCCGTCACCGTCGAGGAGGAGGAAGAACTCCTATTAATCACCTCCAACTAAAACTAACTCACACAAAAACTAAAAGGCCAAAGAAGAGACAAGCAGTAGAGGTGTTTTTACAATGTGCTCCTTAGGATCTACCAAAGTACCAAACATTCATGTAGCAGCCACTTAGGTTTGTCTGCCACCTTCTTTTAGGTGACAATAGTTGAACAAGACTTCTCTGATCAACATTAGATTTGGACTGGTCCTAGTCCTGGTTCAGGGTCTGAAGTGAGGAACTGGTGTAAAAATGAAGTCAAGACAATCTGAACAGGAATAATCACGATTCCTTTTGTTATGAAGGATGAAAAGTCAGTTATCGGTGCTGCCATAGCCTGACGAGCTGAAGGCCTTGAGACCAGGTGGCAGTCTGAGGTCTGATGTTTTCTTCGGTCCGTCGTGTCCTTCGTTTTCCTTCGGCCCTTTGTTTTCATTCCTTCCGGTCCGCTGTTTTCTTCGGTCCGCCGCTTTCTTCGGTCCGGTGTTTGCTTCCGTTCGTCGTTTTCCTTCTGATGGTCGTTTCCCTTCGGTCCGTTGTTTTCTTCGGTCCATCGTTTTCTCCAGTTTGGTCTTTCCTTCGTCTGTTCGGCCTGTCGTTTTCTTTTGGTCCGGTGTTTTCTTCAGTCCATTGTTTCCCTTTGGTCCAGCGTTTCCCTTCAGTCCATCGTTTCCTTCGGCCCTTTGTTTTCATTCCATCCAGTGTTTTCTTCGGCCCTGTGTTTCCCTTCTGTCTGTCGCTTCCCTTCGGTCTGTCGCTTCCCTTCGGTCTGTCGGTCCGCCGTTTTCTTTGGTCCGCCGTTTTTTGTTTGCTTCCGTTCGTCGTTTTCCTTACGTTGGTCGTTTCCCTTCGGTCCGTTGCTTTCTTCGGTCCATCGTCTTCTCCGGTTTGGTCTTTCCTTCGTCTGTTCGGCCTGTCATTTTCCTTTGGTCCGGCGTTTTCTTCAGTCCATCATTTTCTTCGATCCGGCGTTTCCCTTCGATCCGGCACTTCCCTTCGGTCCGGCGTTTCCCTTCGTCCGGTGTTTCCTTCGGCTCGGTGTTTCCTTTAGTCCTTTGTTTACCTTCCGTTCATTGTTTCCCTTCAGTCCGCTGCTTCCCTTTGGTCTGTCCATTGTGTCCTTCGGTCCGTTGTTTTCTTTGGTCCGTCGCTTTCCTTAGGTCCTCTGTTTTTCTTCCTGAGCAGCAGTGAAGCTGTTCTGACAGTTGAGCCGTTAAATCTCCGACACTCAGCTGATCCATAGAGGCTGTTTTTAGCTTGGGTCCAGTCCGTTCTCTTCACAGATCCGGGCTCAGAAGAAAGAAAGAAACTCAAACTTTATCAGTTCGACAGGGTGGAGGCTGATTTCCCTCTGACCAGGGCGACAACGGTTTCTGTCTGTTTCTAGAGGAAACTGCCAGCATTGAGTTAATCAAACATGTTACATTACCGTTGCGTCACTTTGAAATTGGAAGCAAATGCCAAACTGAAAACCGCCTGTCGTTGCATTCAGGGACACTCAGACATCCGAGGTTTGACGTCAGGCTGCTGCAGACCCAGTTCTTTCTAAACGAGAGATGCCACCTTTGTCTCTCTTTGTCTTTTCTTAATCCCAGAGTACGGTTCACTTTGGTGGCCAACTGTTTATCCCTGTGTCTTAAAGGCAGCAGGTAAGAATCGACACGTGGTCGCAACAGCGAAATGATGCAACAGAACTGTAACATTGATATGAAATAAAGTCGACAGGCCGTTGACAACGATGGATTACTGGCCTCCGCGTGTAGAAGTTAACTCCAACTAATGAAATCAATCTTAAACTTTCGAAGGATTTGAGTTTAATTGGCTCCAACAATGAGGACACGGACCAGTGAAATGGTCCTTTAGCTGATGCTTTCAATGGCGGCGTGGCTGCCCAGGAACGCGGCCCCTCGGGAACACGGCCCCCCGGGAACACGGCCCCCTGCTCCGTGGCCCCAGCTCCACAGCAGATTCTGGCCTTTTCTTGTCTCCTTCCGGGCTCATGTTGGCTCAGACTAAACAATTTCTGATCAGTGTCTGCTCTGATAAAATCTGCAGGTTAGAGTCAACACAGAGATGTGATGTGGGACGAGGGGTGTGTTTTCGTTAAAGGACCAGACTGCTGTTTTTTACTCGAAACGTTTTTTTAAATCCCCTATGTTAGAGCAGCTGAGTCGCTTCGTGGACCCTCCGGCTGTTTCAGTGGCGCTGCTGCTGAAATAACCTGATTCACAGGAGCCATTTCACAAAGACTCCCCCTGATCAAAGCCCCTTGTGGTCACACAGGTCGGGTGGGGACTGGGGGGGGGGTTTACACCGCTGATTCATCTGCAGATTATTTCCTTGACCGATCGACTGGTTTGTGAAGCGTCATGACGAATCATTTCTCAAAACAGTTTCCTGTCATTTCAGTTCTGGTGAAAATCTGAATTTAATTTTATTTTGTTTCCAGCTGCTGAGCCGGTAAAGTCAGTGCTTGGCACCAGGAAGCTGCAGGTCCGGACGTCAAAGGGAGCACGTGGCTTTATAACTGAGTATAACACGTGACTTTGTAACTATGAGCTGAAATGGAGGCGACGATACGTTGACGTTTTATCAGTCGACTTTGGACCTGGAATGAAATCGATCTAAAATCCGATGGATGATAACAGAAACTATTCCAGAGGAATGTGAAGGTTCAGGTGGCAGAAGGAGCTGAAACATGAAAAAGTTGACCTGGACTTTTTTCTTTCTTTCTTTCTTTCTGTCTTTCTTTCTTTCTCTCTGTCTTTCTTTCTTTCTTTCTTTCTCCATCCATACCTGATGTCTGATAACATCGGCCTTTGAATGCTTTGATGATTTAATCTCACCTGTGGATGTGAGCTTCAGTTTAATCTTTGGTTAAATTTGCATTTATTAACTTCAGGAGCTCGGAAAAGTCAATGTATGACTTGAGGTCAGAAACAAACGATTGTTTACTTATTTTTATTTGTTGGACCAACAGTTAAAGATACAGCTCCACTTCATAATGACAAGTGACAAAGTGTCCATAGTAACACCATTCAGCTGTTGGAGGGTTTCTTGGGGCTGTGTCTGCTCACATTAGACTCGTCGGTAGAGAGATGACGTAGCTCAGCTCCGACAGAGCTGACTGGCTGCGTGAGTCCGTGACCTTTGACCTGGCTGTAAACTGACACAGGGAAGTATTTCCTCTCCCGTGGGAAGAGACGTGACTCTGAGAATTCAGCTGGACGAGAAAAGAGGCAGCTTCTGACCCCAAAGGAAACGAAGTGTGTTAGAGCAGCGAGGGGGGGTCCTGGGGGTGGGGTGGGGTGGGCTATGTGGTCCTGGTCCTGGTCCTGGTCCTGGTGAGACTCTTGTTTTTTTTCTCTGCCCAGGAAGCGATTCAACACCCCAGGGAGAGCGGGGGGTCTATTATTACAGTCTGTGAATAAGCAGAGATGCATTACAGGGACAAGCAGATGCATGCAGGGTAATTTTACCCCCGCCCCGAGCCGGAACGACGGCAGAGTGAAAAGTGGCTTGTTTTCAAAGGGGAGTGAGGGTAAACAGATAATTATGGGGGGGGGGGCTGATTAATGCGATGCTTGAAACGAGAGCGTCAGGCCTTTGTTCATCTTTTCCACCTGAGTTACATAATTGCACAGTTGAAGTGGATGACAAGGATCAGACTTGCAGCTTTGAAGCTGAAACGTTAGAGAAACGTTAGGGATACATTAGAGAAACGTTTACTGTCACAGCTGTTTGTTCCTAAGAAGAAGAAGAAAAGCGTTTCCTGCCACAGCCTCATTTTAAAACCTGGGATGGAAGAAAACCTGTATCCTCAGGCCACGGCCTGATCAGTAATGTCACCACGGCGTTTTTAACGCCACAGCCGTAGAAAAATCCCCGTGGGGACATCACGGATGGGCGTGGCCTGGAGTTAAACTCGCCATAGAATTTAAACCCAGGAGAGGTGGCGTGAAATGTCCCAGGATCTGAACCCAAGGCTTTATTTAAAATTCATTGGATAACAAAATACAAGTTTAAACCTCGAAGTACTTTTAGTTTACAATTTTATTTAGGATTTATTGTAAATTATAATGTCATCGATAAAAGAACAAGTTCTACTTAAAATCATGTTTTATATCTTTTAACTTTAATTTGCAAACTAATTTACACTTTAAACTAAAAGCTTATAACTTAACATCCATGTTTAACCCGACTCAAACTTCAAGTCATAACATCCCAACCTATAAAATGACATCACTCATTCATCTCATTCACCACTTCTGCCTTTTACCGTTTGAATTACAGGTCTGCAAGTTACACTTTTAGTTTATAATAAAATAAGTGTGACATTAATAATGGTCAAAAAGAAAAATGGGATTAAAACAAGGATGAAACATTTAAAATAACTAGAGTCGACACTAGTGATGTCGATAAATGTGAAGATTTTAAACCAAATAAACAGTTGAATAATAGAAACGGCTCCAAATCACGTTGTTTGTAATTGAACTTATTGAATTATATAGTACGAGTTGTGTTAGTAGAATAACCCCCCCCCACCTTCTGTCCTCTGGGGGGGTTGTGACCCTCCTCTGTTAAATGTACATGTTTTCACTGACCGTGTTCGGAGGAGCTGGTGGTTCTTTATTGGTCTATTTGTTTAATGACACTCAGACAAAGCCACGTTGGACCTTTGATGGTCAAGGTCCAGGCTCAGGCTCAGGTTCAGGCTCAGGTTATTCTGAGGCTCATCTGTGGTTTAATTTTTTTTTTTGTCCCTAATAGTTTTTTAGAGATTTTAAACAGATGAAGGCCATGACATGTGGTTGAAAGCTTGAAAAAGAGCCAATACAAGGACCTTGAATGAAGACTGTTGTCTAAGTTCTGTTTCCAATGTGTAGAACGCACCCTGGTTCTGTTTGTTGAATGTCTACTAGGGTTTCTGGGGCATAAAGACGGGGGGGTGGCAGTTCTCCTGTCACCACTCTTCACAGAAGAGAAAAAACCGTTTGCTTCAAGCTTCACTTTGATCTAAAGGTTTAATTTCATAAGAAGTAAAGTTCCCGACTTCTTCTGATGGATCAGAGCCGTGTTCAGGTCTCAGCAGAACCGGGTCTCCACAGGGTCCAGGACTTCATGAAACACTGTGTGGGTAATTTTTTTTTCCTGTGTCATCGCGGAGACTGAGTCTCATTAGTTCTAATATAAAAAACCTGCTCAGTTTGGTTCCCATGCGAAAACAGATTATAATAATAAAATATCACTTTGCAAAATTTGAAATTATTTATCCGTGAGGCTGCAGAACCGAACTAAAGAGAACCAAACAGCAGGAAATGACCGGGTCTGGTACTGGGTCTTGTACCAGGTCTGATACCGGCTCAGGTACCGGGTCTGGTACCGGGTGTTCTTCATAGGCACAAGGACCAGGTCTTTGCAGCAGTCGTGTTAATCTTGTGTCTGTGGTGTTTTCCTTCATTGTGTGGGGGCCCTGTGGGGGGGGCTGGGTCTGTGTGTGGGGTGTGGGGGGTTTTGGGGGGGGGGCACTGCGCATCCTGCTGGGGCCCCTTGTCTGTGATAATGAGGGCTTTTTTCGTTTGTTCCTGACGTCCCGTGTGCCGACACCTCTGGGCGGGCGGCTGCTTCTTTGGTGGTCTCTGTTGTTAAATGATGGTGTTTGGATGGGGGGGGACTCCTGGGGTTTGTTGGATCTTGTCTCTCTCGTCTGTGCCGGTTGAGCCGAGTAGTGAAAACAACTAAACGTCATGATAATTGAGACGTACTCAGATATTGTTATTCATCATAGGATCAGTTCAATTTGAATATTTGCTGGTTTTCGTGGTCTTATTGAGGAAAAAATTAAATGAAATAATAAATCTGAATGTCTTAGGACAAACAGAAGTTTAAAGATGTTGCTTTGGACGTTTTCTCACAGTTTAAAAACAAAACAATGGATGAAACCATAATGAAAATATCCTCTTTTGCCCTTGAACCTGGATTCCCTGAGTATATGGGAAATAAAACGTTTCCTATTATGGTGGTAATGATGTTTTTCATTAGAGAAAAAGAAAAGTCTGAATATATCACATTTCACTGTGATATCATGTCACATAAAAGCTTTAGAATTAACTTGGTTTCATTCAGTCTTTGTTCATGGACTGAATTTCCGACTTAATTTAAAATCTGACTTTAAACTTCACTTAAATTGACACTCAGCTCAAGATTTAAAGAACAAAACATCTAACTTAACACATAACTTATGGAATTTTAGTGAACTCAGAGCCAAAGAAAGAAAACAGTAAAGTTGAATTAAGAGAATTGAATGTCAGATAAAAAACAGCAGATTGTAAATCATTATTTCGTTGGTGTTTCTGTTTGATAATCTGTTACAGTAGTGAACCATTAAAAACTATCATTGCCTCCCAACTTCAACTCCCTTCCTGCCTGTCCTCCCCCACACACACTTAATTGGAAATCCCCCCGACACACTCACACACACACACACACACACACACACACACACACACTTGTGTTTTTACTTTCTGTGCCTGTCTTGATTTGTACTTGTGTTGGTTTTTTGATCACGTGTCCTGGTTTAATTCCTCGTTTCTCCAGTTTAAGATCTAATTTTGTTTTACAGCAGCTTGTGTTTGAATCATATTTATAAAAAGTGTTTTCTCGAAAAACACGAGTTTTCTCACAGCGAGAAGAGAAACTTTATTTTTTTAACTGGGGAGTAGCTCTTTTGGAGCTGGGGAGTCCAAGATGGAGGATGCTGTCGTAGTCCGCCACCCTGTGACACCACCCGGCTGACACCACCCGGGTCCGCTGATAAAGAGAAGTGAATCATAAGAGCAGCCGCCATATTTATTGTTGTGTATTGTAGTGTAGTGAAGCTTCCTGTTGCAGATGATTGGATCAGTCAGTTATGGGGGCTTGGGGGGGAGGGTAGATGGGGGGGGGGGTCAGCTGAGGAAACTCTTTCATCTGAGTGAATCCTCACTGAATGAAGTGGTGAACATGACACGGGAAGGAGCTCAGAGGGAACTGATGAGACGAGGCTGTTAAAAGAGCTGCGGTTAGAGCTCAGACGATGGAGAACCAGGTGGAGAACATGGTGGAAACCTTATTGTTCTGTTGGTTCCATGTTGATGTGATGAAGATTTCAGTCTCCCCATCGTGTGTGTGTGTGTGTGTGTGTGTGTGTGTGTGTGTGTGTGTGTGTGTGAGAGATGAGAGAGACAAACTCTTCAGTTCAGAGACCCTGTTCATGCTGCAGACTCTTATCACCTGCAGCTTTTATCAGTTCAGAACTGGAGCAGACAAAAACACACACACACCTACACCAACACCTCCAGGCTCCAGATTTTCACCTTGGCCTCCACCTCGCCTCCTTAACCTCCTCCTGTCCAATCAGAGCTCTGGGCTCATGCTGCCGTGTTTATCAAACACAAGAGGAAGGAGGAGAGGAGGGATGTGGCATCATGATCTGCTCCTGACTCCAGCACACACACACACAGGGCCCTCGCCTCCCTCTCTCTCCCCCCAGTTTTTTTTTTTCCCCCCCCAGAGTGAGTTTGACTCACGGTCCCGCTCTTCGCCCCACTGTTGACTCACGGTCCCGCTCTTCGCCCCACTCACAGTCAACGTCCGGGGTGGGGTCCGAGGGTCCAGGAGTCTGGAGGTCCAAGGGTCCAGGAGTCTGGAGGTCCAAGGGTCCAGGAGTCTGGGGGTCTGGGGGTCCGGGTCCCCTAGTCCAGGTGTGTGTTCAGTGGTAATGTACAGGTCTCCTGCTGATCGCATAGAATACAAACAGCTTTACGCTTCTTCACAAACTCCTATAGGAGCAGATTATTCATTAACTGGGAGGATAGTTTGAACCTGGATTACCTCCCCAGGTACACACACACACACACACACACACACACACACACTAACACACACACACACACACACACACACACACCCCTTCCAGGCTGTGTGGACTAGCTGGAACCAGATTAAAATTCCTCTCAGGTTTACACACTAAACCGTCGAGTGAGCAGAAAACAGATTTGTAATAAATCTGTGGGTCAGGATGTGTTGGAGCACGATCCTTGTGCTGCGTTCACGTTCCCCAGACTTACCGTAACAACCAGGTTCAGATACCCCCCCCTCCCCAGCTGAACACTGACTACCCTGACCTCTGACCTCTGAGCTGGAGTTCAGTTCCCGTGTGGGGGGTCAGCGAAGTCTCTGCTATAAACTGTTTCATGTTGTGGAGTTAAAACTCTCATCCTGATGAACTGCTGCATTCCTCACATTCCTTGTTCTGCCCCCCCCAGCCTGCCCTTTAAAAAATCCTCCGTTTGTTCAGTGTTTCTATCTGTGAGAGGCTCTTGCTCATCGACCTCTGACCTCGGCAACTGCTGGGAGACCGGATCTGGGATCTAGACTGGTCTACTGAGCGGGTTCTGGACTTGACCCTGAGGACGTTTCAGTCCCCATAAAAAGTGAAACTTACAGATTAAAACTTCACTTCCCAGACAAACTGAGGAATTTCCGACAGTGTTTAAATGTGAAATCGCTGGTTTGTAGTTGGAGTCTGTCCAACAGCGACTGACTGCTGGTCAGCTCTCAGTCCAGGCCAGGTCTAGATCAGGATCTCGGTCCTGGTTCAGTGTCGTGGCGAGTCTGAACGATGGACCATCCGTCGACTGAGCGGCAGCATCTTCCTGTTGGGCCTTTGCCCTGATTATCAGAATAATTGACTCATTTATTGATTGATTGAGGTCATTAATGATGTGCAGAAGTCGCAGGCAATAAAAGTAAAATCATTAACTTCAGAACAAACATGAATCAGACCAGTATTTGCTGTTACCCCCTTTTCCTTTAAACCAGAACCAGTCCACGTTGACACAGTTTTTCAGGTTCTTGTCAGGAAGGTTGTTCTAAGGTTCTGTGAGAATCTGCCTCAGTTCTCCTGTGGATCTGGTCTGTCCCAGTGTCTCCTGTCTCCTCATCTGATCCCAGACTGACTCCATGACTCCGAGACCAGATCTGTGTGGGGTCCAGACCACCTGCTGCAGGACTCCTGGTCCTCCTGGTCTCTGAGGATGGGTCTTTCTGACTCTGGCTGATTGTTTGGACGCCTCAGAACCTCTGCTCAGTTCTGAAGCTTATTAATAATTGATTCTTCATAGAAGTAAACTGTTGGGTAGAAAATTTAACTTTACATATGATGTGCTTCTACAAATTCTGTCACTTGTTAATTTCTAACTCAGATAATGAGAAGTAAAAGACTCGGTTTAATTGGTTTGATGTCACAGTGGCACAGTTGGTGGTTGAATCGCTGATGAAGTGGCGATGAAAGTGAGTCTGCTCAGGGACCCAGAGTCGGTCTGGCGTCCTGTAGACGCACGAGGTGAACTTACCCGTACCAGCTTCAGGTGTGGTGCTGCCTTGTTATCAGAGGATCACACGGAAAGAGGAAGAGGAACCGGGCATCAGACTGGCGAGATGTCCTGACCGTCCCAGGCAGGTCTGTTCAGCCCAGGCAGGCTTCACCTGTGAGTCGGGGGGGGGGGGTCACAGCTTGTCCTTGTAACTTCAACAGGAATCTGTCTTGAACTCTTTGACTCCAAAGTCACATGTTCATGTGTCTAATCAGTAACCTTGACTTTTTTTCTTTTTTCTTTTTTAATCATGCAGGGATAACAGCACAAAACTCCCTTGAAAAACCTGGCAGTTTTATTTTGCATGACTCGGGGATAAAATGACATAACTGACTAGACACTCCTGGCAATTGGCTTTTTAGGGTATAGTGTTGATTTCGGCACAAAAATGAAAAGAAAAATGAAGCTCCAGGTGTTTCGAAAAAGATTCCTGTTGGTCACTGGAGCTGGGTGCTGTTAGAGCTTGTCCATCTGTGAGATTTCTGAGTTTTAGTGTAAATAACCAAAATGACAACTTTAACAAATTATTTCTATGAAGCTTTAATCACATAATAATCCAAGAAACTATTTCTGCAGCTTCGTACAGTGTTTTAAGTCTGAATGACTCGGCCTGTGTCCACCTGAGCTCGGATTAATCAGATTACTGAGGTGCGCATGAACTCGGAGAGGGTTCGTGCTCGGTGTGACCTCCGACCCTTGCTCTGCACAGCGGTGTTACGTGTGTGTGTGTGTGTGTGTGTGTGTGTGTGTGTGTGGGGCAGAGGCCTCGGTCCTGCCCACACGTCCAAAAGTCAAAGCCGTCATTGTTCGTGCCTTCGTAGAAAAATGTGATGAGGTCATGGGAGGAAATTTAATTGGACCATGCTGTGAGCCCCCCGAGGCTCCGCTCCACCGGCTGGAGGAGGATTCACAGCACTGCACTGTTAAAAGAACAAAAAAAGTGCATACTAACGACTGTGACTGAGAGCTGAGAGCTAGAGGCCGACTCCTACAGCAGCTCCAGGGCCACACCAGCCTCCCTCTGAGTCAGACCTGAGCCAGATGGAGTAATTAGACCTGGTGATTCATTTTCTACCTGACAGCTCCAGTTTGCTCGATGGTTGTGTCCTGATAAACGTCAGGCAGCATACGTTTTCGTTTTCCTGCTTTGGACTGTGTTTGTCTGCTTCAGGGGTTTGGGTCACACGAGTTCTCTTGTCTGTCTAAAGCGATAAACGAGGTGTTGCCGGGCTTCTCTGGGTCATCAGTAGAACCTGCTGGCATAAGTTTGAGCCGCCTCAGAGATGAACCTTTGAATGAATTCGAGCATCCGTGGCAGAGGGGTCAAGGGTCACGGCGCCCCAGAAGCCCTCTGAGGCAGATGTATGAATTTAGGCTGACTGTGTCATGAGTCGGATCCTGACTTGTGGGTAATATTTTTGATATTAGCTGGTCATTCTGCCGTTATGATTCTCGGCAGAACGACATCCTGAGGAGACAGCGAGCGCCTCAGGATTTCGTGGCCCTTTCTGACCCGGTCAGACGTGGTCTGGGATGGACGTCGTGGTCCTGATCCTGTACGTCTCCGGCCCCCTTTCTGCTCCCTCGCCTTTACGGGTTGGTCGGTCGGTCGAGATTTTAGCCTGTAGCCGAGTCCCATCCGGACTTTGATCTGACATGATGGTCATGACCGGTCTTACCGCGGTGGTTTGTTTTTGTTATTTTTAACTCCCATTGTCCAGGTCGGCATGAATCTTGTATGCAGAGCTGGAATTGGCCTGAATTCTGTCTGACGACGCAGCTGCGTCTTTACATTGAGATATAAAGATTCCTTCCTGACATCCTGAGGGGCAGTGGGGCTCGTTATTTCCTCCCTGGCCCAATCTGCCCTCCTCAAGGACGTCTTCCTCCCCAGAACCCGTCCTCCGTGGGAAGACAAACATCTGCTTCTCTGGGCTTACAAGGATCAAAACTTTTTCACAGGGCTCATTTTCCTCCCTGGTCGCAGGTTTCAAGGTCATTTCTCCACTGGGCGAAATCACCGTTGACCTCATGTTCAATTTACAGGTGGTGGCGTTGCACTGTGGATGCATTGTTTTATTTTGTTGTGACGATCGGGTCTGCCTGCTGACCTGCTGGCCTGGGTCCCGCCGGCCGAGTGAACGTCCGGTTGGCAAGGTTTTGTCCTGACAGGTTTCGACGCGTTGCCAAAACACCTCCCTGCGGGTCTGACGGCAGCGCCGACCAGAGGAAACCAGGGCCAGGACCAAAACAAGCGTTTAGACCAGCAGGACGCCGGAGCTCGGTCTCCGATTCAGGGTTTAGAGCTTCTTAATCCTGATTTATTTTTTTTTTATTTTTACCCCCCCCCCCCCCCCCAAAGTTTTCTTTAAAGTCACTTTGAGTCGGCAAAGAAACCTGTTCTCCAGAAGTGTCACATTCTGGCTCCACTAGTCCAGAGGAGCAGCAGGTTAAACTGTTTACGGCATCTGCACCGATAAATAAACAGTTTTTCTGACTTCTAGAAGGACGACGCTGCCGACAGGGACCATGTGGACAACTGTGGTTCGATCTTGATCGCAAGTTTGACAACGGGACACTTTCCTTGTTATTTTGAAAACAGAAGCTTATTTTCTTTAACGATGTTATACTAATTACTAATACTATATTTAATGTTAATTTAAAAAAAACACTAATAGTCAAAGTACGGCCTTTTGCTCGGAGGCACTTCAGCAGAGTCTGACCCTCTGCCCCCCCAAGAGAAAAATCCCCTCGTTTGCAGCCATTTCTGCTCTGTCAGTTGTCATGTCTTCCATATGTGGGCAGGAAAAAAACTCCCCCCGACATGAACAGCCTGTGTAGCTCGCTTTCTCTGTGGATTCTTTCTTCTTCCATCCGTCCCTCTGTCTTTCTGGCGTCACTCTGTCCAGTGGAAACACATTCCAGCCAGTTCACTCCTGCCATCACCGTGTCACTCCGCCCCCCCTTGGTCCTTCCCCAAGCAGTCTTAGAAAGAAAAGCTCCTTCCTGTGAGCGACTGGAGGGTCTTTTCATGTTCAGACCTGACACCCCCCCCAGGAGAGTCTCACAGGGTCAGCGCTCCACAATAGGAAGGTTAGCGCAGCTTAAAGCCGAACCAGCTAATAGAGGACGTCTGTGTTTGTCCCCGGAGCTGAGGCCTGGAGCAACAGCGTCTTAGTGGCGGCTTTAACCTGCGGATGCTGGACAGCAGAAAGAAAGAGGCTCGTTGGCTTGGCGGGTCGTTAACCCAGCTTTTATTGTGGTGCTGCTTCCTGTTTACCATTGACGGCGGCATCTCGAGCCTGCAACCATCCAGTGAAACACCTGGTCCTGGTCCTGGTCCCAGTCCAGAACAAACCTGTCCTTCAGAGACAGCTCAGTCAGGATTATCTTTAAGTTTCCCTGGTGAAAGAAAGTGTGTGTGTGTGGGGGGGGTGTTCTTCTAGCTAATAAACAGTTGGTGTGATTATCAGGGAGAAAAGTCACGATTGAATCGGCCCAACATTAATGTGAAAATCCATTTTTAAAACTGGCTTCAACAAATTATTATATTTCTCACTAAAACTAATTTCTCAGAAAGCAGTGAGTCCTCAAGGTGGAGAAGCTTTAACCAGGGAATATTTGCAACCGTTGCTTTAAACGGACTAAAACGATTATTATTGATAATTTAATTTCATCTAATAATTTATTACTAATTTCAAGTTATGTGTTATTTGCTGGAAAGACATCATTAAACTCGGTTTCTCTGAGCTGAAGGACCAGTTGAAATCAACCAGACAAACCTGGTGAAAGGCTTGTTGGAGCTTTTACTTTGGTAGAGCACCTACCAGAATAAAAGCCTAGCTGTCCTGTCGGCTTTCTGCTTTTGGGAATGAGCTTCATCCTGGTGTCTAGAACTGTGAATACCTTCACCAGAGGACTGATGAAGCTGCAACGGAAACTGAGACTGAAATGAAAACTTGTGAAAAACTTGAGTGGAGTCTGGTTGAAGTCGGTTAATCACGGTGTAGTTTCCCGCCAACACGGTTCAGGGGGGTTCGCTCGTGGCCTCGGCAGGTTGTGTGTTTGCCCCCGTGGAGCAGAGCCAGTCGTGTTGGGGTTTTGTTCCGTCGTCCGTCGGGCCGGGAGAGCGAGCGTGTACAGCGTGGTCTTTGTTCGCAGCGGCGTCTCATCTGTGAGATTCCTCCCCCTCATCAATACGTCGATTGTTCTGAAAGAGGAGGCCGAATTCCTGCTGGTTTAGCGCCACGGAGTCGAGCGGGTGGGCGATGGCTTCGTCGACACATGAGGCCTGAGCGCCACGTTTAACACAGTGCGGCGGAGAGGCCGCCGCCTCCTGCCGTCGTTCCCGGGTCTTGGTCCATGCAATCTGCTCCAGTTGAGCAGATCCGTGCATTTCCTGGCGTTGGTTTCCTCTTTAGCGCCCCACTTCCTTTTTAAAGTTGTGTTGTCGCCACTGATGATGACCGTCAGCGTTTGATCGCTTTCATTATCCATTAATCTAATGATTACTTTCTTTTTCTATAAAATGCCAGGAAATATTAGAGAAGTGGGAGGAGCTTTGTCTCCAAACCCAAAGAGAATCTGGTTTTCTCACATGTGGCAGAGACTCTGAGACTCTGAGAAGCTGAATGAGAAGAGAAGCCTCTGTTCGTGGCTTTTGATCCTTCCGGCTTCCTCCACCTGGTCTGAGGCTCTCGTTGTTGGGGACATCGGCGCCGTTGACTCGGTTTCTCTGTCTTCTCCTTCCTGCCGAGTCTCGGACCCGGTTCCTTCCATCAGGGCCCCTGGACACGTGGACGTGGCCACGTATGTAACCAGCTGGTGGGGCTCACGTGTCTGGTCTGGAGAGTGTCAGGCTCTGAGTGGGGGGGGCGCATAAAACCTAATTTGGGCAACCGATCACAGATGTCGTTTTCTTTCAGTAACAAACAGCTTTTAAAAGCTGCTGTTAATTTCTTTTCTATTTCTGGACATTAGCTGTGTTCGGTAGAGAGAATATTGGACTTGATTGCTCCTATCACCTAGTTCACCCGTGTTTATTTTTCCTCACTCATATTTCAGACGGGTTTTTGTTTTCTACCCCGTCGTCCAATCAGATTGCCCCCTGGTCCCCCGTCCCAGCAACCACCTGGGCCTGACGCGTCCTTGGCTCCCTGCCGTCCTTCCTCCCCTGTTGTTTGTCTGCCAACGGCTGTGCCGACAGAAGCTTTTGT
>CM029113.1:23946507-24006507 GCA_016859345.1 Istiophorus platypterus | reverse complement strand
GGACTGGAGTGAAACAGTCCAGCAGTCGACCGTGAGGCTCGAGAATATGATAGTTTTATAATATGATAAAACTGTTGTATAATGTTTTCTATGTTCACCATCTTGTTTTAAAGTGCTAGTTTGTGATGCAATGTCATTAGTTCTGCAGGTGTTTGGTCAAAAACCAAAGGCAAATTTATTTATGTAGCACATTTCACACGCAAAGTGTTTTATAGAGCAAAAAACAGGCCAAAGCACGGACAAGCTGAAGACAAATCAATATGTGGAAGCAAAGAAAAGCACATGGAATAAAAAGAATGAAACAAATGACCAGGGGCAAAGCGGTGGCGATGCTGTCTGTGATCATTCATGTTCCCGTGTAGCCCGAAGCCTCCCGATTCGCTGCGTTGTGGAGTGGCATGCTGCTCTCGGTCCGGCCTGCCCGGGGAGAGCGTCGGCTCCAGAGCCCGGGTCTGGCACAAAGGGCCCAGCATCGGCTGAGCTCCAGTCCGGTGCCAGCGGCCTCGGCGCAGAGATGACATGGCTGCCCTCCTGAAACCGGTGCTGTGTGTCAGGTCGCCACTCCCTCGCCACGCCCTCACCGCAGCTCCATTAATCGGCGCTGCATCGAGAAACAGGAACGCCATGGTCGAAGCAGGTGTAAACACCTGATGGCAGCGGCCTGTCGCCAGGAACCAACAGCGTTTCTACAATGGCCAGAATAAACTGTGGTTCCTGCACATGCACTAACACATGACTAGAGATATATTTATAATCCCGGAAAAGTGATGAGGTTCACGAGTAACAGCCTCCCTGATGTGTCAGCCTGCCTTCCTTCCTTCCTTCTTTCCTTCCTTCCTTCCTTCCTTCCTTCCATCCCTCTCTCCCTCCCTCCCTCCGTCCGTCCGTCCGTCCCTAACACCTCTCCTCCATATAAATGAACAGATTTAGCTCTGCAGCTCAGCTCTAAACTTCCTTATTTGACTTGTCGGCATGAAGCTATTTATACCAAGCCGGGGGCTTTTTCTGCGGGCGGCGGCCGGTCAGAGGCGTCAGACGGCTGTTTGTCTCCCTGACATTCCTGCTGCTGGGGGGGGGCATACCCACCAGCTGAGGCTGTCCACCTTAACAGCCAGTTTGGCTGCAGACCCAGCGATCGCTCTGTTTTACTCGGGAGCTGCAGTTCCCGTACTTGTTCTCTCGTGACCCCTTTAAATAAAGCAGCTCCACATAGACGCAGCCGTCACTGCTAAACTTTTCAGATGGGCCTGAGAGGAAAAACTTTCCAGCATTTCACCAACAATGCGAAAGGTCGGAGGCGAGCAGAGCCGACAATAATTTTTGCTGTCACTTAATCCTAGTCAGTTATTTTTGTTGGTTGACAAAATAATCCTTTAACAACAGTGAGTGCGTCCTTCGTAACTGTCCAAGTCTGTGAAGATTCAGACCAGAGCAAATCATCACATGTAAGAAGCTAAACCCAGAACAGTCGACCTCAGTGCCTAATGAATGAACCGAGCTCTTGATAAATTGGATTTAGGAAGCGGGGCCTAGTTCTTTCTTCTGTCCTATCAGTTAATCATCTCGGTCCCCTTTTGATTTATCCCGGGATATATCAGACCGCCAGGAACCTCCGATCCTCTGTCAAAGTCTTAAATTGCATTTAATCGTCCTCGGATACAGGCGTCGACTTAAACGTGGACATTAACGTCCGTTTCTGTCAGACTTCAGCAGCTAAATTCAGAAGTTTCACAGCCTATAAAAGCCTCGGAGTTACTGTTGACCAGCACTGGCCCCTGGTGACTTAAGCCTCTATCACACTGGATGAAAAACCCGCCAACATCTGGCTTCCGTCTTCAGAGGGACAGGTCCTTGAAGAGGGTGAAGTAAAAGACGTTATAGGAGAGAAATGCTGAAACATGGTCGCTGGCCTCCCAGCGCTTTCTACGGTTTAATGACCCAGAGATCGTGATGTTGAAAAAACTAGACTTTGATTGTGTTCTAATCTATATTCATAGATACATATAAACATGTAGCCTGCATTCATGCATATTCAGCTGAAGTGCTGATGCACTGAGTAGAGGTTGCTGGGTCAAAAGCAAAGTACTGACTGAGGGGAGGCGATACCTGTCAGTAGGATTTGATCTTTTCATGGGACTTTTTCACAACAAGGAAACATGGTTGGTTTCTGTCAAAACTCCCCATCAAAGGAGTAGAATATCCTTGTTCCAACAGAAATCCACCGACCGCGACTTCACTTCCGTGGCGAGTCTCCGTCGTTTAATGTGGGTGAACTGTGGCGCCATCACCCATCTGTCCTGACAGCTGTGACCACGGGGGGAACAAAGGGCTGCCATGCTGCTCCACGGTGAGCCGTCGGTCATCTGACAGCCCTCCACCGGGTTCCTGGCGCCGGCCCGTCCCCAGCTAGCTACCATCTCCGTGGCTGTCTTGCCAGCTACGTTACTTTGTTGCCCTGGCATTGCCGAAATCTGTCGGGGCCCGATTCTACTGTGACAGGCCTTTTTTTTCCCCCTTAAATTTGCAGAGTAACTAGTAAACAACTGGAGTGATTTCCCTCTGACAAGTACCATCAAAATAGTAATACTAGTGCACAGGCATGAGTGCCTGAAAAACCGCAAGAGTCCGGCAGCGGAGTGAACGGACCTGTTCACATCCCGCCGGGCCGTACGTGTTCCAGGCTGCAGGATGATCTGCGGTCTGCTGCAGCTCGGCCGAATGTTTGTGAATCCCAGAGGAGTCTCCAGCGCCAGGCAGCATTCTTCCTTCAAGAAAACACATGTCCAGGCCACACTGGCACAGAGCTGCAGATGATTGATAGCAAACAAATGTTGCGCACGGTTTAAATGCGTTGATTTGGCCGAGTCTGCACCACCTCCTGGACCGGACGGTCTGAGGACCCGCAGCTGCCGGACAGGCCCGATGGGTTTATCCTACATGAATCATAAAGGGATGAACGGTCAGCTGAGAATCCAGCTGTGGGAACACTTTCGACGATGTAAATCCTTCGTCCGAGCCAAACGTCCACCAGAAACTGATCTGTGTATCTGCCAAAAACCGAACCTCCATCAGAGTTTGCCAGCAGCTCTTGTTGATTCTCGACTTATCTGTGTCAGAACTGCGAATCAAAAACTGTCGAGTACTGAAAGCTGGCACCAGACCCTGGGTCAGATTCTTTCTTTGATTCAATTTGATCGGATGTCGTCTGATTTAAATCAAATCAGCAGCAAACAAAAATCAAAACTTGAGATGAAGCCATGAATCCTGCGAGGTCATAAATACGCTGTTTGTTCCGTCGAGAGAACCAGGACAAAAATAAGTAAATCACGAGTTGCGTGTTCTAAAAATGGTCAAATAGGCTCCTGGATAACCGGCAAAGTGGGCCACTGCCTCATGGGCCCCAGGCACCTTTACTCCTCTGAGTGTGGGTTCGTTTACAGCATGGGGCAACATTTAACCAGAACTTAGCAATGAACATGGCAGGAACACTGTGGTGCAGGTGACTGGAGCGACGGTCCGACCTCTGGGGAGGGGATCCGGCTGTGGATGGACAAGCGGAGGGCAGAAATCTGCCCCACATTCCCAGCGGTTGCACAAGGATTTAACATCAGTGTACAAAGTCACAAGCGGAGGCAGAAGGTTTCCCGAGTAGGTGGAGGAGAGGTAAAACTATCCAGATACACTCGGCCCGAACACGAGTTAAACTGTTCCCTCTGGACATGTTTGAACCCGGCTGTTTACTCTCCAGCCCCCATCGCTTGATCTGCCTATTTCTCCGCTCGAAACCGTCCTTTATTCTGACATTTCAACACAGTAAACACACGAAGCCCAACGATTAAATCTCCCAGAAACGGATTCGGTTTCATGACAGGAGGCCAACGGCCTGTCGGCAGATACTTCAACGGTGTCCTCCCACGGTTGGACATCGGAACATTTTCTGGGGGGAACACGGAGAGACGTTTGGAAAACTGATTGATTGCCGAGCCACAGTAATTTATTTCCCATGTTCCCCGGCAGCGTAGGTTTTCATACCAGAAATAGATGATTATTTATTGACATGTTCCCGTTTTCTTGTGAGCAGAAACCAGCCCGTTCAGACCGGGTTCAGGTCCATTGTTTGTCTTTGGACAGCTGCTCTGAACTCTCGCTTTGCTGAATAAAAACCTCGGGGCCCTGATAAGCTTCTTGCTGATACCGAACAAAGCTATCGTTGGCCTTCATTGAGAGTTTCCCATGAACTTATCGCAAAGGCGGGATGTTGAGTAACTTTCTTTATCCTCTGAAACTAAACAGGTGTCCTTCAGTAATTCCCTCCATCTGGGCCTCGTATCCCAATGCCAAGAAAATAAATTCCAGATTGCTAAAAATGACACACTTTAAGTGCCTGTTCTTACTGTTGCGTCACTGTACTTGTTTTTTTCCCACAGCCTGAAAACTAGAGCCGTTTCCCTTGCTGCAGATTTATGTTCAAACTCTGGATGTCTTTGTTGGTCCAACATTTTGGTGGGAGTTGGAAAACTGTGGAAAACACACCAACGCCACACAGCGATAGAAATAACAAGAAGAAATTAAACACATCACATTTAAGAAAAAACAGCGAAACAGAACCAGTCAGACTGAATATCATTTGGAAACACCCAGACTCTGGTCCTGGTCTGGGTCTTGGTTCCCAGATGTCAGAGGGACCCAGGGGAACCTCTTTCAGTCACCCCATGATCGAAGATGCAGTGAAAACAACAGTATTAAACCGTTGGTGATCTGCTCCCCGAGCACATTAACACACTGACAGCAGGTAAACAACGTGGAGTAAACGAAGGTCAGTAAACATGCAGAGGTGAAAACGCCTCGTCACAAACCCAGAAAAATAAAGGGGACTATTCGGTCCTGATCGGAGCAGGGAACAGGGTTTTTTTAAAATTATTATTAATTTATTATTGAAAAATGATGTAAGATCGCTTCAGTGACTCAGTCTCCTCACTGAAATTATTTGTGGAGCAAATACCACAAGAGGGAGAGAATCTTTTGGGGCAAGTGTGAGAGGTAGGTCAAGCGAAACCAGCATTTCCTCCCCTGGAGATATCCTCTCCAATGGACGTGTCTCTGAGCCGCAGTCGAGGGCCCCCTATGTCTCCTCGTGTCTCTTCGGATTTCTTTTCGACCGATGCCTCTAATGTCCTTGTTGTGTCTGCTGCAGGACTGGGTGACGGCCACCGACATCAGAGTGACCCTGAACAGGCTCAACACGTTTGGAGACGAGGTTTTCAACGACCCCAAGGTCCTCAAGTCCTACTACTACGCCATCTCTGACTTCGCTGTGGGAGGAAGGTACAGTCCAGTCAGTCGCCTGGACGCAGTAACTGACCAGATTTAGTTAATATTTTGAATAATTTTGCAGTTGTGTGATGCATAATAAATAGTTTCATCTCTGACTAACTGATTAAAAAAATACTCTTTCCTCTTAACATGAGAGTGTGAACATGTTCCAGCAGCCTGAGGTTCATGAAACATGCTCAGACAAAGGACACTTTCCTGAAAAGGGGGGGTGAGGTCCAGGGGTTTTGTGCGTCCTGGTCTTGAGGTGTCACTGTGTGGTCTGCTTCCCTGTGGCCTGCACAGGAATCCAGATAAGAACTGGAGGTTTCGACAGGCGTTACAAGAGTGTTAAACAGGCTGCCGCTACACGGCCTTCGCAGCCATAATCTGTTTGAAATGTGGAGCAGATTTCCATTACACAGCCGGCATTCCTGGCATTCCTGGCCAGCAGGGCTGGATTACAGGGAGACCGGAATGGGGCAGCAAGACCGCCATGACGGGAGGAAGAAAAGGGAAGAGTCCCCGGCCACAGCACCTGTCGGAGCTGCAGAATTGACCCTTTATTTACCCAAGCAGGGGTTATCTCAGGAACCTTTTCCTCCGTTGGCCCTGCCCTGATTTACCTGGCCATACTCACCTGTGGTGATCCAACTTTCTTCAGCTCTGTGCACGAGCTGGCGTTTTGCCTCCAAAAAACCCCCCTGGTCTTCCTCCGCCCCCGGTCTTCCTCCCCGCCATCAGTTTTTCCAGGGCTCTCTGCCAAGAAACACCTGAGACAATAACAAAAGGTGGCTGCCAAGCAAGTCCAGTCCTGTTGCACGCCCCCCCCCGGGGAGGGTTAACAGAACCCTCGCTGGGAGCTGCTGAGCGGAAACGGAACCAAAAACCATATCAATTCAACGCCGGGCCTGCAGTCATCTTTAAACTCTGACAGGCTGAGAGTCCTCAGAAGGAAAACAGGGCTTTGATTTATCTTCTAACCTCTTCGACATTAGGAAAGTTTGTGATTGAACTAAACAGCCAGGAGTGTCTGCGTTGTCCAGGCATAACAGGTGTGCTCCTCTGCCGTCAGGTGTAAGTGTAACGGCCATGCCAGCGAATGTGTGAAGAACAGCAGAGGGCGGCTGGTGTGTAACTGCAAACACAACACGGAGGGCGACGACTGCAACGTATGCAAACTGTTCTACAACGACCGTCCGTGGATGAGGGCGACGGCCGACAGCGCCAACGAGTGTCTGCGTAAGTCTGCTGCCGCCAAACCGCATCGTTGACTCCTTTTATGGCTCCTACGGCTGCTTAGTGTTTCACTGCATCTACAACTGCTTTACTACACTAACAACTGCTTTACCTACGTCTGCTTTACTACACCTGTTTAATCTTTCACTGCACCTACACCTGTTTTACTACACCTAAACCTGTTTTACTACACCTGTTTAATGCTTCAATTCTAGTGCTAATACTTAACTACTGCTACTACTGCGTTACTGTTTAACTCTAGCTGCTGTTGACTTATCAAGTAATGCTAGGCTAAGTATAACTACCACTACTGCTCCTGTTAAATATGCAGCTGCCGCCACAGTTACAGTGACGATGCCCAACAGAATAAAGTAGTAAAAGAGCCAGAGGAAGACGTTAAACTGCTCAAGTGTAAAGGACTGACCCAGTGAGCAGATCACATGATGTACTGCAAATGACAGCCTCGCACTTCACTTGGCAGTAGCTGACCCCAGGCCAGTCCGGGGGGGGGGTTAGCATTCGTCATGACGGTCTCCAGGGGAAGGGGGGAGTTCCTGTCAGCCAAACATTCATATTGCAGGGCAGAGGCATGACTAACTGGGCTTGGGGAATTTTATTATTCTCTTCTCCTACAGTCGAGCGAATCCATCAGGAAATCTGCGTCTGAAAACTTGTGATCACACGTCAAAAGCCGCCTGTTGACCCTGTCTAACCCCTCTTCCTGCTTTCATTCATTTTGAATGTGTGGCTCTGATATGAGGAACAAGCTGACGACTCCCCTGCTACTGTTTTACTACACCTCCTGCTGCTTTACTGCCGCTGCTGCTGGTTCACCACAGCTGGCTCTGCCTGTCTAACACTGTTGCTGCTCGTTGGTTTTTACATTCACTAGTTACCACAACACTGGTCTGAAGCAATTTAAGATGAATCCTGTCAATGTGAACCCCCCCTCCAGCCTGTGACTGCAATGGGAAGAGTGCCGAGTGCTACTTTGACGCGGAGCTGTACCGGGCCACAGGTCACGGAGGTCACTGCAGGAACTGCGCCGACAACACGGATGGGCCCAACTGCGAGCGCTGCCTGGACAACTACTACCGGGAGAGGAGCGGCGGCCGCTGCCTGCCCTGCGGCTGCAGCAGCGTCGGTGAGTCTCTGGCTGATCCTGGATCAGCGGAACCTGCTCCGTTAGGTCACAGAGCGGCTGGTGACACCAGCGCCGGTCCGGGGGATTTCACACCATGATGTCATGTGATCCACCTCAGTAAATCTTATTAAGGCCCAAAAATAATTTAATCTACGGCTGATTAAGCCCCTTTTTTTTTGTTGAGGCCTCGTCACCTGGTCCCAAAGCCGGTTTCAAGAATCTTCTGTAAATGTAAAACACGAAACACAGCGAAGACTGAAATGAAAAAGATTTTGCTCCTGAATCCGGTACCACAAAAAGGTTCTGCCATCGAGTTGAACAGTCCCGTCAATGAATAGTCTCTTGAGGTACAAGAAAGTTCAGCTTGTTTCATTTTGTCAATGTGAAAACGTTTAAATCTCTAGAATCTCTCAGCGCTTTGCCTTTTGAATGTACAGAAATTAGATGAAAAGAGCAACAGGCACACACACCAGGTCTCTAAACCGTAAGTGTGTGGATCTTGATCAGGTCAGTGACGTCTGTGGTTTGGTGTCGATTCCCAGCAGCTGCCCGCCGATGTATGATTGGCTGTCGTCGTATCCCAGGAGCCTCTTCCAGCTTTGGACACTTCACGTCTGAGGGACGACTATTTTCCAAAGTGAACCTTTTTTTGAACAAGAAATGTTCAGGTCCCCTTTCCTTTCTCTCAATGATAAGTTGAAGGGTCAGTGCTTTTTCAGGAGAAATTGGATTTTTTTTCTGCTCAAACACTTAAAGACGCCAGGAAAAGAGCAGCTAGGAGTCGTTGCCCACTTTCGCATTTCCAGATGAAAAACCAATTTGTCACAGAAAAAACCCCTGAGTGCTTCCTGCAACATGTTTCACATTGTTGGTTTTCATAGAGACGAAACAAACATCCGCCCCTGGTCTCGGTCCCCAGTGCATGATGGGACATGAAAGCATCAGCATTAAATTGTGTGTGTGCGCGTGTGTGCGCGTGTGTGTGCGTGTGTGTGCGTGTATGTGCGTGTGTGTGCGTACATTTGAGTCAATGGAGACACGGATACGCTGCCAAGGAAAAGCAGGAAATCTCTGGTGTCCTGGCTGTGAAAAGGGGGCAGTGTCGAGGTGAACGTGAGCCACCGTCGATGGCAGAAACGTGTAAAACCGCTGCTACGAGCTTGTGGCGGCGTTGGTATCTGACAGAGCCGCAGCATACTGCCGGATAATGGCCTGTTAATGGGAGTTGATTGTTTGCAGATGGTTGAAGGTTAATGTGCTGACGGCTGCTGTTTGTGTGTGCGTGTGTTTTTGTGTGTGTGTGTGTGTGTGTGTGTGTTTTCAGGCTCCGAGTCTCCTCAGTGCGACAACAGAGGAATGTGTGCGTGTAAACCAGGCGTGACCGGAGAGAAGTGTGACCGCTGCCAGCCGGGATACCACAGCCTGACCGAGGCGGGCTGCAGGTACGGTCCCAGGGCGCCCTGGTCTGCTGGGGGGGGGGGCTGAAGGCAACCCCCCTTCGCCAGGCGGGGGAGGGAGGGGCGGCTCAGAGCAAATGTCCCCAAATCCTGTTGACTGAATCACTCAGTTGGTCAAATGAAAAATAGTCTGCAACAGTTTTGAGAATCTGTTGTTTACCTGATTTACTTTTAAGCTGAGAGTCAGTCAGTTCATCTTTGATGTTTGGCTTTATTGTGATATTTAATGACCCAGCGTTTAAAGGATAACGCCATTAACTTTTAAAGTTTGTCCCCGCATGAGACCAGACAGATGATCCAAGTGTCCTGCTAACAAAGGTCTGTTAACACCCGTTGTCTCTGGTTCCTCTGATCCAGAGAAAAACAGTCGAACACCTCAGGGATTCACACACACGTTCAATCATCACACACAAACACACACACGCACACACACTGTAGTTTCTAATGGGACGGCTCTGACCCGGTAATGGCGAGCACCTCTGCAGGCGCTGCTGACTACTTCCTGCAGGGCCCCTGAGCATGCTCAGTAACATGGCTCATATTGTAAACAACTGCCATTTTCTCTTTGCCTTTTCATGTCGTACAGTTAGAAAATGAAGGGCTCTGCACCCGGTGGTTGAACGTCTGGACCACAAGAAGGTCTGCTTGTTACTGATCCTGTGTTATGATGTCAGTGCCCCCCCAAGAAAGTCCCTGTTGCCCTGGGCCTCAGGTGATCTTGAGAGGTCCAGGTGGTGTCGGCTCCAGCGTCTACTTTCCGACTCTGCTATCGCTGCTGAGCTCCGACTGTTGCTGCAATGGGGCTGGGGGGGGGTCAGAGCCTTGCTGTGTGTCGGGGGGGGGGGGCTTCAGTGTTCAGTCTGTCTTCTCATTAGATTTGTTGACAATGAGGCCAACAGAGAGAATCAGGTTTTTTTGGGGAGTGAAGAGGAAAATGCTCCAAGCTCAAGTTCATTTGCAAAAACACAAACTGTCAGTTTATTTAATTATGACATCGCCTCTTTTTACTGTAGAACTGGCAGCAGATGATCCTGGTTCTGGTCTGAACCACTGACCCTAGAAACCCTGACTAATCCCTGAGCACCCTCTGCTGGAAGAGTTGCTGTTTGACCGCCTCACCTACTTCCTCTCTCTCTCTCCTCATCACTGCTGTCTATAACAACACACCCTCTCTTTCTCTCTCTCTCTCTCCCTGTCAGGCCTTGTGCTTGCTCGCCCTCTGGCAGCACCCTGGCGTGTAACGTCAGCACTGGACAGTGTAACTGTAAAGACAATGTGGAGGGCTTCAGTTGCAACAGGTAACACACACACACACACACTCTCATAATAACGCAGTGTTTCAGGTGTGTCACAGAGAAGTGACTTGAATGTTAACGTGGTTTAAAAAAAGACTGATTTTAATTTGCAGCCCTGCAAGAAAATGAAATGACTCTAAAATAAAAGATGAGGAAAATACAAAAAAATGGTAAAAATGTGTTTAGACCAGATATTGCAAGAAACTGTGAATCTGTTATGAATTCAGTCTGGATCATGTGGTCTGAGACCCAGGACTAGAACCAGGACTAGTGGATGGACAATGACAATTCATCACCAACTGAATCCACATCAGTAGTTCCACAACCTGCTGTTTCATCTCTGAAGTTCAGATTTCTGAAGTTTTCTCTGCGTTGAGAAGGAGCAAGAAAGTAAAGATGAATAGAAACGATAGAATTATGGAAAGATGAAGGGGTGAGGTGAGGGGGAGGAAGGAATAAAGGAAAGAAGGAGGAAGGAGAGACGGAGGGAGGACAGTCATAGAGGAATGAGAGGGAGGATAAGGACAGAAAGGTCATAATAAATATCTGCAGTCTGTGTATGTGTGTGTGTTGGGAGGGGGGTTAAGCTCCTGAAGACAGTTTGATAAATCAGTGTAAAGTCCCGGGACGAGCCACACAGTTGGGGCCTGACCTCTGACCTTTGAGATTTCCCGCCTCCCTCTAGAGCTGATACTGATACTTCAGAGGACGTTCTGACGTCTCGTCTTCCCGTTTCTGTCCATCAGGTGTAAACTGGGCTTCTTCAACCTGGACCCCAACAACCCCCAGGGCTGCACCCCCTGCTTCTGCTTCCACCACTCATCGGTGTGCGACAGCGCCGAGGGCTTCAGCGTCCACACCGTCAGCTCCTCCTTCCACAGAGGTAGGGCCGTCTGCAGGCAGGACGCTGGGGGAAGTGAACCCAGTGAACCCAGCGACCGCAAGAGAGATTCTGAGCCTTTGACTGAACCACAGCAGTATCTGGCAGGGTTGTAATGTGTGTGTGTGTGTGTGTGTGTGTGTGTGTGTGTGTGTGTGTGTGTGTGTGTGTGTGTGTGTGTGTGTGTGTGTGTGTGTGTGTGTGTGTGTGTGTGTGTGTGTGTGTGTGTGTGTGTGTGTGTGTGTGTGTCAGATGACGAGCAGTGGACCGGGCAGCAGCGTGATGGGTCCAGCATCTCGGTCCAGTGGTCTCCCAGCAGACAGGAAATCTCCCTCATCTCTGACGACTACTTCCCCATGTACTTTGTAGCCCCAGGTACACACACACACAGTAAAACCTCCATCCACCTGGTTCTAGACAAGTTATAGTCACTGGGGCGCGAGCATCACTCTGCATCACTCCTTCACTCTGAAGGGCAGTGAATCTCTGCTGCCATTTCCTGCGTTAGCTTTAAAGCGCCGGCTTGGCCCGTCTCATCCGGACCGGTCCTCCCGCAGTCAGAATTGTAGATGAAGCGCACTGCTCCACAATGGGTCCGAACTCTGGGTCGACCCTGAGTTAAACTGGTGTCACACAAAAGAGAAAAAGTGGTGCAGGAAAAGTAGACGGACGACAAGGAGAAAACGCTGTTACTGGTAAAAGTATTGTCAACAAAATGTAGTGATGGAATCAAAGCAGCATAAAAAGATGACATAAAAGCCATAAAGATAGAAGACAGATTTGAATTGGATTTGAAACAAAGAAGAAATTAAAATTAGCTAAAACCGGACAAAACCAAAGAAAAACAACAACCCATGAATCTGCAGCCCTGATGAGACAGACCAGCAAACCTCAAGTTTAATGTGGAGCATAGAAACACTGCAATCCAGATCTAGTCTTGACTCTGGGGACAGGAAGCAAACCTCACCCAGACCACCTGGGGGGTCTGGGGCCAGACTGCTGTAACGAGTCTCAGGACCCTGAGACCGGCTGCACTTCGTTTGTTTTTATTTTCATAGTTAAAAAAGTTGATGGCTGGCTCAGTGGGAGGCTCGAGGTTCTGGGTTTGAGACACCAGCGGCTTGGAACTGGCTCCAAGAACGTGTTTCTCCCAGTCTAATCCCAATCTGCAGCACTAGAGGAGACAGTTCATTAAAGACGTGGGGATCAGACAAGACATCTCTTAAAAACGTTTTCTGTTGAGACATTTTATTGAATCTCCTCCGGCCCCTCTGGGTCAGGGTCCAGCCCAGTCCTCACCCTGAGTCAGGGGCTCATCTGCCGACTGCCGTTGTGGTTTTCTTTGTTGCAGAGAAGTTTCTTGGGAACCAGATGCTGAGCTATGGACAGAACCTGAGTCTCAGTTTCCGGGTTGAACGGCGCGACACCCGTCTGTCAGCGGAGGACCTGGTCCTGGAAGGAGCTGACCTGAGGGTGGCCGTCCCCCTTATTGCCCAGGGCAATGCCTATCCCAACGAGAACATGCAGACCTACGTGTTCAGGTGAGGGTTCGATCCATTTATGGTTGTTGGTGTCTGACTGGCTCTAGTTCGACTGGAAACCAGACAAGGAAATAATCTGGTTCCAGTTTAGTCAGATCCCGATCTGTTTTTTTTCTTATTCTCCCGATAATGTATTGAAGTGGTTAATGTGTTGATCTGGATCAATATGGATCTCTTATTGTTGATAACACGTGGTACCGGTTCTGGTCCAGGCTCCACGACAGCACCGATTACCCCTGGAGGCCAACTGTCAGCCACTCAGACTTCCAGAAGCTTCTCCACAACCTGACGGCCATCAAGATCCGCAGCATGGCGAGCGACAGGCAGCACGCGACCGCGAAGCGACGGCGCGACAACAGCGCGACGACACAACAGACACGACAGGGTGACGCGACATGTGACCTGGTGGGCGTGCGTGGCGCGCCAAAAAAAAGTGGAAAAAACGTGACACGACATGACACGACATGACACGAACTGACAACTCGACACAACATGAAACAACACAACACGATACAACATGAAACAACACAACACAACATGAAACAACATGACACAATCAACATGACATGACACATGACGCGATGCAACATGACGCGACGCAACATGAGATGACATGATGCAACATGACACATGACGCGACGCAACATGACACATGACGCGACGCAACATGACACATGACGCGACGCAACATGACACGATAACACACTCTGCAAAATGTAGATGAGATGTTAATCAGTATGTCTCTCCAGGTGCTGGTTACCTTGACGACGTCTCCTTGGTAACAGCAAGACGGGGCCCAGGTGTCCCGGCCCGCTGGGTGGAGCAGTGCACTTGTCCCCAGGGTTACCAGGGCCAACACTGCGAGCAGTGCACCCTGGGATACCGCCGCGCCCTCCCCGAGCTGGGAGCCTTCAGCTCCTGTGAGCCCTGCAACTGCAACGGACACAGCGAGGCCTGTCACCCAGACACAGGTCTGACTGGTTCCACTGGTTTAATCGGTTCTTCTGGTTTTTCTAATGGTTCAACTGGTTCAACTGGTTCAACTGGCTTAACTGGTTCTACTGTACTTACTGGTTTAACTGTTTGAAAAATTGGTATAACTGTTTACTGACTGGAGCAGAGACCCCTGATGTCCTGGCTGGTTTGACACCTGCCACCAAGAAACTGGAATTGCTTAGTTACCGACTGGTTCACTGACTAGATACCAACAGGTTCTCCAACCTGGTCCCACTCTACCAACGGTCCAGCTCACTGCCTGGTTCTCTTCCTTACTGACTGTTTTGGTGACTGGATTACAGACTTTAGAAACTCTGTCAAACCAAACACAGGCCCCCCTGACTGGTTTACTGACTGGTTCACCAGCTGTTTCACTGACCGTTTGTACGTCTGTCCGTCAGGGGCGTGCGACTGTCAGCACAACACGGCCGGTCTGAGCTGTGAGCGCTGTAAGGACGGTTTCTACGGCGATGCCACCCAGGGGACGTCCGCCGACTGCAAGCCCTGCCCCTGTCCGGCCGGAGCCACCTGCGCCGTCGTCCCCAAAACCGGGGAGGTGGTCTGCACAAACTGTCCCGCCGGAACCACAGGTACAGGGCAGCAGTACCAGGTCAGACTGGTACCAGGGCCTCCAGGGTCCAGGTCCGGGCTGGTGAAGGATCTGACTCCTGTCACATTTGTCCTGGAAAAGATTTTGATATGCAGTGACATAATGAATGGTTTAAAAAGAATAACTGCTGGCATGCCAGCTCAGGTGGTTAAACATCTCGAAGGAGAAGATAAAACTTAGACTGGGAACACTGGTCAGGAACACGTTCACCAGTCTGAGAAACCAGACTAAGGCTGATTCCTCTTTCCATTATGAGACAATCAGAAATGTGCTGGATCCTTTTTTTAGTTCATTTTGACCTGAAAAATAAAATGAAATAATTCTCACCAGTTTCACCTTAACTGAAACTTCAGGTTATTTACATACGTCATGTTATTTACATTTAAAGAGTTTTGTGACCAAAGTAGCGGGTCAGGTCGTCGTCATTATAGCGTTCCCTGTCCTCTGATGTCACCTGTCGGCAGGTAAGCGCTGTGAGCTCTGCGACGACGGTTTCTTCGGGGACCCGTTGGGTCAGAACGGCCCGGTCCGGGCCTGCCGGGCCTGCAAGTGCAGTGACAACATCGACCCCAACGCCGTCGGCAACTGCAACCGCGAGACCGGGGAGTGCCTGAAGTGCATCTACAACACCGACGGCTTCTTCTGCGACCGCTGCAAAGAGGGTTTCTACGGCAACGCCCTGGCCGCCAACCCCACAGACAAGTGCAAACGTAAGGGATGGGGGTGTCCAGATCCTGGTCCGGGTCCAGATCTGGTTATGAAGACCAGAGCTGACAAGATTCAGGAGAGTTTAGTCTCATTGGGTTCGAATGTTAATGGTGAATTTAAAGAGTAAACATCAAATATCAGCAGCTTCTCTCCAACAAAGACTCAGACTCCTGAGTCAGTAAATACAGTAAAACTCCAGACATATCTGTTTATATAACATCTCAGATTATATGACACCAACAAGCCTTAATTCATCACACATTTAATCCATTTAATCTAAGAAGATCTCACTTTTTGTTAATCAACAGGCCAATTTTCTTCCAGATGTTTTTAGAGGATTTACTTTATACGTTACAGTTAAGGTAGATATTTTTTAAGGTGGTTGTGTAGTCTCTGTTCCCACCTGCTGGGGTGGTTGTCTCAGGTACGTTACCGATGCATTGACGTGGTGGTGATGGTGATTCAGTACAGCCTTAAAAGTTAAATGTCAACTGTGATGTATCAACTCTCAAAACGACAGATGATGGATGTCACAGGGAAGTTGACCTTCACCCTTTGAATATAAAAAGCCACAGCACTTCATCATTTTCTCCTATGAGACATTTGTGTTAAATTTTTTCGTAACTGGTGTTTAAAGTCTTGAGTTACGGCCACTAGCGTGCAGGTGTGCATCCTCGCTGGCCATCACCTGGAGGCGCAGGCGTTCATTTGGACTCAAGCATGAGCTGATTAGAGTTTGTGACCACACATAGCTCAAGACTTCATTGGCTAATGATACTGAATTGACCAGATCGATGGTTTGGTCTGTAACATGTTTACTCTTGCACAGCAGCAGACCCCGCTGAGGGTCAGGGGTCATGTTTCTGACCACGGCCTGTGTCCTTGTCATCCTCAGCCTGCGCCTGTTCTCCGTCCGGCACCGTGGGCCGTCAGACCGCCTGCTCCCAGGTCACTGGCCAGTGTCCGTGTCTCCCCAATGTGGCCGAACGCGACTGCAGCGCCTGCGAGCCCGGCTTCTTCAACCTGCAGAGCGGCAACGGCTGCGAACGGTCAGATCATCAGCCGCTTTAATCCTCGGCCGCCATTGCATCATCGGTGTCTGTAGCTCTGAGGCGTCGGGGTCAAGCTGAACTTGTCGACACTAACTGTTGATCTCAGCCGAGTGACTAACGGCCGCTTCTCTACTGGTTTGATGTGGGAAAAGCTTGAGATCTTGTTCACACCGTCTCTTTCCATTGCAGGTGTAACTGCAATCCGATAGGCTCCACCAATGGCCAGTGTGACATCACCACGGGGCAGTGCGAGTGTCAGCCTGGCGTCACTGGCCTGCGCTGTGAACGCTGCGAGCTCAACTTCTTCGGCTTCAGCTCATCTGGCTGCAAACGTAAGGACGGCGGCGCCATCGGGTCGCGGTACTGTCATGGAGCGGTGTCGGCTCTCCCCACTGGCCCCTGCCCCCGTCATTACCATTGACCTCTCTTTTATCTCTCTGTCTGGCCCCCAGCCTGCGACTGCGACCCCGAGGGCTCCCAGTCGGGTCAGTGCAAGGAGGACGGGCGCTGCGACTGTCGGCCCGGCTTTGTGGGAGCCCGCTGCGACATGTGCGAGGAGAATTACTTTTACAACCGCTCGGTGCCGGGCTGCCAGCAGTGTCCTTCCTGCTACGGTCTGGTCAGAGACAAGGTGAGGACGGCAGAGTGAACTGGAGTCCGGGCCGAGTCCCAGGGTCTGATGTGGGTCGGTTCCACTCTTTGCCCCCATGAGCCGATTCTACAGGATTCTTGTTTCTCCCCAGGTGAACCAGCAGAGGCAGAAGCTTCATGACCTGCAGACGCTGATTGACAACCTCGGCTCGGGTCAGGACACTGTCAGCGACAAAGCCTTCGAGGACCGGCTGAAGGAGGCAGAGAGAGCCATCATGGAGCTTCTGGAGGAGGCTCAGGCCAGTAAAGGTAACGCCACATCTGGAGCGTCGCTGTGCTGACATCTGGAGCACCAGCATGTTTGAATCTGTACAGAGCTTTCTACGCTGTCAGATTTAGAACAGCAACATCAGACCTAAAAGGTTTTTCTCACGTGCTCTGAATATTCCTGAAGCTCTTTGATCAGGGTTTCTCTTAACTCCTCCGACCTTTGACCCCACAGACGTAGACAGAGGCCTGCTGGACCGTCTGAACAACATCAACAACACTCTGACAACCCAGTGGAACCGGCTGCAGAACATCCGCAACACAGTGGACGACACCGGGGCTCAGGCTGACCGCGCCCGCAACCGGGTCCGCGATGCTGAGAACCTGATCGACCATGCCCGGCAGGAGCTGGACAAGGCCAAGGACGCTGTTGGCAAAGTGGTGAGTGAGGTCACTGTCGTACCGGTGGCCGCTGTAGTCTCAGAGTCTGGTTGATGGAGCTGACTCGATGTTGGTGTTGTCTGCAGGACATCAAACCCCACGGCGGCACTGGAGAGCCCAACAATATGACGCTGCTGGCCGAGGAGGCGCGCCGACTGGCCGACAAGTAAGGCCGCTGCCTCCACCACTGCCGCCCATCACAAATGTCACTTTGATTGAACACGGGGGCAAATTGCAGTTTTGTTGATGTTGAGGGGGAAAAGTGAATCCAACACCATCAGCAAACTGACACAAGGGCATGAATGAGGACTGAGTTTGTCGTCTTTGAAATGTTTTGCCTTGAATCATTTTCATTTATTTTCATGGTGAAGTTGTTTTTAATAACTTTTCTTGAGTCTCGCCCTGGTTCTGATCAAATCCGTGCTGAACCGGACCAGAATACTCTGATATGTGATCCTGCTGAATTCCTCTCAAAATCCAATTTAAACTTATTTTGTTTTAACATTTGACAATAAGAATTTGTAGAAAATCTTCTGAAATTAAGTAAGGAGATAGTTTTGTTTTGCTGCTGATACAAAACTCAAGGAGAATTTATTTATTTAGTACTAACAGCACTAGAACTGAGGCCTTTGAAACGTTTTACCTTCGATTTGCCTTCGCTCTCTGCAGGCACAAGATGGACGCCGAACAGATCGAGAAGATCGCCAAGGATGCCAATGACACGTCGACCAAAGCGTACAACCTGCTGGTGAAGACTCTGGACGGAGAGAGCAGGACGAGCGAGGAGATTGACGAGCTCAACAAGAAGTACGTCGCTGCTCAGCCTCATTGGAAATATAAAGCCTCTGTGTGTGGATGTTTCAGTTTTCAGTTTTTTTAATTATTTTCGTAAATTAAAGGTCATAAAATAAAAAAAGCCAATGGATCCAAGGTCACGTCTTCAGATGCTTTTTTTTATCTGACTGACAGTTCAGATCCCAGAGATTCACTTTATTGTCAAAGAAAAGTGACACAAAAACCTGGAAGCAGCAATTATTTGGCTAAAAAAAAAAAAAATACCAAAACAAAGTCACACACACTGAGTCTAATTGTTTATTACTTAGATTTCAGTGCTGTTGTGTCACAGCAGGAATATCCGAGATTTAATTCTTTGAAAAGTCTAATCTTTTACAGGGTTTCGGTTCCTTCAGTACGTCTGACTTTTGTTCTCAACTGTCGCCATCAGATACAACGAGGCAAAAGAGCTGGCGAAGAACCTGGAGAAACAGGCCAACAAGGTTCAGGCTGAGGCAGAAGATGCCGAAAACAAAGCTCTGAAGATCCTTGCCAACCTGACCAGCCTCCCACCATTCGATACCAAGGCTCTTGAGGTGACGGTGTTTGTCGGAATAGGTTCAGACCACAGCTCGCTGAAGATGGCAAATGGTTTTCTTAGTCTCCCTTGCCTTCGTTAGCCTGGGTTGTTGAGTGGTTTCTCTGTTTTCAGGATGAGGCCATGAAGATCAAGAAGGAGGCGTCAGACCTGGACAAGCTGATTGATAAGACAGAGAAGGAGTACAATGACCTCCGAGACGACCTGAGGGCCAAGGAGCAGGAAGTCCGCAAGCTGCTGGAGAAAGGCAAAAGTGAGCAGCAGGTAGGTTCGCTGCAGCCACTGGAGCCTCAGAACTGCCTGAACGTGGACAATGAAAAGACCAATGTGGTCAAACAAGATGTAAACTGTTAATCAGTTAGGTTCAGAGGTGCTGGTAGGTGGATTCAGTTCCCTGTGGACAGAGCAACACTAGCAGGAGTTCTGAAACTGTTGAACTGTTCCTTTAACACTCGCACCACAGTTCTCTGCAGATTTAGGATTTATGTTTGTCAAGCAGAAAGCGGCTCATTGGGTTACTTTTTTTTAGGAGAACATAAGGTATAGTTAAATAAACCTAAGCCTGTACAGCTGTGCCTCAGTAACCTGAGCAATTCCAGTTAAGTTATTTCAGCTCTAACTTAATTGTTCCCAAGAGGAAAACTGATCTAGTCAGGTCAAACGTTGAACCAAGATTTTAACGTCCAACACACAAATTTGCCAAGACTCATACAAACAAGCCTTCATAAAACGTTGCACCTCAGTTGACAGCTGGAGAACATCCAGATGTTGCAATGTGACGTGTCTCATGATGACATACGGTCCCTGTGTCTGACAGACCGCAGATCAGCTGTTGGCTCGGGCCGACGCCGCCAAAGCCCTGGCTGAGGAGGCGGCGAAGAAGGGTCAGTCCACCTACAGAGAGGCTGAGGGCATCCTTAACGACCTCAGAGGTACCTGTCTGTCTGACTGTCCGACTGTCTGTCTGTCTGCCTGACTGTCTGTCTGACTACCTGCCCACCTGCCTGACTGTGTGTCTGACTGCCTGTCTGACTGTCTGTCTGCCTGTAGTAACATGTCTCCACCTTAGCGTCACAAATGTATTAGATTCAGTCAGAAACCCTACAGGTGTGGTTGAGATCAAAATGAAGATGAATTCAAAGATGGGTATGTGCTTCTGGTCCAGGAGTTGTCTGATTGTCAACATGTTGACAGGCGTTGTTGCGGCTGTGGTCCAGTCACGTGATAAGCTCCTGTTCCTCTTCCTCCTGCAGACTTTGACAAGAGGGTCAACGACAACAAGACCGCCGCTGAAGAGGCCATGAGGAAGATCCCTGCCATCAACGCTACCATCATGGCCGCTAACGAGAAGACCAGGCAGGCTGAGGCGGCACTCGGCAACGCCGACGAGGATGCCCGGGAGGCCAAGAACAAGGCAGAGGAGGCTGGCAGGATTGCCAGCAACGTGCAGAAGGTAAACCGACCACCTACGTTCTCCCTTCACCTGGAAACTGTGGCGGCTACATTACTGGTCTCATGTCCCAAACTAATAACAACCATTGCAATCTATGCTCAGGGCTCAGCCAAGACCAAAGAGGACGCAGAGAAGGCCTTCCAGGACACCAACAAGATGGACAATGAGGTCAACGACATGATGGACCAGCTGAACGCCGCCGAGCGGGAGCTGGCCAGGAAAAAGGCTGAGGCCGACCAGGACATGATGATGGCTGGAATGGTACAACCCGGTTCGGGCACTGCCCTGTGCTTCAATAAAGGGATCTGAGGAATTTGTAGAGTGGGCTTCTGTGCTGGATTAACACTGTTTACTTTCCCGCAGGCATCCAACAATGCCAAGGAGGCCGAGGACAACGCCCGCAAGGCCAAGAGCGCTGTGAAGACGGTCCTGAGCACCATCACCGCCCTGCTGGATCAGCTGGGTAAGAACAGAGCAGCGTCCTACCGGTCTGAGACTCTTGTTCAGGTCTGGACAAGTTGTCCTGTACAAAATGATGCAGCAGGCAGAGTTTGTATGAGCTGGATAATGGATAACCCAATCCTGTGTCCAGCAAAAGGCTCGTCCTGGCAGGATTTCAGCTCTGTGATTGCAAGAAATTCAACTAGTTCCAAACATAATTGCAAGATTGAGTGATTGTTTTTCAAACCTCCCACATAGCTAAGACAGAAGAGTATTCCTCAAACTTAGTTTTAGCCTCATTGGGACTCGATTCATGAGAATTATCAGTAATTTATTTCAACAGATGTAACTTTTAAAAAATCTTTCGCCTGATTGGAAGTTTTTTGGAAAAGCCACCACATCGCTCTGAGCTATAGCCAGGGCAGTATCCACTATTAATCACAGGTTATCGATTAATCGTGTGGTCTATAATGTGCAAAGAAAGAGGGTTAAAAAATATCCAAAAGCCAAAGAGATTCAGTTTATTATTAAACAGCGACACATTTGACTCATGCAAAAATGACTCAAACAATTAACAGATAATAAATGGTTTTCCAGTTACATTTCTGTCAATAAACTTGTAGATTAATTGACTTTAGCCACCACCTAGAGTACTCAAAGTGAACTGGGGAATGGATCACTTAATATGACGACATAAATTACCAATCAATTAATCACAGAAGAAACGATAAATCCTGGCTCCACCTGATTGGTTCTGATTGATAATAATGCTTGCAGGACTCTCAGCAGATCTCAAGTCTCAACCACCTGGTTCCCCCTTCTCCTCTGCAGGAAACATCGACAAAGTGGACCTGAGCAAACTGAACCAGATTGACGAGTCGCTGAAGAGGGCCAAGGGCAAAATGGCCGACAGCGACTTAGACAGGAAACTGGCGGAGCTGAACGACGTGGCTCGGACCCAGGAAGAGATGATCAACGACTATGACCGCCAGATCCGCGAGATCCGCGCTGACATCACCAACCTCAACGACATCAAGAACACGTTACCCAACGGATGCTTCAACACGCCTTCTCTTGAGAGGGCTTAACCCCCCCCCCACCTCCAACACTCCCCCCTTCACATCTAACACTCTGGCAAACATGCCGACTTTTACCAAAACAGTTTTTTAAACTTTTTGTTTTCAGAGTCTTGTCTTTCATTTTTCTTTTATAAGAGAGAAGCCAATAATTCAAGCCACGATCACGGTTGTTAACGAGAGAAGCAGCTGTGAGGTTTTTTTGTTTTTTATTTTTGGGGATTTTTTTTGTTTTGTTTTTGTTCTTTTAGACGCAGTAACGTGGTAACGGTAGAATGAACTAAGCGGCGGAGAGAAGCCGTGCAGAGAGGTGGAAGAACCTCAGTGAAAACCAGAACCACAATCCCGACGTGACTGCACCCGTCTGCTCCACAAGAGGAAGTTTCACCGCTGCAGAAACCAGACAAGTTCCTCACGCCTTGAGGGACGTCTGCTCATGTTCTTGTTTTCTGCGACTCGCCAGCTTGTACCCATCACACCGGCTATTTCAGAGTTTTACAGTTTTCAGCTAGCTGAATGAACAGCTACACACTGTTAAAACGCCATCAACTGTGGCGCCTTTGTTTTTTATCTTTGAAACAACCATGTTTTCAGAAACCACACAGTGAAGGAATCCTCCTATGTTTGATATTTTCTTTCCTCTTCTCTCCCAAAGTGACGTGGCCGACAAAAACAGCAGAGGAAAAGTACTTCACACACTATTCTTCAACAGTATTTTCACCTTAAACAGGATGTGTTTTTCAGTAGTCAAGCCCACTCTGCTGGTCTATATGAAACTTGAAGTCCCAAGATTTTCTAAAATGTGCCGACAGAATCTTTAGCTTGTGGGAACAAGATACAACCTTGTTCCTAAAAGATATGGCTCTTGGGTTCAGGTTAAAAGATATTTTCTTCTTTTCACAAGATCTGGATCATCTGAAAACAAGATAGCAAATTGTGTTCGCAAGATACAATACTTGATATAATCAAGATTTGAGTTACGCAAGATAAAAAATCCTTAACTTGTTGGCGTAAGTAATTATCTTCTTCTCATAAGATATGAAACTTGTGGGAACAAGTTAGTAACTTGTGGGTGCAAGATATCTTAACAACAAAAACCCTGAATCTTCTGTGAACAAAGTATCTTGTTCGCACAAGATACACATGTTCTGCTTCCACGTTATTATCTTGTACACAGAAGATATTATCTTTTTCCTAATGAACCATAATGTGATAGAGACACACGTTATCTTATCTCCACAAGATATTATCTTACTTCGGCAAGTTAGTATCTTGCGAGAGAGAGGTGTTGTTGCACAAGTAAAAACACGCCATCTTTCGGGAATTTCAGGAGTTTCTGTAGCTGCTCTGACGTTTCTCACTGCAGTCAAACACATTTCATGTACTGATGTTATACACTACGAACCCTTTATTTTACCATCTGTTCTCGCAGAAGTCGCTGCTTGTCACTGGTGTTTTTTACCGATCACACATTAACATTTTCTTCCAGGCTAAATCCAACACTATGCAACTTTGTACATTTTGCGTAGCGAGAATTTTATCTGATACACTGGTGCTAATAATTATTTCAAATTTTATATTTTTGTGTGAATGTTTTTTATTATGACATAGTGTGAGGAATTTGTTATTTGTGTAAATATATGCTTAAATGATTCAGGACTGGCTGGTTTTAAGAAATAAAGCTCCAACATGCAAACAGCCGCAGTAAGTTCTATCACAATCAATCAACTGAAACCTCCAGGTTAAATATATATAAATATCTATGATAACGTCTGTGGTATGTTATTATTATAATATGCTTGCTTGTATACAAGGCTCAGTGTTGCTGCCTCATAGCGATGCCAATATTACAATTGTGTTTTCATTGATTCTTTGTGAGTTTTCACCCATTAATTCAACCTAACTGAACATCTTTGGGGTTTTTGTTTTGTTTTTTGTTTTTTAGCTTTGACCCTTTTACCAATCGGGACATGTTTTAAACACAGGCACCGCCTGCCTCACGAGTCATTTTACTGAGTTTATTTGCTTGACTCCATGGAGATGATAAGCTTGGTCACGTTGCTTCAGTAGTTAACTGTGTTAATTAGTTTTTTGTGCCTTAATATAAAGTTCAATTGTAATCACGGTCCCAGTTGAGGGCTTCCACTTTTTATTTCACTTATGTCCTTTGTCCTTGCTCCTTCACACCGTCTCCTCACGTCGGTACTGAAGCAGGGTTTTCTTTTTGTTTTGTTTTTTTAAATCAGGTCCTAAATGGAGCCAAAAACTGATCCTAATCCAGCAGGCAACAGCTTCCACGGTTTGTTGTTAGTTTTGTTCATTTTAAACAAGTCTGACTCCGGCAGCTCCTGCAGGTGGACAGACACCAACTCGGCCGATGAAATATTAATAGCGACCGTTAATCTGTCTGAGCAGTGAAAGGATCAGAAATGTTCACTTAGCATTGATGGGTCCCGGCGGTCCAGACCCTGACCGACCTGTTCTCGTCACACTTTTCTTTTTTCCTCCATCCAGACGGCCGCTCTGCAGGATGCGCAGCACGGTCAGACATGATGTATAAACAGTATTTTAAGTTATAATGTACCAGTTATTTGTGTTGCAACCCTGTGGTCGTAGACGGCGATGACCGTGCTGCGTTGCCCGTGGGCCTCCTCTTTACCATTGTCACCATGTCACGGGGACGTCACCTTTCCAGCCCTGTGAGGACCTGAATGACCCTGTTTGTCCCCATGTGCCTGTAAATCCAAACTTAACATTTGAATAATAAAAAATTACTACAGGAACCGGTCTTGGAGTGTGTGTTGTGTGTCACATGGACAGTGTTTGTCTCTGTTCCCCAGCAGCAGCTGTTTGCTGACAGGCGTCTTGCCAGGTGGTCTTGTGATCTTCCTGCCCCCTGGAGGCCACGGTCGCTCGATGCAGCTTTGAATAATCCATCGCGCCGGTGTCGTTTCTAGCGGAAGTGGCGAGGTCAATCGGAGACTGTGGTGCCTCAGGGATTTAAGACATTTAAGCTCGGCTCACCCGTGTTCTCTCCTTCGTGCCCTGAAGAGCGAGAATGCTTAGAGAACGCGTAGTGAACGCGATGGCAGCCACAACGCTGCCATAATTGTTCACATACTCGCTGACTTTGTGTGCAACTGGATGATTAACACTTATCCAGTAAGGGGCAGAGTAGGGCCTGATAACCTCTGGTCAGAAACAAAATCTTCTGTGTGAAAGTGACCAGCCACTGCTCCCACGGAAGGTGGGACACAGGAATTCGCCCTGATCCTGACTCGATCCCGTAGTTAAAAGCAGGTATACCGATCATTTGCCTCGAGGTGCAGACATCAGACTTATGTCTAAACATGGTTCCAGTCTTTCACAATAGTTTATGTTGCTATATTAAATTAAAAGCTCTTAATCACAACTTTATCTCAGTGTTAAATCAGAAATAAAAAAAAAGAAGCTTGGTCTCCCCTGAGCCTTGATGTCAATTCCATCAGGTTCAGGGGAACGTGGTGACTCAACGAAATATTCTCCTGTTATCAAGTTAGAAAATAAAACCCTGAGCACAGGACACGGTCCGTACCTGGATCCCAGTCTGAAATAGGAGGATCCTGTCCTCAGGACTGTTTCCTGGCAGACCTTATCCTCTGGTTCAGGTAGGAGCAGCAGCGCCACCTGATGCAGGGCTGGGTGGAGCTGGGTGGGGGTAAACCAGAGGGTGTCGTGGTTAATGAACTCGGTCACATCGCTGGTCCAGTTCTGAAACAGCTGAGCCAATCACAGCGAGGTATTACTACAGCAGCCGGAGGGGCGTGGCTTTTTATTTCACCTGTGCAGTGACTTCAGGACCTCTCTCAACATGGCTGTCCCTTCGTCCCCCCTCCCTCCCTCCGTCCGTCTGAGGTAGGGTACAGGTGGAGACACAATAGAACTAGAACAAGTTCTCAGATCAGATGACTGGTGATGATGCAGAATGAAGGAAAGGAAAATAAAGGAAAAAACTGAAGGAAAAAAATCATTCATTCGGCAGCGATGTGTGAATTATACCAGCAAGTCATGGACAGAACAACGGTGTGTGTATATAACACCCCCCCTGCCAATGGCTGCCATGGTTCTCCACTGTTTTCTGACAGGTGCTGGGGATTGATTAGCCAATACAGACTTTGGTAAACATTACCACCTCATGGTGAGTCTGTTGGAGCAAACCGGCTCCAGGAAGTGGTCAGTAACAGCTACAATGAATTCATCACTAGGCATCATCACTATGAGATGAATCAGCTGTCACATGGTTTAAGATGTTTTAAAAACACACAGCAAGTTTCCTTCATAAATATTTTCTACAACTATAAAACAGGTGTCTCAGTTCTTACCAAATATATTTCCACTGATGAGGAAACAGGAGTTGATTCGTCTTCATTTCTGTGTAGTGTTTTACTCAATTAAAAACCTGTAAACTGTAAAGAAAAACGTTGGACATAATAGATCGGTGAGTTCACTGTGTGGAGATGAGGAAGTTCAGCAAAGAGGAAAAACATTGACATCAAGAAAACAGAGAACGAGAGGAAATAAAAAGAAAACAGGAAAGTTAGAGTTTGTTTTCAGGGTTTAAACACTGGAGCAGCATTGTTCTTTGTATCGGAGGCAAAATGTGAATCTACAAACTAAACGAAAGCTGTCGGATACAGAGGCTGGTGGCAGCAGGAAGTACCCCCTCCCAGAGGACAACCCCAGACCCCCTGACCCCCTGACCCCCCAACCCCCCTACCCTCCGACCCCCCCAGGCTCTGAGTCTCCTCCCTCGGTGAGGATGGTTCGTCCATCAGGCTCCTGCTCGTCCTCCAGCTGGACTTTAGTCTGCTGGATAAACGTCTTTAATTCAGACAACAGCAGCGTCTCTCCAGAAATCTACCAGCTAACATTCCCTCATTTCATATATAAACATCAGTCTCTGTGTTTTAAATGTATGCTTGTAATCTATATTTTTTCATGCTGACATATATACTATAATATTGGTTATTTTTCTCTTTTAATCTCTCACTTACAGCTAAACAACCCCCAGGGATCTTTTTGAAAATAAAAGTTTCCATCATGAAAACATGATCAAATCTTTTTAGATCTTTTCCCTTCATTTCCTGATGCATGTTTGAGATCTCATTAGTAAATAACCGATTATTTTTCATGTGTCTGTGTTCACTAATTTGAATTTACAGTTATATGTATTATTAAATGTGTGTGTATATATATATATATATATATATATATATATATATATATATATATATATATATATTATTATCTTCTTTTTCTTTCGGCTTTTCCCTTTAGGGGTCGCCACAGCGAATCAATGTCCTCCATCTAACCCTGTCTTCTGCGTCCTCTTCTCTCACACCAACTACCTTCATGTCCTCTTTCACTACATCCATAAACCTCCTCTTTGGTCTTCCTCTAGGCCTCCTGCCTGGCAGTTCAAAACTCAGTATCCTTCTACCAATATATTCACTATCTCTTCTCAGGACATGTCCAAACCATCTCAGTCTGGCCTCTCTGACTTTATCTCCAAAGCCTCTAACATGTGCTGTCCCTCTGATGTACTCATTCCTGATCCTATCCATCCTGGTCACTCCCAGAGAGAACCTCAACATCTTCATCTCTGCTACCTCCAGCTCTGCCTCCTGTCTTTTCCTCCTGTCTGTCCACTGTCTCTAGACCAAACAGCATCGCTGGTCTCACCACAGTTTTGTACACCTTTCCTTTCATTTTAGCTGAAACTCTTCTATCACACATCACACCTGACACTTTTCTCCACCCGTTCCAGCCTGCCTGCACACGCTTCTTCACCTCTTTTCCACACTCTCCATTGCCCTGGACTGTTGACCCTAAGTACTTAAAATCCTCCACCTTCTTTATCTCTTCTCCCTGTAACCTCACTCTTCCACTTGGGTCCCTCTCATTCACACACATGTACTCCGTCTTGCTGCGGCTAACCTTCATTCCTCTCCTTTCCAGGGCAAATCTCCACCTCTCAAGCTTCTCCTCCACCTGTTCCCTGCTCTCACTACATATCACAATGTCATCTGCAAACATCATAGTCCATGGAGATTCCTGTCTAACCTCGTCTGTCAGTCTGTCCATCACCATAGCAAACAAGATATATATATATATATTTTTATGATTTATAAATTTCTATATAGTTATTTTTCATGCATATGTGTTCTGTGTTTTTTTGAGGAAGTAACAGATGCATCAAAAGTAGAAAACACAACATAGATATAACAAAGAAATATAAGTATAGAAGCATTAAAAAAAGAAAAAAAATTATTTAGGTTTGTATATTGCACCGAGGAATCTTTGATCTGTTACAAAGTTTCAAAAATATTTTGATGGTCCCGTTTGATTTTACTACACTGATGAACCATGTTTATTTTACATATTTTAAATATCTATTTCCTGTTAATGTTTTTTCCAGCTGACCTGGTTCCTGCGGTTCCCTGCAGACAGCAGCAGGTGGAGTAAGAGTTCTGCTACTGCTTCCCTGCTCTCTGCCTGCAGGAGCAAGGCAAAGCAGTGGGTGAAACAGGGGTGAGCAGCGATGAGCCGGCTCTTGAACATATCTTTACAAATGTTTGGTTTACTACGGATCAGCCGACCCGATTGCAAACAACAAATCACAGCCAGGCAGAGTTAAACAAACACTGTGTCAGACTGTTTTCATTTATCTCAACAGAGAAAACAGACAGAGGAGCAGGAAAAATACAGTGAATTTTTCCACAGATGTGGATTTATTCAGCTGATTTTACTGCCCTTCATCACAAGGCAGAGGTGGACCGAGTCAATTTGTCACACTATAAATACAACCTATAATAAAGAAGTTAAAGAAATTAAGTCAAAGTTTGGACACAAGTCACAATGATGCGATAAAATAACAGATAATGGCATAATGACAATGAACTGTGAGATGTTGAGTCAGAAAAAAGATGTCACGAATATTAATAATATGATAAAAACATTTTAAATTAAAAGACACAAAGTCAAAGTTCTGACTTTTTTTTAACATCAGGTAAACTTTTTAATCTCTATGTAGTAACATTCATTCTCAACGATTCTGACTGAAAACTCAGCATCTAAATCATCAGTAAACATCAACATCGCAATGAAGTAGATTTATAGTTATTTGTCTTTTATTTTGTAGATGTACAAAAGATATTTTTTAAAATTGTATGCTTTTGTATCTGTTTTATTTTTTGGGACCTAGTGGTAATTAATTAATCAAATTGATCTATATTCATATTGATTGATTTAATGTTTAGCATATGAAATAATAAAAAAAAAAAGTCGCTGATTTTACCTGTTTAGAACAATAAGAGCTGGGGCCCAACAATACATTTATGCAGCAGGTCCCCAAGGAATTTCAATCAGCTGTGAATCAATAAGAAGTGAACCTTGGGGCCTTCACCCCCCCCCCCGGATCCGTCCCCCCCCCCGGGCCAATTTGCCTGGTGGGTATTTTTGGATTTTTAATACCGTAGCGCGTTAATTTCCTATCGACAGACGAACCGATTAATCGACCGTGGGTCTGGGTGAGGTCCAGACCTGGGCGCGCGCTCCCGCCCCTTCCTCCCGCGGGAGCGCGCCCGGTGTCAGGCTCGTGCCCGGCCCGGTGGAGTGGACTGAGGCGGCGGTGAGGGGACATCCAGCCGGAGACACGCCACCGCGTCGCTCCGATCGCTTCCAGCGGCTCGCACAGGACTCGACGGCGGCTTTCGGCGGACGTTTCACGGGCAGGAAGGAAAGGGGCTCCCCGGCTCTCCCGGACGCCGGCCGGTTGGAAGTTTGAACCCCGCTAAGCTAACCCGAGAGAGCGGAACAATGAGGGAGAGCCAGCCGGACCGCCGGACCGCCGCCGGCCGCTGCTGCCGCCTCAGCTAACGGCTAGCTAGGAGCAACTGGGCGGTCAAAGCCGCAAAACTCCCCCATGACGGATTAAACTCCGACTTTTACCGCTCCCTCCGCTTTTTGAACACTTTGACTGTTATTTCCCGGTCTGAGGTCCACTTCTGGAAGGCTTCCTTCTACAGGCAACAAGTTTTTTTCCCGGTCGGATATGGAGACGGACTCGGTGGCAGGCGACGTGGAGTCTGTCCACGGCGGACTAAGCCTCCTGGATCCCCTGGTGGACCGGATCCTGGTGGACACCGTGTCCCAGCAGCAGGGATGGCTCCGAGTTTACGGTAAGAAAACCTCACACAGAGGAGGAGGGGGTGCTTTCACCGGGGTGGGTGGGTGGGTGAGAGGTGGGGGGCAGGTAGTCCGGAGAGCGGCTACCGTGCGGAGAGCCAGGTAACAGCCGTGGCCCAAGGCCGAGGTCATGGCGGCCGCCGCTGGCCGGCAGGAAACCTGAGCCGCTGGGGCTCAGTGTGTCTGTTGCTGCCTCTCCTGGCGGTGACCTTTACTCTGCTCCTGCTGGCTACGGATGCCCTCAGTTTTCACTCCTGTTCCCTGAGACAGAGGTCAGAGGTCACCCCCCTACAGCTGGACTTAGGGGCCTGGATCCCTAAAGTCCATGTGTGTGTGTGTGTGTGTGTGGGGGGGGTACTTTTGGCTCTTCAGAAATAGACCCACTTCAATGTCCCCTTCATAACTGTAAGCTTTACTCCCTCAATCTTACAACAGGTTTAACAGTAGCCACTTAAAATTAAGAGCTAATTCAAGGGTATTTTGAAGAACTGTGATACACATGTGGGACCTGGGTTGGTGTTGATGGGGTTAAATTTAATACTCAGCTTGAGTTTGTAAACCTGTGTGTGGTTATCATTCTGACATACCTCCCATTATGACAGTTTGAGGAACTGATCCCATTCCTCCTTTATATCCTAAGAGATTCATCTGCCTGGTTTCATCACTGTCTGTTCAGGAGCGTCTAGGTTCCATGTGTTGAAAGTGGAGGCTTGGATCTAAAGTCCGCGTTGGAGGAAAGGTGAGGGGTCAGGGGTCACCAAGAACAGTAGCATTCCCCCAGTGGTGGTGTGGATGTTCACCATAGAGTTGTTCCCAAGTCACTTTCTTCAGCCCGGTGTTGGCGACGGACAGATGGGCAGAGGTCACCAAACTCGTGAGGAAAGGTGCTGCGGAGAATTGGTGGCATTCACAGTGAGCGTTGTGTCGTGTCGAGCAGGAGCCGTCTGAACACTGTGGCCCCGACTGGGCAGAACACTGGGTGAAATGACTCAGAGCTTTTCTCCGTCGGGCTCAACATCAGATACCAACATTGGAGCTGTTGTGTAATCCCCCCCCCCAGGATTTTTCTTCCCTTTTTTTTTCCTTTTCAGGAATCTGTGAGACTAACTTGTGCAGAAAATAGTTTTCCATGACAGTAAGTCACTCTGCAGTGACGAGGTTGTCATGCCCCCCCCCCCTCGCTGGGCTCTGCAGGAAGTGAATGAACTCCTGGTGACTTGTTTGCCTGTGTTGCTCACAGTTTGAGAGAACCGGGAGTCAGAACCAGCGTCCACACCCTCAACTCCAGGCAGAGCCTGTCTTAATTTTATTTGAGGGTCAGGTTCGTCCTGGGTTCCAGACTGGATGGTGCAGGACCGGTGAAGAAACCTGGACCTTCTTCGCTGTGTTCACAGTACACGGGGAGCGAGGGAGAGTTCAGCCGCTGGTCAGAACACTCTGCTGATTTCAGCTCTCAGGTGTGTAGGAGATCTCACTGGGTACCTGTGTGCTGACATGAGGGGTCTTAAAACAATTCATTCAAACCAAAAACTCTAACATCCAGCTAAAATCATTATCTTTTATGTTTAAATTTCCACAAAAAATTAAAAACTGTGAAAAATTGCTATTACCACATTATTTCTCTGAACTTTCAAATGTCTTTTATCCAAACAAAACTATTGATATTCAATTTTTTAAATGATTTCATTTTAACAAATTGAAGATGTACATTAATTTTCAAATGAACCGGAAGCAGGACTTTCCTAAACCTTAAAGTGAGATTAACTTAGAAGCTCTTCAGCAAGATGAGGCCGTTAGTCTGAAGTGAGATTGGCTGTTAACAATGACACAGAACAGAGAAAAAGCAGCGAATTGTCACAGAATCTGACGTCAGCAAATGGTTGGAGGTTTTAGTTGATGAAACACTTTAACAATTAGCTGATTAACAAAATAGTTTTCAGTTAATTTGCTGCTGGTGCACGGATTGTTTCATTAATGTACAGAATTTGCCTCCAGAGGAATCTCTGCAGTTTAGTCTTTAGTAAACTGGCTATGGTGTTTGCTATTCATATGCCCCCTGAACACAGCACTGGTGTCTGGGGAAGCAGGACTGTGTTAGGATGTTGCTGCCCCCCCGACCCCCTGTGTAGGAAGAGTGTGATGTCAGCAGCCAGTTTGTGCCGGTGATCTCACCCAGCAGGACTCCGGCTCTGGCATCCGATCCCCGCTGCCATCCACAGCTCACATACCTCAGACAGATCTGACAATGGCCGCTGCCGTGCTGCCTTCACATCCACCTCACCCAGAAAAAATGCACAAACGATCTCTTTGTGTCGGGCTGCAGGTAGTTTGGGGCCTGTTTTCTACTTCAGGTCTCTCAGGTCTTTGGCTCTCAGTTGTTCAGTCAGGGCTGAGGTCAGCAGGTGATGATGCTCCGTTTACCAGCAGAGGATGATCTCACCGGGTCCACAACAAGATCTATATCTCTTCCCCTTCTCTCTTTTCTACTTCCCAAACAACTCTCTAAAAGTCATTAGGTCGTCATAATGTTGGTTTATGAAGTTTTAATCACAACGTACCTGCATTGAAAAGAAGAACAGATTTATGGGAGCGTCTGATGTGCAGTCATGGTAAAAGATGAATGTACAGTTTAGTGGCAGTAATTTAACGACTTCAAATGATCTGAAATCAATGGATGCCTCTGCTGCCTTTATTAATCATTAACGCATCATGTTCCACTTTGTACTGGATCATCCATTAGAGATAACCTCTGGTCTGGAGAGAGTCTGGATGTAATCCCGTCTTTATTGACCCAATAACGCCCATGACGCAGCTTCTCAGGCTTGTTAGCAGATGAGTGGAGTTGCTAACAGGCTGCTCTGCAGATGTTTTCCAGAGGAAAAGTGGTCAAACACTGCATTGTGAGGTTTCTCTGAAGTGTCAAGTTAACAGCCCCCGTACTCTTCAGAGTAGAGCTCAGACAGTAAGTCCGATATATAGGTGATCTGAAGACTGTTCTACAAATGGATTAATTGTTTAGGCCAATGGTGTCGTTGGAGGATTTAACGGCTTTCTGGTCTGATCTTAATCCTCCTTCCGTCCAATCTGTTGTCATCTGTTGTTGAGGACGTTCTCCTTTCTCACTGACTGTCTGGTCTTTGTAGGTTTCAGTACAGAGAGATCCAGGACCTCTTTAGCCTAGCTTAGCACAAAGACTGGGGGCAGGGGAAAACTGTTAGCATAGCTCCACCTTCCAATGAAATTGATTAAATTGTCTGCTTTAATTTGAGATGAATCTGTGAAATTTCATCTCATGCCACCCCCCCCCCCGCCCCGAATCGGTCCACTCCAGAGTGAGGTCTGAGCCTGGTGCTGCTGTTTTAATCCGTCTCTGTGTCAGCTTGTTAGAAGCATCGACTGAGTACTATCCAGAGAAAGGCTGCTGTATATAAGCCTGTTAAAGCTGACGGCACACAAATGCTTAAACACAGGATTTATCCTTTTTTCTGCCCCCCATCCCCCAACCCCCACTGAGTGTGAGCAGTCATCATTCAGATGTTAAGTTGGCTCAGAGGGACATGAGAACATATGGTGTATAATTTCATCTTCTGACTGATTAATTCTCCACCGTGACTTGTTCGGACAGATTTCAAAAGGAGAAGAAGGGGGAGAGAAATCTGACAAATATGACAGGTGATTCAACGACAACAGGAAATCCGTTGTTCTCAGGCCTTAATTAGATCATGTTAATTAAATACTACACCGCAGATTACAGCTTCAATACTGCACTGCGGCTTAAATTTGGGAGAATTTTGGGGGAAAAATCCTCATCCCATCAGCTTGTCTGAAGGTGAAGTGAAGCTTTGTGTATTTTTTTATTTTTTTTTTTTTTGAACATTTCCACCTCCGTGCATCCTGAGCTGAATGTGTCGGGTTTAAACTCCCAGACTGGACTTTGAACTGGATCAGACTTCAGTTCACTGTGATGGAGGAGAAAGAGAGAAGCTTGTAAAATCCTCATATAAGATGGAGCTGGAGAAACTGTGACAGGCTGAAAAACACTGGATGCAGCATCATGAACAAGGTCTAGATTTTCTTTTACCTTTTTCTGTTCTACAAATTCGAAAAGTAGATGAAAACTGAAGTAACACAATAAGTCTAAGCTCTGGTATTACATTTGATATCCCACATCAGTCGTTGCTGCTCTGTTACTACTGAGGCAGGACTAGAGAGGCTCCAGATTCCCCCTGTGGGGTCAGAGGTCAGGACAGGGAGGGTCCCCTTCCTCTGTTCTGCAGCAGGGTGCTCTCAGTGAGGCCTGGCAGCCTTCTGATCGACGGAGGCTGGCAACACGCTGCCTGCTGAGGTTTCTAGCGTCCATGTTGGATGGGAACTGAGAGGCTGAGAGGCTTTGTCATCCCCAAGCCAATTCACGCCTGAGATTCCTGCCGGAGCGAAGCGTCCCTGTGGGGGGTTGGGGCGCCGGGATTGAACGTTTGGTTCGTTTTTCCTCTGTGGCCGCAGGTGTGAAACAAGCTGATTTCCGCTCAGAATAGACCACTGCTGTTTTCACTCATGCTCCTGCAGAGCAGTGACATAGATCCAGACTCATTCTCCAAGTATGACGCATTTAAAAGCATAACATGTCATAATATGGTTCTAAGAAGTATAAAATTCAACGTACCCATGTTGAAGGGGGACATAGGTATGGGGGCTTTTTGGCTCAGAGAGAGACAACAGCGTCCAAACAGAGTAAATTAACTACAGAAAACCTTCAGGAGAGAAGTTTTCCACCATTGTGGGATTCATGTCGAGACTACAAAGACACAGAGTTGTTGGAAAGAGCTGGGGGGGAGTTGACACAAGGAGGAAATGACATCAGCTTTTGACCTTGAAACATAGTTTCACAACAGTAAAAAAAAAACAAAATCATTTTGACTTCAGAACACTTGGTAGCTTGTCTGAAGGGAGATGAAGCTGCAGTTCGAGGCCCGGTGTCGGCCCGGTGACGGCCCGGTGACGGCTCCATGCCAGCGAGCGGGTCCAGGTCCATGTCTGTCTTGAGGACAATGGAGGCTGATCAGAGGAGGAAATGGAAAGTTCCTTGCAGGCCTGGCTGTTATTGGGATGGGAAGGGGGGGGGGGGGCTGGAGACAGGATTTCCCCCCTTGAAACAAAACAAGAGTCTTAACTACGCTGGTCAAAAATAAGCTGATGTCTATTTCAGGACACAGAGTGGAAAAACACAGGAGGAGGGGTTTTCAATAGGGATCCACCAGGACCAGACCACATCAGGTGGTCTCTAAGATGATGGGGGTCAAAAATTTGAGAACTTAGTGTCATTTTTTTGAATATTATGTTAAACTTTAGTTCAGTTCAGCTGAGCAGCACTTGCGCCTCTTTTATTTAATGTTTATGGATAATGCTGAGTTCTGTTCGGTTTCTTATCGTTTCGTATTAACTTTGCCAGCATGGTGGTGCAGAGGCTCTGCGGCCTCTCAGCAAGAAGGTTCCGGGTTTGGACCCCAGTTCGGTTGGGCCTGAGCTTGCATGTTCTCCCCTTACCTGCATGGGTCTATCCCGGTGCTCTGGGGTACTGGGGTTCTCCAGCTGCCTCCTGCGGTCCAGAGTCCAGCAGAAGATGAGAATGAGCTGACGGACGGATCATTGGTTTGGTGTCTGGTCAAGGTGGCCGGTGTGTCTCGGGTTATTTTCCGGCAGATGTCTTCCTGTCTAATCCCAGTCTCCTTGTTGACATAATACCAGGTCCCTGCTGAGGCCAGGCAGTAATCAGATTACTTCAGTGGAGGTGAAACAGAGACAGAGAGAGCTGTGAGCTTTGACTACAGAGCAGAGGTGGATGGGTGTTGGTGAGTGGCTGCAGATTAACGCGCCTCAGCTGTGATTGCAGATTAGATTAGATGATGGTCTGCTGTCACGTGAGCTGTGACTGTCCTCCACATGTTGACCAGGAGGGAGGAAATAAGTGGTGCTTTGCTTTGCAGTTTTTAGCTTTGAACGTTTTCGGTGCCGTTAGTTTGTCCAGATGTTTGACTCATTGAAACGTTAAACCCCGTAACTCCAGTTAAGGCCTAATAACTAATGCACTAAACTAATTTCCATTAATCCTGAATCTGTTGATTGTTTCCTCGGTCATTTGTTTGATCTGTGAAACATCAGCAAACTGTGAAAAAGGCCGATTCCTGAAACCTTCTGAACGTTGCCGTTTCCTGTTTATCAAATAGAGGGATTTTCTGTTTTCCTGCGTTTCCTCTCACACGTGACTGAACATCTCTGGGCTGTGGACTGTTGGTCCAATAAAACAAGATGCTTGTAGTGCTCCCCTTGGACTGACGGACATGTCTCTGACAGTTTAATAATGCAAATATTAGTCGCTAATGACTATAACTGTTGCTTCCAGCTCCAGACTAATCGATTAATTGATTAATCGCAACTTCGTCTCAGTTGCGACTTCTGCATCTCCCCGGTTTATTAGCACACTTATTTTTGTTATCACGTCATGTGCAGATCAGCTTCTCTGTAAGTGGGTTAAGTGTCTAGTCGACACTTGATGTCTTCAAATGTCTGACCCACTAACATATTACAAAACGGAGCGAGACAACAGTTGCTCTTCTTACAGAAGCTCACATTTTTATTCCAAAAATCACAGGTGCTCATTAATCATCTGTTAGTTGACTTACACTTCATCGAGTAAATAAATTTCCAACTCCTGTTTTTTTGGTTTAATTTTAATTTGTGTATAAATTACAGAAAGGAAACACCTGAAAATGGCGAAAAAGTCCTCAACAAAATCTTTTGTGGAGGAAACAAAACTTCACTAGGGTTCTTATTTTTTTTTATCATTTTCTGAAAATTCGGTTGAATGGAAAAGGGCTGTGGTTCCAGCTCTGGTTGGGTCAATAGAAAAGCTAAAGACAAGTCCAGGGACAGTGACAGTTGTTCTCAGTGTCCATCAATGTTCCTGTCCTCAGAGCAGTGACGTCAGGGAAGCCCCCCCCCACTCCTAGCAGGAGGGACTTATGGGAAATTTACCCAGGATTCCTGAGGATCGTGCCCCTCCCTCAGCTGGCATGAAGTGGCTGATTTATGCGTCTCTTTAAGTCTGAGGGTTATTTTTAGCGCAAGGCTGCTGCTGGGTCTCACTGCCAATTCCGGCAGAATAGGGATGAGAACTGGACAAAGTGGCATCTAATGAGTCCGTGGGGGCCGGGACATTTTGGTTTTTATTCAACCCCCCTGAGTTCTGTGTCCCTGTTCTCATGCATCGCGGCGACAGATGTGGCGTCCAGCGCTCGTCCGTCGTCCTGTGGGTCTCCACCTGATTAGCTTCCTCCCGGTGTCCCTGTTTGTCTTCGCTGCTCCCAGTGATTTGCAGGAGCAGAAATGTTTGCTACACCTCCTGTCTGGGCTGAATGCCAAGAAATGAATGAGATTTCAGATTTCACATCCGATTTATTGTTTTACGGTGTGTCTCCGAGTCCTGCGCGTCCGGATTAGCAAATTTGCAGAGCTTGAACTGACGTGCTAATGAAAGACCCGCTCTCCAACCTGTGCACAGAATTATATAAGCTAGAGAACGTGAAGATAGGTTGAATCACGACGCCGTTGACCAGGACCCAGTGCCGCTCTTGGACCAGGCCCCCTCGTGTTTCCCAGGCAGAAGCTGCAGGTGTGAGGAGGCTGAAAACTGAGAGGTGTGAACGTCTCCAGGCGTCTTCCTGTTTCTCCATGTAGTTGAAGCCTGCCGCTGCCTCCACGGCCTACGACGGAGGTGTTTACAGCTCTGTTGGGTTTCCTAGTGAGTGAGTCTGGACCCGGGGATGGTCCAACTTATACTCAGTGGGGAGGAGTCGATGAGATGCCTCTAGTGTCACAAGAGGTAAAAACTCAGTGGTTGGACCACGCATTGTATGAACAGTCTAAATTGATCCATGGACAGTGATTTTATATTGTGTTTTATTAGTCTGGGTTCTTGAGATGTTGGTGCCTCAGACACTAATGGATTTAAAGGACCAGTTCACCTTTTTTCTTGTCCGTTACAGTCTTTTCAGAACAGTAGTCCCTGTGTTTCCCTGGAAAAGAGCAAAAAGAGGGAACTCTATGCCATAATTGTCCAACTCACACAGCTGAAGTCTTATATTAGCTTTAGATAAACTTTTCAATTGGTCCTTATACAGAAGGAGGACTGTAGACGCCCCCCCACGCTGGAATCTCCCGGTCCCTGTTGTCTGGTGGTGGGCGGTCGGCGGAGGACTTGGCTCTGTCCAAGCCTCCTCGGCTTAGCCCGCCTGGGTCTTAACTCTGACCTACATGCAGCGTCGTCCCGGACACCAGGCGCTTCGTTATCCAATAAATGCCTATATGTGGGTCACTTGGGTGGCGTGTCTTTTAAAGCCTGGGCTCACCACAGCCCAACGGGGAGGTGGAGGTTTACTGGGAGGGGGTTGTTTCAAACTGGAAAAGTCTCAGAAAACAATATATTTAACCGAGTTACAAATCCTGTGCACATAATTCACAACTAATGTGTGTTTCACCAGTCACAAATGGCAAACTAACCCTTGAATACTTTTCCTAGGTCTTTAAACTAATTCCTTCATCTTCCTCAGTCAAGCTTTCACATTCCCTCTATGCACAAAACATCATGTGTCTAGCAGCTTACTGGAGACAGTGTCAGAATAGTTGAAAACTGATTAAACTGTTTATGGGATCTTCATTGTCTCTTGAGTTATTGCCTTGAGTGCTGGATTTTTTTTACAGTGTGCAGGTAGCAGATAAAGATGTGTTTCCCTGTTTCACTTATAATGTGTCACTGATATCCAGTGGCAAAAAAATGGAAGGGTAACAACAGCTGCTTTGGAAAGGTCCAAGAGCAGAAAATTACCCAATTTCACAATTTGCATAAAAATCCAGGTGGGAACCTGGCGGAGCACACACCTTCTGGTAGCTGTGTTTGTTCTGCATCGTCCAGGTTTGCCGCCTATTTTAGAGGCTCCCGCTGATTTTCATGCCTGGTGATCCTCTTAGAAAGATACTTGACCTCCTGAAACCTGCTCCTGACCAGGTAACTACCCCACTCTTCTTTGACAAGCCAGCAGTCAGCCATTGTTCCAGGAGGACCAACCCACGTTTAATCAGGTGTATGACCGTATCCTGCGGCTGGTGGCACTCAGGAGTTTGATCTCTAGACTTTCACGTTTGTGCTGTAGAAGATAATCCAGGTTGTTCACGGAGACACAGCTGCTTGACTTTAAAAGGAAAAACCCACCTCTGACATCTGACAGCCAATCAGACAGCAGCGTGGCAGCAGGTGGTCAGACCCACCTGACTCCACAATGAATGATCAGCCTCTGTTACCACTTCCAATCGGATCCAAGAGAAAATAAAAAACATTTTGAGCCTCTTCTTTCTATGTCCTGCATTAGTCCAGAATCATTTTAGTGGTACAGAGTAACATTATTAATATTATAATATCAATTACTTACTCTATTCCACTAAAACCTCCTGCCAGCCCCAAACGAACCGTCGTCTCCACTGAAACCACAAATTATTTAGAAGGATCTAGAAGTTTGTTCATGGTCTCACTGTCACTGTGGTGGGGCCATATACAATTCAAGCAGTGATATAACAGCAGGTGTCAACATGTTTTTGATAGAAACTTTTTAGTATCATCATCTATAAATGATTGAGATACTTGGTCGGAGGATATGTTCTTCTGAGGATGTGATTCTGTCAAAGCAGTGTTAGTTATCAGAGCAGTTAGTGATGTTACACCCTCCCCCCCCGGCATCTCTGACCTTTCACCTGTAGTTGCTGCAAACACTTGTGATCGAGGGTCTTTAGTCTTTTTCTTCACTGTGTGTGACTCAGTCCTAATGATTGACACCTAAAAGCCTCAGATGTAAACTGCTGCCTGAACAACAAACCTCCTCGTTTCCATATGAATCAACATGCAGAGTGAGTCCTGCAGGGAATTCTTTTTCTCGCTCTCTTTCTGTCTTTCTTTCTTTCTATCTCTCTTTTCTTTCTTTTCCTGCACCCTGCTTCCTTCTGCTGCTGCTACAGAGCTTTTCCACATGTTTAATCATCAGCAGAGTGCAGTAAAATTAAGTATCCATCCTCTGAGGGTCTCAGAGCTGATCTCATGACGATGAGTTTTCTAACAGCATCACCCCTCCCGTGGGATGCTGCTTCTGTTTCCTGTCTGAACACAGAGGCCTCAGGCCCTACCCAGGGAGGGGGGAGGCAGCATTCTTTAATGTTGATGAATATTTAAAAGCCCCTTGTTAGGCGCAGGCCCGAGAGCTAACAGAGATTTAACCTCTTAAACCCCACTGATCTGTTGGTGGTGGTCATTATAAACTCAATCTGTTCAGCTGAGATTTGTTCAGACCCACAGGACTTTTATTTTAAATCTGAATGGAGTTAAAAAAAAAAAAAAAAGTTTCCAAAGATAAGAAAACTTAGGGGCTGAGTTTTGGGGGAAATGTCTATAAATGATGTCAAAGGAATCTAGAATATCCCAGTTTTTAGACAGACTCCATAAATATGAAGTCTTTATGGAGCAACATGATACTGTTTATACAGTGTGTGTGATACTATCAGACAGACTGAAATAAGAATGTTTCCAATCTTAAAGCCGCCTAAGTGGGATTGTCAGGGGGAAAAAAAAAACATAAGGGGTTAGAGGTTGTGATAAGGGGATATTTTGTGGGACTTTGTTTTCTTTTTTTGTTTGTTTTTTACAATTTATATTGTACACCAAACTGATAGCAGTGTAGAATGATTTGTTATTGCACTATTGGAGTGGATGTATTGCTCGTTTAAGATATAGCTTCTGGAAAGATTTATAGCTAATCAGTGGAGACTTTCCATTGAGTCTTCATAGTGACTCTTTCCCAGACTGTTGAGGAGAGATTATCAAACTGAAACCAAACCAACATATGTTTGTAGTTTAAATTTTATTGATCTCTGAGAACACATAGCCTGACATTCAACTTTAAGTGGTGTCATTGTTCATTTAAAAAAAAAAAAAAAGGAAACAGGTTGTAATTTGATGAGGAAAAACAACAAGAACTATGTGGGCAGTTTCAGTTTCTACCCCCTTCATACGGGAAACCACGGTCTACTTCTCTGCTTTTTGGTGAAATCTGATTGGCTGGGGCCCGCAAGAAGCTTGGTCGTGATCTGACGCTCCACTTCCTCCCAGGAAGACAGTCACCAGCCTGTTGAGAAAGAGCGAGATAGTCGCTCTGACTCGGCGTTGACATGAAGACAAATGTGAGCTGACAGCTCCTTGGCGGTCAGACTCTGAGCAGATATGAGCTGTTAGGTCGGTGCGTTCGTGTTGGGGCACAGCTGTCGGCAAACCAGCTGTTTCAGACATTTTGGAGGCTTCCATCTGCTCTCTGGCACTGCCTGCAGGAGGCCTGTGTGCTGGACCATGAGTGGAAGTTGCGCCCCCCCTAAGGGCTGCCAGGGCCCCTGTTTAGCATCGTACCACTGGCACCATTACAGCAGGCCTTGGCGGAGATACCACTCCGAGCCGACTCCTCAGCAGCTATCGGACACACACAAGTGGAAAACATCTGCTCACCTGGCACCGAGGACGGCCAAGATGTCCTCACCTGAGGGCAAAGGGCACATCATAGAGGCCCTCCACCCGCGGCTGCCCAACTTATCGCGGTTCAGCATTGTCCCGACCGACAGGGCCAGAGATCGGGCCCGGGAAGGCCAGGTGAGGCCCGGCCCCCTGCTTCGGACCTTCCCCTACCTCAGGTCCATGTCCGAGCCCGCCGCGGGCAGCAGCCCGGAGAGGACGGCGCTAAGGCAGGTTGTGTCGAATGCCCATCGACGAGCTCCCTCTGTTGGCAGCTTCTTCCACTCATTCTCTCGGAGGATCAGCAGAGTCCTGAGGGACGAACCCCAAATGGAGGGAGGAGAGTCTGGTAGGAGAGATTCAGGTTCCCCTGGGTTTATGTGGTGTTGGGCATCAAAGGTATATCAGTTAAACAAGTAGTCAACGCAATTTTATTCTGTCATCCACTTTTAAGTCAACATGTTGTACTGGTTAGCAAACATCCAGCTACGGATAAACGTGTTTCTTTCTCTGTGTCCGGTCTCCGAGTCCACCTAGTGGATCTGATTCGCAAAGATGAAAGTTTGTTCAAGAAAATTGTTAAAAGGTCAACTAGTAATGAAAACAATCAGTTGCAGCAGCAAAACTTTTCTTTTTACTTCAAACTTGTCTGCAGGTGATGTTATTGTAGTGAACAGTGATTGTGACCAGGCCCATTTCTGTCCCCTGATCAGATGCCGTCTTTAAAACCGCCAGCTTTTTGAGTTTCTCAAACTTTCTGAAATTAGCATCAGCTTTAACATTTGATGAATTATCAGAAGCTTTATAAATAAAGGAAATTATGTTCACATATTATTAACCTGCTCTGGAAATGTTTCATGCTAGAAACTTTGAGCTACTGCTTCTATGACAGAAGAAGATGCTGATGGAAACTCTGCACCAGAAAACTGCCCTTTTGAATCTGCCTTTTGAATCTGATCTGATGATGTCAGGTCATATTAGCTCCTCATTAAAGTAGACATGTGTTACTACAGGCTGTGGGAACTGGGAGGGATTGAGGAAGATTACCTGTGTTTGGAGAGATGGAATCAATGGAGATAGCAGTTGATTTTTTTTTTCTTTTTTGCCGATTTCCAGAGAAAGTCCAGCAACTCAGTTTGTCGACATTTCTCAGGCTCATTGGCTTGCTGAACACCAACCGTCAGATACTTTCCTTCCACAATGATATGTCAGAAATAGCATAAGAAAAATTTTTAAAAAAGAGTTTGAGAACCCGTTGACATTTCCGTCCCATCATATGAGACAAGTAAAAGCGGAGGCTGGAACCTGCTGTTTTGTTTTTTTTTTTTTTTGCTTTAAAATCATTGCCAGTACATTTTCTGGATTAAAACACTAATTTTTTAGCTAACTAATTCAGCTGTGGTATCCATTAACAGATAACCCTAACCCTATCCATTAACAGGTAACCCTTACCCTAACAGTGAACGTAGCAGGGTTATCAAAGCTGACACAGTTCTTCCACCTTTCATGCTGAGTGTACTTTTGAAGTTTTTGGGGAGAACCGAAAAACGGTTTCTCATCTGTCGTCACTTTTGTTCTGGTATCAAAATGCGTTTCCTGACTAAACCCACCGCCTGTGTGAATACAGCCAGTCGACGGGTGGGACTCCTGCTGCCACTGCCGCTGTCCGAGAGCCCGAAAAATTGACCTGCAGCTGCTGCGGAGCAACATTTACATTCATTCAGTGTGTAATGCTCAGCCGAGCAGCCAGTTTGAAGGTTAAGTTATGCTAATTGCGTTTTCCTCCGGAACACTGCATGATGTGCAGACGAAATATTTGCAGCCAGACGATAATGAATGTGTTTTCATGCAGAACAGAGGACTGACGCCTGCAGAGGAAGCACTGCCTCTGGATTGTCTGTTTCATTAGTTTATAGAATGTCCACTCTCACTTTTAATATTTGTATCAAACTCTGGACAAAAGCATTACATTAAAGGAATAAAAAAACAAAAAAACAAAAAACAAATTTGCAAGTGAGCAAACAAACAGGCTCTGGTAAATATTAAGTAGTCACCTAAAAGAAGCCATTTTATAACCTACTCAGTATTCGTTCGATTCGTTTTAAGATTTAACGCTGCTTGGATTAATCCTGTGAAGTATAATTTCTGTAAACTGATTGTAAATGACACCCATTGCCCTGAGCTCCAGTTTAATACATAGTTTTGGAGAATAGTCATGTTAAGAAGGGTGAGGTTTAAAGGAAAAGCCAACGGGAAGTTTCTCAGCCAGGTGCCCCCCCCCCCCCCAACCCTCCAGAACAACTTCAGGTCTGCTTGGCTGTTGTTCCCCAAGTCTTTGCACACCATTGTTCTGAAACATATTCCCTCATTTAGTGTTGTGATGATGGCAGTGGAGAGTCCTGTCCAACACTCAGTCCAAAATCTCCCATTGGTGTTAAACTGGGTTGAGATCTGGAGACTGTGAAGACCACAGCATATGGTAAAAAACCTTAGTGACCACCCCACCCCACTCTGTGGACAGGGGCTCTGTCACCCTGTTTCTCCGCTTAGTTTTTCTGGTTTTTCTATTCTATGACAGTGGCAGATGATGATGTTTTTAATATGTTGAATTCGCCACAGCTAAATTTAGACAGTTTAGTTCTGACACAGGGCTGTAGAGGGTTAACAAAAACCTCATCATGCCAAACCCGAGATCGTCGCCCTCGACTACAGTGTTGATTGGATCTCCACGATTACATTAAAAACCAAGTAATCAAGGATTTGTTTAACCTTAGAAACCTGTTTTGACTGGTTTGATCTGTTGTCCTGCAGTGTTTGTAGCAAGCTAAACATCGTTCTGGAGGTTCCTTGAAACAGTTCCAGAAATTCATAATACTGATTTAGCAATAATGACCACGTATGATCATCTGTACACCAGAATATGTAGGTTTGGTTCGACCATATCAGAACAAATTTATCATCACAGTATGTGAAATTCAGGAGAAAATTCTGTCATTTTGAAAAAGGAAAAAAGTATGATACAAGTACAATTAATTTAACCCATCAAGCTAAATGAAAGGACAAAAACAAACACAAAAGAGCTGAGTGTCATCCGCTGTGAGTTTAGAAAAGCAGAAATATTTTCTCCATCTTCTATTACTGAGGTCTGCTCTTCATAAATTGAGGTGATGAACAAATTGAGGCGGTTCTTGTAAACTGCTCTGCATGACGGCATTATATAAATATCATTGTACGATAGAGAAAGTTGGCGTGTTACTCACTGGCTTCAGCCCCCGTCCCCCCCCGTCCCCCCACCCCCCATCTCTGTCCCACACCGGTGATGTATGTTTCTGCCGTATATCTGTGCTCATCCATCATCTGAAGTGGCAGTGAGCCGTGTTATCTGTCACCTCCCAGCGGCCTCGGCTTGCTTTGGTCACCAGGGCGCTTGTCCCTCGCTGTAAATTTAAAAAGCCGGGTCGAGGGGCGCTTGAGCAGCCGAGGACGTAAGAGAAGATTTAATTTGATCTCTGATTCAGTGGTTTATGGGAAATGTTGTCCTGTGCGAGGAGGAGGAGGAGGGTAAGAGCAGCTCTGTAGGGAGAAGACACAGTCAGCTCAGGAATCTGGTTTGATGAGGAAACTTGGATGTGGTCTGGAGTTTTCTACTGAAAAAACTTAAATAAACTCAGACTGCTGACGCCTCATTAACTGCACATAAACTGCTAAACAGCCCCAACCCTCACAGCTCAGAGCTGTTTGTGTTTTGCTCTGTGTGTCCTCAGGTTTTTAACACAATGAATGGGAGAGAGTCACTGCTCCAGGAATATAAAAACCATGTCCATGACAAACTGTATCGATGGCACTAAACGAAAAAAGTTTAAATTAATGGATTTTATCCCTCATGTTATTATCCTTTGCTTATATTTGGTGGAGAGTTATTCAACCAAACATTCCCATAATGTTTTGTTGGATGTAGAAAATCAGTTGAACCAGCAGTGACCAGCCCCTGTCTGCAGTGTAGCCGTGGACGTACAGACAACTGTCACTGGATCACTGTGACACTGAAGGAGACAGGGAGATTCTGAATGGAGTTCTACAGCTATAAGCAGCATCTTTTGTATGAATTCTAAACACATTTATAGACTTTTATTCATGATGACATCAGATATAGCGATATTATCAGTGTGTAAAGTGTGTAAATCACAATGAATCTAAAAGCTTGTGTGTGTGTGCGTGTTTGTGTGCTTGGATTTGGCTGAGTTATGACTCAGTGCGCTGAGGTTTTGAGCACCTTAATCTCATCCATAATCTCTGTGCTACAGCCTCTGCTGCTGCAGCTCCAACCGCTGAGCGGTCAAATCAGCAGCCAAACTACAATAACTAACTTCCTGTCTCTCCCTCAATACCCCCCCTCCCCGGCCCCCTCTTTTTTTTTCTTTTTACTCTCCAGCTCTGCTCTGGGATCAGTCAACATAAAATCCGTCCCCCTGTCCACCATCATACCAAAGATTTTCAGGGTTTTGAATGTTTGTTCTACTTTTAACTTTCAGTTCCTTCTGTCTGAAAATAAAGCTGCAGAGACTTGAGACTTGTGAAACAGACAGAGTCCAGTGGTTATGTTGTTGTAGAACATTTCTATAATCCGTGAGAATACTGAATATTTACTTCTCAGATGTAACAGATGCCTCGGAGATGGATTATTGTTCTCAGAACAGTTTCATGTCTCTGAAAGTTGTTTTTTAAATTTGATTCTGCAGTGAAAATGTCAGTCAGCAGTCAGTAGTAAATAAATGTGTGTTAGTGTTGAGCAGGAGCTGCAGTTATACAGAGGGGTAGTATGAAAGTTTCCAGCAAGCCCAAAGCATGCTGGGTACTAGAAACCACAGAGTTCTCGCTTCTCAACACACATGCACACACATGCACACGCACACATACACATAAAAACAACATGAAAACATAGAGGACTGATTCATCCGCCTGTTCTCATACTCTTGCGTTTCCGTGTGAAATGAACAGCTACTGCTAATTGGAGGCTAATTAATTTAGTATTTGTGTGTGTGTGTGTGTGTTTTGTTGGCAGGCCATGTGTTTTATTGTGTTTTGGCTCAGGGTATCCTGACAGAGAAACCAGAGGGCTGTTGAACAAAACCCAGATAGCGGATTAAGCCGGATTTTTCAGAAATCCTGGCTTAATTCAGCTTGGACTTGGTTTTAATTAGATCAACATGTTTTTACCATCTGCAACAATTTCAGCAACTTTTATGTCTCTGTGGGATAAAATCATGACTCTTCTTTCCTCCGAAACTGTTGCCACAAGTAAACAAAACTAACTGATGCTACACAGCTGATGTAGCAAGTAGTTAACTAATGAGAATAATGACCCAATGGTATATTAAAATATTGCTGATATTGTCAGTTAACCATAAGAACCAATAGTGACACAGGTTTCACAAACCCAGATAGTGATGCATTTGTGGCCATTGAAATTATTTTCAATATTTCCCATAATATTCTATTAAGAAAACATGACACTTAACTGTTCTGGGTTAAAACTGCACTGATAATTATAAAAGAGCGCATACGTAGCCTAAAAAAATAAACTTACTAACCACACATCTCATCTGAATCTGTCTTAACAAGCCTCTAAGGACACACCGGTCATTTTCTCATGTTAAGAGTTGTTTCTACACTTTGATGTGAAAGTGTGAGTCAACGTTCGGCTTCTCAGGAAAATATCTATGAATTTCTGTTCATACAGAACAAACATGAACTTGTCGACAAATTAAAGTGAAATACTCGGTGTGACATACGTCGCATGTGTCTTCTGCATTTCAGCATCAGAGAATCTGTTATTGACCCAAAATGTCTTTAGAATAAAGCTGAGAACGCTCCTGTGTGAGAATAAACTTACACCTGTTTTGACAGTTGTACCTGCCCATCCTGGCTCCGCCTTTGTGAAATGTAAAAATGATGAGCCGATCAGGTCAAGTCAAGCCTCGATTTTCACGTTATCTGGAATTTCTTTATTCTACGTTTGTGAAATAGCCCTCTGTTCATCAGAGATTTGTATGTGTGCGTGTGTCTTCCTTTTGTATGTAAATTGTCCCTCCACAATAAAAGCCTTCACGGTAACAAAAGGAACCCCGAGCAGTTCGTCTGAGCTCATTAACCTTTCAGAGCGGGGACACCGGCGCCGGGGGAGTGAAAGCCTCCAGCGCCGACCACATTGATGCAGTTACATTGTAAAAACACAGCGTTTTGTCTCAGCTTTGGTTCCAATCCAGAGCTTTTTCCCAAAACACTCTACGGAGTGAAATAGTTTGAAAACAACATTCCTCTGTTGCTGCTCTGCTCTTTTAGCAGAGTCACCACTTGGCGTGTGTTGTTGTCTTCAGGACAAGTCGGGCAAATTGGAAATTCCCTCCTTTGTAAATGCAACCCCTGCAGAAGACAGAGCCCTTTCTAAAATTTCATCACAGCCCAAGGAAAGGAGATGCATATCAAAGTCTTGTTTTATCTGAGCACCAGTCCAGAACCCAAAGAAACTGTCATATATGATGAAGAAAAGCGTCAACGTCTCACTTTTTTTAAGCTGGAACTGGCAACATTTTTTGCTTTGGAAGAATGACAGATGGTTGATTGATTATCTTCTTCCTCTGTTGATTAACTCATCGTTTTAGCCATAGAACTTTAAAACCACTGTGTTGCTCAGCTTTAATGTCTATAACTGTCTTGTTTTGTTTAATCACAACCGTAAAAAAATTTGCAGCTGTGATGAAGAATATTGATGATTGGAGCGTTCGGCTGAGACAAACCAATTCCAGGGCCAGTGCGTGGTGTGTCCTGACTGACTTGGACAATTAATGGAACAGCGCCACCGTTAATGCTGGTAGAAACACCTGTGCTTTTCCTGCTGACGTGTCAAAATGTCTGCAGTGAAAAGGTCTGTTGGGAAAAACAACAGACCTACATCCCTCAGTCCTGCGCTGGGTTCGCTCCCCATTCAACTCCCCTTTGCTGCTCTTGTCAGCCTGATAGTGGGTGAAACCTCTGTTCACCTCTGACCCCTGAGGCCGACCCCCCCATCCTCCCCCCTCTCGCCCCCTCCAAGCAGGCTGCACTCATGATTGACACCCCACTAAAAGGATCTGCCTTGAAGATGCAAATGCAGGAGAGTTCTGCTGAAGTCAGCATGTTTAAATTTTAAACAGTCACAGTCACTTCAGGCTGAGCAACAAAGGAGCTGAGGCACACACAGTATTAATGATCACACAACACAAGTGATTAATATCAGCTAGTGCAGGTGGTGGACACGAGGACCTGGGGGGTTCTGCTGTCTAGAAGTTGATAAACAGGAATCTTCATTTGCAGTAAACATTCGACTCTGTGGGTCTGAGGTGTCTTAAGAAAAATATTTCAGCAGCTATGAGAAGCCTGAACACATTGATGGAGCTGAAACAATTAGCTGATCAGTTAGTTGATTGACAAAAAAAAATTAGTCTGCAACTATTTTCGTAAGCAACTAATTGTCTCATAATTTCAAGCAAAAAAAGTGAAAAAATATGGCAATATTTGCCTCAGAAAACAGGATTTACTGCTTTTCTCTGTCATGATTCCCTGTAAACTGAATATTCAGGATTTTTTGGACACTTGGTTGCACAAAAGGAGACATTTCAGCACAGTGAAATATTTAGATGTTTCATATGCCAAACAATTAATCAGTCACCTGCAGATCATATTAATACCACAAGTAACTTGCCTAAATGGACCTTGTTTGTTTTCTGGTTAAAACACTTTGTGCAACTACTGTCTGCACTCAGCCAGAGACTGTTTGTGAACTAAAAGAAACATCACGCAGTCTTTTGTTGTTCTTCTTCAGTCAGGTGCAAACTGTGTGTTATTGTAGTTCAGCATGCCAGCACTGCGGCCTAATCTCAGTGTTCAATTTTCAATCCAGTTCAGTACAATTCAAGACACATTATTTTTTCCTTTAGTCAAGTTATTTCTAATTTAAGTTACTTAGAAATGTTTAAAACTAGAACCAAATAGATCTGATAAGCAGATTCAATACTGGTTTTAATAAAATGGTATCACACTCCAGTTGTAGGGAGATATTCATGAACACTGAACTCATCTTTCTACCGATGTAAAAAGACCAGGTCTAAACCTTGTATATGGCTGGACCAGCCTTTACCTGTTTGTTTCTCTCCTCCTCTCTGTGCTCAAATATACAGTATTTTAATTCAGCTGAATTCCAAAGTGAAGCTGTTCTCATTTGCATGTTTCTTTCTGTTTCTGTTGTCAGACAATGGAACAAGTCTGAAACAGTGACTGAAACGTGGCCCATTAAGACGACATGTTAACCAGCAGCGACTTCTAAGTCGTTTCCAAGCTGCTGCTCTGCTGCTAAAATCCTGGTTTTATAACAGAGACGTCGTCTGACAGAATCACCAGACACATGAGTTAAAGATGACAGCTGTGACGTGATTTCAGGTGTATTTACCTTTAAATTGATCAGTACAGAGAGAGTTAGAGGCTCATTCACATGTGTATCAGCTGATATGTGGTCAGTGGTCAATGAGCCACACGAAGAGCTGTGTCTGTGGAGGGAAAGTCCGATCTCGCGCTTGCAGGACAATACTGACGCTTTTCTAGGAAAACCAGCCGAGGCTTGTCCAAAAAGTGGCATGATTTGTCAATACGTGCTTTTTTGAAGAAAAGTTGCTAAAGGTTTGTGGAAAAGTGGCTAAATCTAGTGACAAAGGCGCTAAGTTGGATATGCTGACTGTAAACACCACCTGATTAGGCGACAGAAACTGTTTGTGCCATTTTTTTTTGAAAAAGCAACAGCCAACGTCTGTGTGAAAGGGAGAGCTGTCATGGTGTTACACTTCACGCCTCGAACTCCAAAACGCCAGCGCTCAGTTCAAAATCACACACAGATGGATCAGTGTAAACAAGTTAAGGTGGCATTGTGAGGCGTCCTCACAATGGTGATTCAGCGGGATCTCTGAGGCCTGAACAATTCCTCCGTTAGACTCTTTCAACCCAGTAAGAGCTGCGGCAGGATTTGGTTTTGATAATAAACAGCCCTTCTTCAAATGTTCAGAGCCAGGATGTCAGAGAAGTGACCTTGAGAGCTGCCGGCATCCGTCCCGGAGTCTCCCTTTAAGTGGCAAACGGGGCTGTTTCCAGAATGGTGCTGATGTTTCTGTGTGACTGAGTTGAGTGCTGTATTTGCCCTCTCCAGAGAGCCTCCGGCTTATCAGAGCAGGGCTGCACCCTCTGCTGTGGGAAGGGATCGGCCCGCTGTTGCCGATTTAGCTAAGCAGGAGAACGGCTGGACCGGTACTTACACAGCCCGGCTCCTCAGAATCCGGCAGCAGCTAAAATTGTTTTCCATGGAGTTGAAAGTTCGATATTTTTTTCCTGAGAAATGACTTAAATCGTTAGTCAGAATTGTTGATGTTGAAGGCATTGATGTTGCTGATTAATTTTCCTAATTGCTGATCTCAGCACTAGGTCGCTTGGGTTTTTGTAGCTGTTGTAGCTGTCTGGCTCTGGGGAGGGTGCATCAGTCTGAGGCCGGTCCATCACTTATCAGCTGGACTGTGATCTAATGTGGTTCAGAAGTTCGTGTTCCCCTCAGGATGAACCTGTGGTTAATGACCAGATATCTTCAGAACAGCTAGACTCAGCTGGACTTTGTGTTGAGCTGATATCAGCTGTGTGTAAGTGCAGTCTAGCATGGTTGTAGTTTTGTTCTTTTGCAGTCGTCTTTTTGCTCAACAGACGACTAAAACAGTTAATTAATGTCTGTTGATCAATTAAGTGTCCATTGATATTTACTCCTGGGAGTTACGGCAACTTCAGTGATGACTGCTCCAGGGCTGGAGCTAACAACTATTTTAAATATCAGTTAATCAGCCAATTATTTTCTTAATCAAGTTATTGTTTGGTTGTTAAAATGTCTCAAACGTCTCTCACATATCATTTCTCATCACCTGTGGTGGTGTAATCACACAGCTTTTCTTATTAGTCCAACAGTCCAGAGATATTCAATTTACTCCCACATATTATTTATAAAAGAGTATCTAACGTAACATTTGAGAAGCTTAAACCAGGAAATATTTGCCTTTTTCTCTCTCAAAAATGACTAAAACATTTAGAAAAGCTGTGATTACTTTTCTACCTGTCATCTAATCCACCAAGGTCTCATTCAGCCTCTATCATGTAGTGGAACCATTTTAATGGGACTTTACCCGCACAACATCTGATCACTTCTGATCTGTCTGATATATTTGAATTATTCACTATTAGCATTAACTCTCCTACAATGTCTCTTTCAGCGCAAAGACAAGTTCTTCTGATTAAAGTTTCTAAAAGCCTGTTTAACAGAACAAGGGTGGAGAATTTGTTTGAAAGGACATTTGCCTTTTGACACATTTGCCACAACAGTGGCAACAGTTGCCACATTAATAAAAAGTCACATCCTTTTTATCGCATGAAACAAACATGAGATAATAAAGGTGTTGACAGACGCTTTCCCAGCAGAGAGAGGAAGCTTGACTCTTCACAGCTTTTTTTTTCTTTTACAGTGTGAATGATAAAAAAACATTGTTTTTCAGTCTGGGTACAATCTGTTAATTACTGTAATTTCCTGCCCCCCCCCCCCGCTCCATCTTTACACCTCGATCAGAGCTGACTACATCTCCTCCGGGATTAAAATCCTCTTTCCACATGAAAAAAAAAAAAAAACAAAACAAAACTTGACTAACCCTAACCCTACCCTAAAAATTAAAGGAATTTTTAAAGTTTAACTGAATCTCATTTCTCAAAGAAATATGTAGCATGACCTCCAGATGTTAGGGCTTCTGTGAGAAGACCGTAATCACCTCTAGCTTCTTTGTTTTTGTGGTAAACTTTGATTTAAACCGTGTTATTTTCAGTTGTAATTTCACAATAAACCTGACACAGATGAGGTCTTGTAGGTTTTGTGGCCAAAGGTTAAACCGTCTCCTGGATGAAAAGGCTCGGTTTAACTACCGGCAGGTACGTCCAAGTAACTTACAGTCCCTGTGCTTACGCTCATTCAGCCACAGGGACAGTGAGCGGACGGTTCCCAGTGGAGAGTCGGATATTATTACTGAGTAGAAGAGGACGATCGGTCTTTCCTCCAGGAGAAGTAACTGAACACAGCCTGAAAATCAAGATGTGCACCTGTAGATAAACATTCATGCGTTTGTGACTCAGGTGGAACCTCTGGTGTCTGGGTATGGAGGAGGCCGTGTAGCAGGAGCGACGAGTCACATGGTTTTAGCTGATCAAAGACGTATCGTATCGGAGAATGTGGACTGTTTCTAATCCTGCTGGTAATTGTCTCGGTTGCAACTTCCTAAGAACCCAAGTAAAAGGATCTTTGCCAAAAATGTTTGTTTAAAAAATGACTCCAGCGTCATCATCGGTTTCTATAAACTATCACATAACGATATTGTCCATAAATATCCAGTAGGAGTCAGACAATACTGGGTCTAAAATTGCGTCATTATAAATCTGTTCCAATTCAATGATCAAACTCTGTGTTTTCATTATGGATCCACACACACACACACACACACACACACACACACACACACACACACACACACACACACTACGTAAGTGAACACACACATCAAACCAGAAGTAAGACACCTGTCAAACATAATTAAGAAGCTGAACAGAGGTTGTGATCCATTCTCAGCGTTTTCAGCCAATGAGAGAAAATAATCTTTGTGGAATAATAAGAGAATAATAGTTGATTGAAGATTATTTAGTTAATCTTGATTCTTAGATTTAAATCAGACTTACTACAAAAATTAAACAAAACAAAAAACCCAGGTGAAAATGGGTCAAACCAGGAGTCGAGTCCAGTAGATATTAATATTAAACCTGAAGTCACAAGGTGTGTAAAGATACTGGAGCAACTCTTTTCAGTAACAGTCCAGATTTTCTCCAGATTTTCTCCTGATATTTTCCATCCATAGACTCATAATCTCTCTTCGAAATGTTGTTTTGGTGTTTTTGGTGTTTGGGACAGAAAATCTGCTGGTAAACAGCTTGAGATCAGGTATTTTTTTTATTTGTCGTAAACAAAAATCTTCAGCTTCAGCTTCAGCTTTTCACTTAATTTCAACCTGTGTGTGTGTTATCTTCAGCCAGGGTCAGTCTCGGCGACACACCCCTCTCTGTTTTCACTGTAGTTTCACCCCCCCCCGTGCTGAATGGCCTCATCTTGATAAAGCAGTGATGATGTGATGTCGCTGTGCTGTGATTGGAGGAGGAAACCTGTTGTATTTACTAGTTGCCATGGAGACTAAACCTGCCTGCTGCAATGGGTAATATACAGGTCGACAGACAAAGCAGCCTCTGTTGGACTGTGTGAGTGTGATTGTGTGTGATTGTGTGTGTATGTGTGTGTGTGTCTGTGTGTGTGACTGTGTGTAGGGACTTTATCCTTGTGAGAACCTTTCGGGAGAGAAGACGGTTTATTTATTTATTGTTTTTTGCTGCTCAGCTCGTTTTTTCTAAGGGGATTTTCCAAGGTTTTCCTGGAAAACCTGGAACTCCCCAATGCAGCTTTTCAGTCCTAGAAAAAGATGTAGTTGTGTGACACAGTGTGGTAAACCATGTGTAATCCTGGAGGAGTTGTTATTGTGTAGTAATGAGTTGCTGTATGAGCTGTGGGAGGTGACATTAGTGTCCAAAACCTATGTTTAGCACACTGTCCTCACAGAGGCTGGGGTTAAGCTCTGTGGGGGGGGGGGGGGTGTAATACAGTAAATCAGTTTTCAGACTGGTTTACCATACCTTTCTGAAGCTGAGCTGTTGGATCTGGATTAGATGGATCCAGCTAGCTGAAGTCAGACTTGAAGTCCAGGGTTTCCGGAGCTTCCCTGTAAGTCCTGGTCTTGTATTCGTCAGCCTCTGCAGTGATGAAACTACTGAGTCGGAGTGAACGGGTCACGTTTATCAGTGACTTCCTGCGTCTCAGAGCCAAGAAGAAGAACGACTCCCCTCTGATGGCGGCATCGTCTCTGTCTCCTACCAGAAACATTAGAAGCACCAGGCATTAAAACAAAAAAATTAGCGTGGTCTCCACAAATGAATTGGGGGGGGGGGGCAGCGACTGTGTGTTCACTACCAACTGTCAGTGCTCAGGTATGAAATACAGCGGGGGTGATCCAGACACCTGCGTTTGAGTCTGGTGACAGTGTCATGACAGCTGCTCGTTTCCCTGGTTAGCTAGCGGCTAAAAGCAGCTAAAAGAGGGAAACGTCTCCATAGAGCTGCCAACAGCTTCCAACTCAACAGTCATGTGTTCATAAGAAGTGAAGACTGCACTCATTCTGCTGCGGTCTGAGGCTACAGCAGGCACAGAGTTAGTGTGTGTGTGGTACAGGCTGTTGGGAGGAGCTTCACCCTGCAGATGTTCCACAGCTGTATTGACCTGCGGCCGGGGAGCACCTGTAGTAAAGGAGGCTTCTGCTCAAATGCAACCTCGGTCTCTGAATCCTGGAAGACGATTTGAGGCACAACGCCGATGTACGCAGATACACAAACAGCAGCTGGAACGCTGTCAGGGCGCGTATGTATGTGTGTGTGTGTGTGTCTCCAGAAGCATGACAAGCATTTAGTGGAGTCAGTGTGAGTGTGTGGACAGGTGGTGGACTCTCCCCAGCTCTCAGACATTCCCAGTGGAGGTTTGGCCGGAGTCGAGTTTCTCCTCACACCAGCACAAACACACACAGATATTCAGCCCCCACAACACCTGAACCAGAGGAAATCCTCTCCCCCTCCTCTGTTGACCTCTGCAGGCACAGCGCATTGCTCATAGGTGTCTCAGCAGTACGGCTCCTCGGGTCCAAGGCCCTCAGGATCCAAACTGGAGCCCTGGAAAAAAAAACGTGGGAAAAGTTAGAGCAGTGTCAGAGATGTGGGTTAAGTCGTCTGGGTTTCACTGAGACATGTCCACGGGCAGCAGGTCGACGATTCCCGACAAGGTCCACACGTCTGAGTTCACACCAGCGTCAACATTCACCGATAAACTGCAAAAACTGGACTTTACTGGACATCGACCTGAAGGCCAGTTTCTGCTTCTGTGTCAAACCTTTGCTGTGGCCCGATGTTCTCCCAAAACATGTCATTATGCCATGTGGCAATGCCGACAACAAGAGCTCTGATTGGTTGTCTCAGTAGCATCACATTTCCGGCTCCTCCTCCTTCACCGCCGTCGTACAGACCATCTCCTCCAACCCCTTCTTTTGCTTCTGCGTCGCAGTAAATTCAGGAAAAACTGTCAGGTGGTGGACGGAGGCCTTTTACTGCATGTTTGATTAAAAACAGCAGCTGCTGGATGTCACGTTGATGAGAGCAGAGCTGGGATTAGTCAAGTCATGGATTATTTGATTGAAGGGAAAATTAATCTGCAACTATCTTGAAAAGCGATTAACCATTTAAATCCATTTTCAAGTAGAAGAGACAAAGATTTGTCATTTCCAGGTTCTCAAATGTGAGAATTTGCTGCTTCTCTTGGTTTGTTGACGGTTGGTTGGACAGAACAGGACATCTGATCATGTCTCCTTTAACTCTTTGGTGATGGACTGTTTTCACAGTTTTTGACATTTTGAAGACCAAAGGATTAATTACCTAATGAAAATACTTCAAAATTTGCACTTCTCCGAGGGCAAAAACGTTCCAGACACCATCAAACGGCATCAGGTGGAGTTCCTCCAGGAGCTGGGAGTTGGGACGCCAGCGGCAGAGGAACAATTTTCATGCTCCGGTGATGCCGTGGGCTGGTCCGGTCGTTTTCTGGCACCCTGACGGGTGGCTCTGACCCAGATCATCGGGTGGGCCTGGCAAATATAGAAGCTTAATCCGTCCATCTCCGTATGCTGGGAGGCAGCGTAGGGACTTCCTGTGGCCGCCGCCTCGCTGTGAGTAACCTCACACAATAGAACCGCAGCGTAGTTTTAAAACGGCTGAGCGTTTGTTGCACCACCAAAATAAACCTCATGGAGCTTGGATCCAGGGCTTTGATGCAACATTTGTTTTTATTTAGGTCTGTATCTGAAGGATTAATCGTGCTGGGGCCTTGGGTGTGTTCAGAGATTTTGGGAGGGGGGGGTAGCTGAATAGGTTGTTTTGTCTGGGGATGGTGTAACCAGAAAGTAGGACAAACTGTGATAATTGATGATGGTGTGAAGTGTTGTTGAGAAAATATGTGAAAAGTGAGTCATAAATATTTGACTGTAAAATGTAAATAGTAAAATTGACCAATTTTTCCATAGAAGTTCGGTGGGTATACCTAAAAAAAACAACAACTCTACTTCACCGGTTTCTTTACTCTTTTTAAATAAATGTAGTGTAACATATATGATACTTTTCAATATACCATGATCCTAAAATGTTATGCATAAAGAATTAAAAGATTGATTATGCTGATATGTCCAGAAAATGTATTTTTAAACATCCGTCTGTTTAATCCTTTGAAATTTAGCACAGAAGAACACTCTTGACCTGAGATGTGGTTGGAGGCTCTGGAAAATGTTAGTGAGGACCATGATTCTGGATTATTTTGTTATTTCCAACTGGGCTTGAATCTCAGTTGTTGACTCTGTAAAAATACTAGTTTGACAAAACATTCTTAACTCAAAGTGTACGTACCAGAAAATCTCTGGAGCTTTCAGCCACATCTTGTGGTCTTGGCTCAGTGATCATTACACGATCTTCTTCTTTTTCTTTCGGCTTTTCCCTTTCGGGGTCGCCACAGCGAATCAGTGTCCTCCATCTAACCCTGTCTTCTGCGTCCTCTTCTCTCACACCAACTACCTTCATGTCCTCTTTCACTACATCCATAAACCTCCTCTTTGGTCTTCCTCTAGGCCTCCTGCCTGGCAGTTCAAAACTCAGTATCCTTCTACCAATATATTCACTATCTCTTCTCAGGACATGTCCAAACCATCTCAGTCTGGCCTCTCTGACTTTATCTCCAAAGCCTCTAACATGTGTCTTCCCTCTGATGTACTCATTCCTGATCCTCTCCATCCTGGTCACTCCCAGAGAGAACCTCAACATCTTCATCTCTGCTACCTCCAGCTCTGCCTCCTGTCTTTTCCTCAGTGGCACTGTCTCTAGACCAAACAGCATCGCTGGTCTCACCACAGTTTTGTACACCTTTCCTTTCATTTTAGCTGAAACTCTTCTATCACACATCACACCTGACACTTTTCTCCACCCGTTCCAGCCTGCCTGCACACGCTTCTTCACCTCTTTTCCACACTCTCCATTGCCCTGGACTGTTGACCCTAAGTACTTAAAATCCTCCACCTTCTTTATCTCTTCTCCCTGTAACCTCACTCTTCCACTTGGGTCCCTCTCATTCACACACATGTACTCTGTCTTGCTGCGGCTAACCTTCATTCCTCTCCTTTCCAGGGCAAATCTCCACCTCTCAAGCTTCTCCTCCACCTGTTCCCTGCTCTCACTACATATCACAATGTCATCTGCAAACATCATAGTCCATGGAGATTCCTGTCTAACCTCGTCTGTCAGTCTGTCCATCACCATAGCAAACAAGAAGGGGCTTAGAGCTGATCCCTGATGCAGTCCCACCTCCACCTTGAACTCCTCTGTCACACCTACAGCACACCTAACCACTGTCTTACAGTCCACATACATGTCCTGCACCACTCTAACATACTTCTCTGTCACTCCAGACTTCCTCATACAGTACCACAGTTCCTCTCTGGGCACCCTGTCATACGCTTTCTCCAGATCTACAAAGACACAATGCAGCTCCCTCTGACCTTCCCTGTACTTCTCTATCAACATCCTCAAAGCAGATACTGAATCTGTGGTACTCTTTTTTGGCATGAAGCCATACTGCTGCTCACAAATGCTCACTTTTGCCCTTAGTCTAGCTTCAACTACTCTTTCCCATAGCTTCATTGTATGGCTCATCAGCTTTATTCCTCTGTAGTTGCCACTGTTCTGCACGTCTCCCTTGTTCTTAAAAATGGGCACCAGCACACTTATCCTCCATTCCTCAGGCATCTTCTCACTATCTAAGATCCTGTTAAACAACCCAGTCAGAAACTCTACTGCCGCCTCTCCTAGACACTTCCATACCTCCACAGGTATATCATCAGGACCAAGTGCCTAGTGATCATTACACGATCAAGCTCAAGAAAAGATGGAAGGATCTGACAATTTGATTTATCTAGTCTCAGCAATTTAGGGCCACCAGACCTCTTGGAAAACTGGTGTCTTTTAGTTTGGTTTTGATAATACTCCAAGTGTTAGATTTATTATTAACACAACATATGGTTGGATCCGATAAAACAACTAAAAACGATGAATGAAGAATTTTAGGCATCAGCTTCTGCACATTTGTTTCTTCGGTTCTTGGCCTTGTCTGGTTCAGTCCAGAAGTTGTTGTAGTTGTGTTGTCAGCTTGTTGAGACATTGTATCATAAAAGTTGACCCGATGGCGGCGCTAGTTACAGTCATTAGGATTCATTGTGCAGGAACCATAACCATCTGTAAAAACTCTCATGGCAGTTCATCCAAAGGTTAGAAAAAAAAGAGGGAGATTTCACTGCAGGAAGATGAAAGAAACATCTCAGGAAGCTCCGCATCCTTCTGGCCTGGACTTACTTTGGTATCATTGTATTGAATAAGCTAAAGGAAACTGGAAACCAGGAAGTTAATGTAGCCTATAATGTAGCTATAAACAGCACATTTCCAAAGGAAGTTCTGCATTGAATTGTTGCTCTATGGATTTTTCTCAAAGTGGAGGAGTGATGAATTGATTTTGGCTCATTTTCTTGTCCTCAGACTGGTTATCACATACCTCTGGCCTCCAGGCCCCAGTCAGGCATCAGGAGTGTGTGTTTTCAGTTAGCTCGATCCTGGCCTCTGTGGGTGTGGGGGTTGTGTGACGTCGGGCTGAAGTGGGACGGCGGTTCAAGCAGGTACGAGCTCTTACGTAAGGCCAGCATCCTTCCTCCCTCTCGGCAGATGATCCGGGAGCGGCCAGCCCTCCCGTCCCTGTTTCCCATCTTTGTTCAGCTCCGCTCATCTGTGGGCTCGGAGGCGTCCACGTGTCTTGGCGTTGGCAGACCTTGGATCCGCTCATTAGCTGAGCTCGAGCCCCCGGACGATTAGTCGCCTTTCCTTCCCCTCGGGTCGCCGCTCTTTCACTCAGCGGCTCTGAACAGGAGCAGGTGCGACTCCTTTCGCTTCTCTCAGGGGTTTCTGGGCTCGGGCTGGGACGTGGA